>RDPX01000112.1:816434-838285 GCA_003991215.1 Morbakka virulenta | reverse complement strand
GGGAGAGGGAAAGAGAAGGAGAGAGAGGGAGAGAGAGGAGAGAGAGGGAGAGAGAGGGAGAGAGAGGAAGAGAGAGGGAGAGAGAGAGGGAGACGAGGTAAAATTGTTGGAATCGTTACGTATTTGACCCTAGCTTTACTAACTAACCCTTGGATGTACAAAGTAGGTCTTCTTAAAAAGATGCGTTCTGTTAGAATTCATCTCTACAAAGTACTTTCCAGCTATACTTTACTTCGTATATAAATGTCTACTAAATTTTCAGTACCAAAATCATAAGTGTGCTATACCTAGTTCGTAGATGTAAATTGTAGCTTGCATTCCAGAGCAGTATCTGTCTCCCTTTGAACAAATACTCTTATTTCCATTAATGCAATTGGATTCAGGGCCATTAACTCTCCCCAATTCGATTACTGTAGAGGTAGATGCCCAACATTCACGGTAAAACTGAATACCGAAAGTTGAATAACCTCCATTTTTAGCATGATCTTGACACTGGCATACAGTTCTAAAAGCGAAGAAAACAAAACATTCAATTACATCTCTTTCTATAATATAGGATGACAAAATATTTTGTTATTAAACCTCTTCCTTAACCCAGTAGGCGATCCGAACACTACAGTGCAAAGATGGGAGAAATGGATTAAATAATTTTAGTATTTTATGACAGCATCGAACATTACAAACGACGCCAGGAAACGTGCCTTATTACTTCATTTAATTGGCCAAGCATCGCAGGAAATCTTCGAGACACTAGAAAACACAGGTGAAACTTATGGGGAAGCACTTAACGCATTCAACGAGTACTTTAAAGTTCAGAAAAACGTACCGTATGAAAGGTCTGTATTCAGAAATGCTAAACAGGAAATACATGAAAGTATTGAACAATTCGTAACGCGTCTCAGAAAATTAGCTACATACTGTGAATACGGCGACACCATTAACGAACATATAAGAGATCAGGTTATTTCATCAATTGAACTTTCAGCTTTACATTTTCCATCAGACGAATTCTGCGGCTTAGCCTTTCACCTGATGGGACCCCTTTCTCCAAAAGCCCAGATGGACGCTGTTATTGCTATCGATGCAAAAAGAGCCAGTCCTGCTAACGCTTGTATTAATATTCATGTAACATTGAACGCGGACGAAAATTACAAATTAAGTGTACTTTGTGTTTGACTTCAATTCAGTTACTCCAGCCCCATAATTTTGCAATAACTTTCTCACAAACAAAAGATTAAATTCTCGTGATAGAAAATGACAATTCTGCTTTTGACCCAGGAAAACTATCATCATCATCATCATCATCATCATCATCATCATCATCATCATCATCATCATCATTATCGGGTACCATAAACAGTCGTCAAATCTCGTACTTTTCGAAACCTTCTCGATTATCTGGTATTTTTATAAACTTAGGAAAGGCATACCATTACAAAAAATAAAATGAGGAGGATAGTAAAAATGAACTGAAGTGAATGAGGAAAATGTATAGCAAAAGCAAGTCTGAACACGAGTTATTGGAGTTTTTTCAACCTTTCATTACTCGTTAATGTCTTATCGGTTGTAACAATAGACTTTCATTAAAACAGATAGCTCCAGATTAGCCACAATCTTAAGAATAGTATGCTTTTTCAAAATGCTGCTTATAAATTGCACCAGAGCTTACTTTGAAGCTTGATGTTTGTTATTCACAACTTTGGCATGAATGAAATATCAGTGCTGTATATATTATATATCATATATATATCAATCATATATAGAATATATTGAAAATAACAAACCTTTCTAAAAAGGACCCATAATCAATCCAGTCAATGTGAGGGGGTATGTACAATAAGGTATCAAGCACGTTTTTCCCAAATCCAGTGAAGCACCCTGCTACACTAAAGTCAGAAGAACCACACGGTGTAGAAGAGCTTGCCAACCCACCTTTAAAATCAAAATATTTTGGAAATAATCAATTTTCAAACTAAATATATGCACAATTAAGAGGAAAACAACAAAAATTCAAGATTAGCAGCTGGTGTTGAGTAATTTTCTAAAATAAAAATATTCTAAAGAGCAACATTTAAATTTGAGTGCATTTTAATACAACTATCACTAAACTTTTCCATGCACCTATAAGAAAGAGGTAGTGTAACTTTTTCATTCTGAAGAAGGAAAAATACTTTACAGATGTATGACAAGTAGTAAATATATAAATAGAAATAAAAAATAAATTAAAACTAATAAAATGATGAATGATGGAAATGATTCTTTAAAGTAAAGAAATCCCAAATGTTTTTAGCGCATCTACTACTTTGTGGCCTGCATGACCGGAACAGCCTGCATAACCTCGACAGCCACTTCATGTGGTAGACATTTAGCACCCCAATGATTTTCTTTACATTGGCGAGCCAGATTTTTATAGTACCACCATGTGAATCTGGTTCACAAATGATTCATTGAGAAAAATGACTCCTGTTGTATGGCTCGTCCATTTTTTTCCCAACTGATGATAAGTCAGCCAACTTTACGATATTTTTCTTCACACACCAAATGTTCGGACTCTGACCATTTTTGTATTTGGCCTGTTAGAAATACTGAAGTTTTTTTAAGATATGCGCCTACTTACCATAATCCTTTCTCTCTTTCCTCGTCATATTCTTGCTTTTTACTTTACTGCAAGTCGTCCTTTTCTTGCAGAAGGCTTTTTCCATCGGATTGTATCCACAAGGGCGTAATATTGTTGATTTCATCATCAATCTCCCTCTGTACAGCAATAGCTATTGAAGCCAGGTGTTGTTTTTGGCACAAAATCTATTCAAAGTCCCAATGGACAATGCAAAAGGACATAGACCATGCGTCCCTCTTCCTCAATTACAGATATCACCCCAACCTCTCTTCCCAGGTGACTCATTTTTTGCGGATTTTAATCTTTTAAATCTTTTAAATCTGCTACTGTATGGTAGCTTGTTCTTTTGGGTAGCAATTCTATTCAAATGATGAAGCAAACGAAAGAAATCGCATATCATTGTCGGATCTCCACTTTCGAGTCTTTGCTACAACGTCTTGAAATCTGCTGAAATCTCATCACAAATTTGTCTTGAGCTTTCTATCAAGATTCTCTGTACTTCTGGAGGAATTCAAATCAAATGAAAAGTGGAAACGTGCGAGGAACTGACCCAAATGCATTGGCAAGGTCTAACCATACCCATGGAGGATCGTTTTTCACTTGTGGTGTTATTTTTTTACACCGATCTTTAGTATTGAAAATCATACTTTTACAATTTAAGGGTAACTGTACCCAAATGGCAGTGAATTATATAGCCATGTCTCATTTCTAGCTCCTTTCATTTGCCTGAGCTTTCAAAGATACAATCCTGTAAGAAATCCATGATTTCCCCGACATGATCATTCCTTTAAATCGATTACGGTGAACTCCCCCATTTATTGGAAAACTATGAAGATCTCCTTACAAATAAAATCAGTGTTGTTGAATAACGACGAGGTCATTTTTACAATCATTAAAATTATGCCACCTTCATTTTTAGGCTCTAAATGGTCTGGTGGAGTATAAATCTTTAAAACTTAATTTTAGCTAATTCAAATAGATTCGTAATTAAACATAACGTTTTTTTATCCAAAGTTTCTAGAATTACCTCTACGTTTAGTTTTTAAAAAAAAGTATAATTAATTATGGTTTTAACATGTCAGCAATAAATGTACCCCTAGAAAAAAAAATCAAAACGTTTTTTTCTTTATTTCCATATTTTGGTACCTAAAAAATTGAAATTGTTTTCTTTGGGCAATTGGTTTCACGTATTTTGGTAGACCTTCTGGCCATGCCACAATATCAGAAAAAATATGCTCTGTTGGAAAAATAAATCATGGGTAGGTTTCTTGACATTCATAGCTATATGAATGCTCTGCAGCTTAGCGTGATTGTGGGATAGAAGATAGAGAAAAAGGAGACTGTGAAGCTAATTACGGGCGACTACTGTCCAAATGTTAATAGATATTGTCTTGAAATCAAAACACAAAAAGTCTTTCAGGTTCATAGATAAAAAGGAAACCAAGCCTTTATTGATTTGCCATGGTGGTAAACATGAATGTTTATTAAATAAAATTTCACGAGCAGTACTGTATTATTTTTTCTTTGTTTGCATCCCGTCAGTATATTTTCACATGAAAGACAAAAAAAAATTTAAGGAAACTTTCAGGTCAGAAAAATACATTTTTGCCTCAAACAATGCATCTGTAATCTTTTAGGCTGAATGAATCAGAACAAACTAATGCGTCATCATTTTGATGTGCTGTCTTCCTCTAGGAGGTAGACTTGTCTCTGTGTCTAAATTAAATGTACAAGAACTGTATCGAGGGGACAACGTAAAAACTTACATATGGTATTTCTAAGCTAAAGCTACAAATTTTTTACAAAGAATTTGAATCAGTATATGATGCAATACTAAATTGAATATTTCTCCCAAAATTTTAACCATTGTAACCTTGACAAGTAAAAGAAGCAGTTTATCTAACAATTTTTGTTTGTTTTATATCGACTACAAAAACACAGGAAAAAGTAGCATTTAAAATAAATGGCTTGGAGATTGTGTATCCTAGGTATAAGTGACAAAAGATGCTTTGCAAAATTCGTAAAGAAAAATGTCAATTAAAACATAACATCCACAAAAAAGGAGAATGTTAGCAAAAAGGGTTCTTGTATTAAATATAAGTGCGAAAATTGTAAAATAATTACAAATATATGTGTATCAACTATTAACTGCTTACAACTTACCAACAATGTTCAACAAAACCAAGAGAATTCCTTCTTTAAAATAAATGCTTTTCACTAATTTTATGTCTGCTCTTGCTTTGCTTCCTTGTGGCTCTATAAAAAATCTCAATTCAACCTGAAAAGAAAAAGAGAATTAATTTTTAGTGCAACTGAACATTTTTCGGTTTTCTGAGCCAAACAAATCGTAAACTTGTCAAAGACGTGTCAATATTGTAATGCCTCAAAAACCCTGATAAGTACAATAAAAATTCTAAATAAAAATATTTTTTCAAAAATTAGTTGTTTTGTACAATAAGGATAAAAACTTTGTTTACAGAAAACTAATTCTTAAATTTGGCTTCTCCAGAGGAAGATCTCTCCTTAAAGATCTGCCCTAATCTTTCAAAAGTATCTTTTGCAATCCCTACCCTCCTCTTGATTTCTAGATAACACTTTTCATTCTTTGTTGTATAGCTTGATGATTGATTAATTGAACTTGTCAACTTGCTGTATGGGGCCACTTCCTATAAACAGCTTGCATCTGAAACTTTGGTTTTTACTATCACCATACATACTATTTTCTTGCGGTTTATTTCCAGCCCTTTCCTTCTGCTTTCCTCAACTATTTCATCCACTAACCTTTGTAAACCTTTTTCTGAGCCTGTAACAAGTATCAAGTCATCTGCAAATCGTACATTGTTGCAATTATGACCTCCTACATAAAAATCTTCCAAATAACCCATGTCTCGAAAAATCGTTTCACTATACAGGTTGAATAAATCAGGTGAAAACACACATCCCTGTCTTTCTTTCTCTTCATCTTGACGCAATCACTTATCTCATTATCCACTGATATACAAGCAATTTGATCCCAGTGTAGATTTCATATTTTTTTCGTATAAAACGTAAATACTTCCCATCCAGGTCTAATCCCTCAAGATTTTTATGCTGCACCCCATTAAATGCCTTGGTGGTAAACAATAAAACAAATATAAAGATCTCTTTGCATTATTATTGCCCTTTCTGATAGCACCCGTACCATAAAGAAAGCATTTCTGGTACCAATATCCACCATGAATCCACAATGTTCTTAACCTATTTCTTGTCTGATATTTCGCGGGTCCTATGCATAATGTTCTTCAGAATCAGTTTGACTTGTAAGGCTAATACTTTGATGCAGCTCACATTCCATTGCGCCAGATTTCTTGGACAAAGCAATAAAAATTGACTTACTAAGATCTTGGTCTTTCACCACTATCACATGCTTCGTTTTTTTACCTCTGTCAAGCTCTTAATTCCTTCCAACGATGTTAACATTTCTGTAAAAATCTCATCAGGTCCAACAGGTTTGTTCTTCTCCATTTTGCTAAGAGCTGCCTCCATTTCTGATCTTAGAATGGTAGTCCCATCCATATTCTTTTGTATTGAGGGTATCTCTCCTTTGTCATCTTAGAACAGTTTACTGATATATTCACTCCATCGTTCTAGCACTTTTTCCTTTTCCGTTATCAAACTCCCATCTCTAGATTTTATACAATCAGATGGTGGACAAGATTTTTGACCACTGATCTTTGTGATCTTATACATCTCTGCTTTTCCTTTGCAAGATTATATTTGACCTTGATATCCTGATCAACTTGACCCTGATAGCCTCTTTTTCATTAAATCCAGTATCTCTGTTGTTTTCCATTTATTATTTTATCGTTTTCCTTTTTTGGCAATACTTTATAACCAAAATATTACCCGTGAATGGACTTTTTAACTAAAATAGAAAATTCAAGATGGTTGGCTCCTGATGGAATGATTAGGTTTAAAGTAATAAAGTTCCTATAAAAAATCTGGGTAATGCAAAGTGTTTGAATTACCGACAAACATAGCCTCCTATAGAAAGAATGCGAGGTGGTACTTGTTCGGAATTCATCACACACTGGACTTAAAACCGTAATAAAACAATAATAACAAACAGAGGTGCCTATAGCGATTAAGAATACAAACTTATTCCGTATAATTCCCGTTTAGAATATACATTGTACGACCTAGTAATAGTTCATTATGAAAACACTAATCATTGTGAAGTGAAATGTTATGACGTATTCAGGAACTATTCGTGTCTTATAAACAATTGTCCAGAGAGCTTCGAACAGGTTTCCTAGAAGAGATGCTTTATGCTGACAGCTTGGTCCTTTCCAGTGACACAATTGAAGGTCTTCTTGTGCAGTTAAAGAAGAGGGAAAAAGTTATGCATTTAAAAGGTCTGGAGAGCCCTCAAAAAGGTACGTTTCTCTGCACAGTTTGTAGTAAGGGACAAGGGAGCTACTCAATTTCTCGTAGTACTGCACACAAGAAAGCACTGGATACACAAGAAAAGCAGTAGAATTACTGGTAGGCTGCAAGATGACGACCAGTGCCTGTGCAAGGGGTGCAAGAGATGCAAGAAAATGGAGGTAGCATAGGACTTGGACATTGAAGAGGTGTGTTTGAATGATTAGGTTATTGAGGTTGTTTAGATATTGCTATCTTTGGTGTGCCATTGGAGCACAAAGAGAAGCTGGTGTAACATCAAGTGTTATATGTGGAATGAGTACGTTAAGGAAACTTCTCCAATTATCAACGCAAAGGTGACCACTATTAATCATTAGAATAGTCTATCTGTATGTGTGCGCAGTGTAATGATATATCAGATCGAGATCTGTTCAGCAATGGTCGAGGACATGCGTTGGAAAGAACTGATTTGAGAATGACACTATAGGTGCTTAATGTAAATCTTAAAGGCAGATTTAAATCTGTTGAACTCAGAGGAAGATCAAATCTGGACAGTCTTGGTAGATTTATACAAAATAGAGACTTCGCTAGTTTGCTTACATTGAGAGAATGAGTGTACTTGCGTTAGTATATAAAGTAGTTTAGGTAACACAGTCCGTGGGCGGAGGAAGGCCAAAGAGAATATGGGCGGAAGTGAAAAGGATGAATGAGAGAAAAGAGAGTTAGTGAACCGCTGGTAAGATACAAGCTAGCTTAAAAGTCAATTTCTAAAATCTGTCCATCTAACGCATACTAGCATGTAAAACGGACGTTAAACCCAACAAAATGAAAAGTAAAAAGCACAAAAAACATGGAACCCGAAGCTAATAAGGAACGATTAACTTCTGCGGATGTTCATATACTGACCAATACACACCTAATCATGTTGTTATCCTAACGCAATGAACCAAGGTACAACAGGATCGATCGACTCTTATGGGTCATTATATACTGACAAATACATACATTCGGATGCTTGTATATGTTTCAAGTTAGGAAGTTCTACCAGATTACCTTCAAGATGAAACTATTCTTCAGTAAGTTGTGGGCTTCGCGTAGTTTTATCACATTCTATTTCATGAAATTCAACTCCAATCTGCTTCTAATTTCTGCACAAACTTGTTAATTTAAAGAATACTTTATTAGTTTATTAGAATTTAAGTTGTGTAAGAGAAACGTAACAAAAACTAATGGATTCTTGATGTTATTTATAAAATATTATTTATTAAGTAAAATTTCTGCAGTGCACCAGAAATTAAATATACCGCAAATACTACCATGAAATAATTTAATTACAAGAAACTGGAGAAAATGCCTCCAGCTTACTCGGAATACTAGTACTTAAAGGGTAAAATGTCTACAGGGGAATGAAAACAACATATTTGAGATGGAATGTCGCAATCGAAGGATTTGCCTTTCTTCGAACAACTGTTTTGTTCAATCTCTGGCGTCATCTTGGGATTTTAAGATTCAAAGATGTCGGGAAGAGTAAGCAGTTAAAATTATTCAAGTTTGGATTTAGAAAACTACTTTACAAAGAAATTGTTTTAAAGCAAAGCATGATTTATCGAATGAACAAATGAAAAAGATTTCACTTGTTCATAGTTGAATATTTGGCTAGTTCGCTTAAAACTGCAAAGAAAAAAACTCGTGTCCAGCTCTTACAGACGCGAAAGATGGGGGAGCAGACAAGCGTACAAAATATGACCTTACGTTTAAAATGCGAATAAGTGAACAGTTGGAAGTTAAGTGAGCAGCAAATGTTGGATTTGACAAATCACTTCTATCAAAATGGAATAAAGAATCCAAAACTATTACTGGCTCAGCTGTTTCTAAACAAAAATGTTTGCTAAGCCAACATCATAGCAGTAACAAAACACCGTAAAATCTTCATCCAGGTACAGTCCAGAGGGTCAAGGGGGTGCATTGTCACCCGAACTGGGACATTTGCAGACCAACTTTTTCTGGACCAAATTTACACGTAGATTACGAATTTTGATGTTGGTCGACCGAGTTGGGGGGCGTTTTCCCAATAATTGGGGGTCAAGGTGTGTTTTTGGCTTTTTGGTCCTCCACATTTTAATAGATACCTGGTTGACCAGTATGTATGTTTTTCACTAAGTAAATTGCATAAAAGTGTTTACAAAGTGATTTCAAATTATAATTACATTGGGGGAAGTATTATTAAATTTTGGGGGGAAGTACCAACATTTGAAATAATAATAATCATAATTTTAAATTGAAGTGAATAGTTTTTGAGCTATGAAATGATAGAAAGCATTCGTCACAATATCCAAACCATGCACACAACAACGTCTTCGTCAGAAAAATCGATTCCCCAAAACACCAGGAAGCTTCAGTCGCCCCATGCTTTCTCTTGCGTCATCAACCATGTGATTACTGATTACTGTATGGATGAAGGGAATATTCACACATCGTTATCCAACCACTCTTGTTTTGCTAGGATGCTTAATCCGTTTACAGCACTTCCGTGTGAACACAGTCACCCCATGGTAACTTTAAATTGTTTATTTTCCCTGACATGACAGTTCAGTTTTGTAATATAATTCTTGAAGGAACAGACAAAAATTTGAGAAAGTTGTGCAGTGGTACGAAATATTTGATGCTGTTGATGTTTCGACAGTTGTTTGGCTGCAAGTTACCATTTATTTAGAAAAGAATTCTTATAAAAGGTAAAGAATAAATTGCTTTGTTGAACTTATACTTTATATCGATGATTTATACGCTTATCGAAAAAGTTTAACTTAATATATAATAAATTTCGTTCGATTGAATGTTATATATATATAATGTTATTTTGATGTTTTATATAAGTATAATGTCTAATGTTATTCATTTAAATTGTTTATAAATAAGGGGCTGCTATGGTCTTGTAAAAAATAAATCGATGGCAGAAGGAACACATAGATGCACCGTTCACTATGAACAATTGATAACGAATGATCAAAACTCACGCAATTAACGAATGAGACGTACTCAAAATTATTGGCAAGTAAAGATGCAAGACTCAAATTAGGAGGTGGCAATGTGCACGAGAAGCAGATCAATTCGATTCTAGGTCGCTTTATTGAAGGGGAGCAGTTTGTTAACAGACAGTGTTATCAGAATTTTACGAAAGCCATTTCTGTTTGCCAGAAACGATCAGCTTCGTTGAAATTAAAAAGAGGGACTCAACTCTCTCCACTGAAAAGAAAAAAAAGGTCGCATGAAAAAGCAGGAAATTCACTTCCAAATGTGTGCATGAAGTGCAAATCGTCAAGGCCATTGAAAGCTTAGGGACAAAAACAAAATCTTAGAGTACTGCAGACGTTTTCTTCATGCGGCATGGTAAAACGAGCTGCAGAATTAATCAAAGATGATGATATGCTTCTTGCAGTCACTGGACACGACCTTATTGCAAAAGAATTTAAAATGATTCCAAGTTGCTATAAAGATTACACAAGGGTTTGCAGCAGGCAAGTACCAACTGCATCGCAGAGTATGGCTCTGCGATGCAGTTGGTAGTACTAAAATGATTCAGACGTTGGTACTAAGATGATTCAGACGTTGGTACTAAGATGATTCAGACGATCATGAAGAAAAAACTGACTTTGAATCTGTTTGCAATTTTGTGGACGAACATATCATCAACGGTAATCAGTCTGTCCCTTAAAGTATTGACAGAAATGTATGGTTTTCACAAGGAAGATAACTGCTTGAGAGGAAAGGTAAAGCAGAGACTCTTAAACACATTTGGCGAGAAAATTTTATTTGTCAGCGCTTCATACCATGAAGCTCAGATCGTGCTAAGCAATGGCGCTCTCTCTCAAACGACACTTGCGAGTTTCATAAGGGGTAGTAGTAATTTTATTTTAAAAGAAGCAGCCTCTATTATCAGGGCTGAAATTCAGGAAATGATAAGCAATGCGCCAAAATTACCATGGCCTCCAACTCCAGAAACACTTGCGGATGAACGAAGGAAGCCACCTGCAAAGGTAAAGGAGTTTCTTACAAAAATCATCCATTCCACTCATCATACTCCCGGGGATGAAGTTCGTCTATTTGTTGATTCTTTTCAAGCGACCTTGTCCATGCAGTGTTCAAAGTACAATTTCTCACGCACAAACATGTAGTTGTGGAAACGGGGTTGCACAGTTTAACTGGTCAAAAACCATTGATAAAAGTTCTTGGCAAATTTGGTCATTCAATAAAATACTACACAGTTCGAATGCTGGAGACTGCACAAGCTGATGTGATTCAAAAGTTGAGATCTCTTCGGTACCCACTTCCAATTATCCCAGCTAACGATGGGGCAAAGGTTCCAACCTTCCTTTGGTGGGACAACGTCGACTGCAAAAAAGAAAACACAGCAGACAGCTTACACACAACACATGGCATTGCTTATCCAGAAGAGACAGAGAATTGTATCCGACAAAGTACAGATGTCACAATCGACAGGTCTAATCGAAGGTCAGTAGCTGTACAACCAATTAATCTAGAAAAAAGGAAAATTACTCCACACAAGAATCCAGGCTTGTTTGCAGAGCATGAAAAGACAGTATCCGACGCAGATCATGCAGACAAAATTCTTCTGCATTGGAAATTTATAAGACGAATTTCAAGTGAAGCATCGCAATCGCAAACTATCTCAAGGTTTGTTGGATGGGTGATCATGACTCTCGGAAAATTGAATTCTAAGAAAACACTGATTACGTTTCTTCCTCCGATTAGACAGCCAATAACAGAGCATAGCACTATTCTTGAATGTATCAAGCAATCGCAGGAGCTTGCAATGGCTTCCAATTTGAAGTACGTGCATATAACAGTTGGTGCTGGGGCAGCAATAAAGTTCTGTCATGTCGTGTGGAATAACCAAGTGGAATTTCGGGGTGACTGTGTTCACACAAAAGTGCTGTAAACGGATTAAGCATCCTAGCAAAACAAAAGTGGTTGGATAACGATGTGTGAATATTCCCTTCATCCATTTCAGTAATCAGTAATCACATGGTTGATGACGCAAGAGAAAGCCTGGGGCGACTGAAGGTTCCTGGTTTTTTGGGGGAATCGATTTTTCACTTCAATTTAAAATTATGGTTATTATTATTTCAAATGTTGGTACTTCCCCCCAAAATTTAATAATACTTCCCCCAATGTTATTATAATTTGAAATTACTTTGTAAACACTTTTATGCAATTTACGTAGTGAAAAACATACATATTGGTCAACCAGGTATCTTTTAAAATGTGGAGCCAAAAACACACCTTGACCCCCAATTATTGGGAAAACGCCCCCCAACTCGGTCGACCAACATCAAAATTCGTAATCTACGTGTAAATTTGGTCCAGACAAATGTTGGTCTGCAAATGTCCCAGCTCATGTGACAATGCTCCCTCTTTACCCTCTGGACTATATAATTAGGTTCTTTCTGGGCGTTCAAAATGCAAGATCTTATTTGCCTATCTGTACACACAAGCAAATAATAAAAATCTTAATTCTAAACGTAAAGCAAAAAGTGCCTTTGCAAATTTCATCACGAATTACAAGATCAAGCTGCTTCGTGTCCAAAGAAAGCATCGTGTACACAAAGAACCGTTTGCTCCTGCATTAATGGAGTGGCACTGTACATCGAGAGAAGAAATAATCAAAGCAAAAAGAAGAAATGAACTTTATTTCAAATAAGATGGGGATGATTTAAGTCTGACCAAAGTCTGAATGTTTCAGCGAGTTCTTTACCAATTTGTAATTTATCGTAAAACAACCTAGAAACCTGCACATTTCAAAAGAACATAGACGTGACCATAAAGTGTGGATAACCAACCCTGGCAATGATTTAGAGAAACGAAAGTCTGCACGTCAGTTAGCTCGGTTCCACCAGTAATGCAATCCACATTAGCATGATTTTTTGGTGGAATACGATCCAAGGATTGGCCAGATACCGAGTCTTGTATAGATTGGTTGAAAGAAACATTGAAGCCTGCTACTAGTCACGTAAACGAGTTTATACTGTGACAACGTGTAAGGACAATTAAGTGATTTATTCAAGTCGTAAGTGAGAAACGTGGCTAAACAACAAATGTGTAGAAATTGAGACATACAAAACAATGAATCCAAAGGAAATGTTTAGAAATATCAATGATATCGCTAAGAAAAAGTATTGTACGGCTGCTGGATGTTTAAAGGCAAAGGATGGAAGTATAATAGTAGAAAAAGGAGCAATGATAGAAAGGTGGACAGAGTATATTTCAGACTTGTTTGATGATGAGAGAAGAGACATGCCAAATATAAGGATCAATATGACAGGTCCAAAGATTTTGGAATTTGAAGTTCAGATAGCAGTTTAAAAAAATGAAAAACAACAAAGCAGTAGGTACAGATAAGTTAGCTGCAGCATTAATCAAAAGCATAGGTGATTTTGGCATAGTTAAACTAACTAAAGTGCTTAACGAGATTTACGAAACGGGAAATATCCCTGCTGACCTGGGTAAATCAATCTTTATTGCATTCCCGAAAAGTCCAGCTACGGCAGAATGTGAGCTGCACAATTAGCATTATGAGTCATATAGTGAAAATTTTATTAAGGATATTGATGAGACGAACAAGAAACAAAACTAAACATGAAATATCGAAACTGCAATGTGGATTTGTAGAAGATAGCATTACGCGAAATGCAATATTTATGATCAGAATATTATCAGAGAGAGCTATTGGGAAATATTAATAACCTCCGCTATGCAGATGACACAGTTCTGGTAGCCACATCGGTAGAACAACTTCAAAAATTAGTAGATAAGGTAGTCTTAAAAAGTGCAAAAATGGGCTTACATGTCAACACAAAAAAGACAGAGTGCATGATAGTAACCAAAGAGAAGGACATTCCATCTTGTAACATTTGGGTTCAAAACACAAAAATTAAGCAAGTGAACTGGTTTAGTTTTTTGGGAAGCTTGATCACATCAGACGGTAGATGCGACAGGGAGATCAAAAGAAGAATTGCAATGTCAAGAGAGATCTTTTCAAAACTAAAGGAAATCTTGTGCAACCCAAAAATTACCATATCAACAAGACTAAGGGTACTGGAATGTTACGTGTTGCCGGTCCTAAAATATGGAAGTGAGACATGGACTGTTTCTAAAGAAATGGAAAAGAGAATCGATGCAGCAGAGATATNGTGAACTGGTTTAGTTTTTTGGGAAGCTTGAACACATCAGACGGTAGATGCGACAGGGAGATCAAAAGAAGAATTGCAATGTCAAGAGAGATCTTTTCAAAACTAAAGGAAATCTTGTGCAACCCAAAAATTACCATATCAACAAGACTAAGGGTACTGGAATGTTACGTGTTGCCGGTCCTAAAATATGGAAGTGAGACATGGACTGTTTCTAAAGAAATGGAAAAGAGAATCGATGCAGCAGAGATATGGTTTCTGCGGAGAATAATGAGAGTACGATGAGAAAGTCATACAACTAATGAAGAAATTTTAGTTAAAGGAGACACACAAAAGAAGCAGATGAAAACAATTAAGAAAAAGCAATTACAGTTCCTTGGACATTGCATGAGAAAAGACGGTATGGAAAAGCTAACACTTACCGGTAAGATAGCAGGAAAAAGAGTAAAAGGAAGACAAAGGGTTACATTTCTCCAAAGAATTGCAGAATGGAGTGGGATGTCAGCAATTGAAGTCATTCGATGCACAGAAAGCAGGAACGATTGGCATAAACTGGTCGCCAATGTCATACGATAGGGCACAAGAAGAAGAAGAAGAAGTGATTAAACTGGGTGTAATCGTATGGTATGCAGTTCCAAATGCCACTGGCATGTGGAAATCTGTAGATTCCGGTTTTGTGCCAACTCTTGAAAACGTTAACAGATGAATAACAGCAGCAGCAGGTTAAAAGTGACATATTAAAAATATTAATATGTGGCTGGGACACTGTGAGAAGAACCCAACTACAAAAGAAAGGCGAATAATAATCACTCACTGGGTTGGGCAAGCATACACTAAACCCCAATCAGACAACTACAAGTCATATATTGATGTTTTAAGTGCACTGGTCATTTTATTCCTGCAGACGGCACAGATGGTGATAAAATATATCTCCTGAAACGTTTGCCTGGGTACATAGAACCACCACTACTTCCCAGAACTTCTGCCTCTGATCACATTGATTATGAAACAATCGAGCCACCAGCACCGTCACCAGCTTACATCTTGGAAGAAGTAAACAAATCTGTAGATGCGAGTTTGAAAGTGAATAATGATTTCGAGCTAAATAAAGACACATATTTTAGAAAAATGGGTGGTTTTCAGGTACAGTCACCCGGTTTAACGAAACGTGGAACGTGGTATAAAAAAGGAATTCATTCTTAAGATGGTTCGGATAATTATTAAACAGAGTTAAACAGTTTGATGGTGTAGAAATACTCCAAATGAGATTTAATATTACACGACATTTCTGCAGTTTTAAATTCTTTAGTTGATTACAGTACTTTTTGTAGCTCAAGTTGCTTTTGTATTCTGTTTAAAATTTGATAAATTCTTGAGAAACTTTAACTACCGGAATTACCAAGTTTGAGAGAAACCTTAAAGTACAGGGTCCTTACCAAAATTTCTTAGAAAAAAATATATGGGTACTGATTCCATGACAATATTTTCGTTTTTTCTACTATGAACAATTGGGAGGTTCAAGTGTGTTCTGATTGCCGCCGTCGTTAGTTCAAATCTGACAACTTTCAAACACGAAAAAATCTAATTAATTCTGATGTGGTCGTTACGAATGCATCACTGTAGAAATACAAGATGCCAACAAATAAACTCAACTACAAGATAATGCTAAATGTCTATACAAAGTATAATGGTCAACATTTAAAGGTGATCTTACCGTCTCCAATCTCAAGTCTCCAGTTCCGATAACAAAAATATTCTACCAATTAACTGGAGTTTTACACTCCATTTATGTAGATTTTAAACACAAAAGGTAAATAAACTTTGCTCGAACCCTGTTGATGAATAGGGTGTGTGAAAAAGTTGATGGGTATCAATTAACACCAGTTTGCAACCTTTACTCTTTCCGTAATGAGCTATCACATTTTAATGANCTGTAGAAATACAAGATGCCAACAAATAAACTCAACTACAAGATAATGCTAAATGTCTATACAAAGTATAATGGTCAACATTTAAAGGTGATCTTACCGTCTCCAATCTCAAGTCTCCAGTTCCGATAACAAAAATATTCTACCAATTAACTGGAGTTTTACACTCCATTTATGTAGATTTTAAACACAAAAGGTAAATAAACTTTGCTCGAACCCTGCTGATGAATAGGGTGTGTGAAAAAGTTGATGGGTATCAATTAACACCAGTTTGCAACCTTTACTCTTTCCGTAATGAGCTATCACATTTTAATGAAATCCACAACATGCAGCACCTTTTACGTTTGCAGCTTATTAAAGTTAACCCAACTGGTGTTCGCCACAGAATAATTTGTTTAAAAATTTTAACACCTAGAAATGAGGTTGAGTGGATGAAATTACAGGAGTGCTTTTAATTTCTTTGATCAAAACCGTGGTCTCAATTATTCATTTCGTTATTTACATTACCCAGGTGTCATAACCCGATGGAAGTATGCTACCATGATTTGCCACACGTCTCTGTCTCTCATCATTCTGATCAATTGAGCAGCTGACAATCGCCCATCTGCTGTCTTCGCCAGTCCATCCATGTATTTTACTCTTGGTCTTCATCTTCCTCGCCGTCCATCAATCTTCCCATTGAGGCATAGCTCTTTCAGCTCTCAATCCCTAAGAACATGTTCTACAAAGCACAGCTGTCTAACTTTCACGACTGACAGTAAGGTTTTCTTTAGTCTAGCTTGGAAAGCCTAAGTGGCTCTGCCTTTGTGTTTTCATTCCCTGTCAACTTTTCCCTTATTTTTGAGAGGCCGTGGCTTACTTCTTCACGGGACATTCTTTTAGTGCAAACCGAAAAATCAGGCTGATCACCAGCTGCCAACAGAACTTTTTTGTTCATTTCAGTACTTTCTGGAGTGGGATTCAAACTGCTTTTCTTTCCTGCAAAAAAAAGTAAAGTTCATGCTCTTGCTGTTCCACTGCCTATTTGTGTCAAACTTCAACAAACGGATGTTAGAAATGTGATACTTGTGCCGTCTTCACTGAAGTTCCAAGCAAAACACTTGAGTTCCGCGGGGTATTAATTGTAACAAATAATTGTGATGATAATTTCGTTTATTACGATTTGTAGCTAAAATATTAGGTCCAGTAGATTGTAAATGTAAAGTTCGGTAAAAAACATATACTGAGATATACATATATTTAAAAATAAAAAAAAGTTGTCAGAAGTAGTATTCGAAACCACACCCACGGCCAATGTGACACACGTTCAGACTGGGAGATTATTAATGAAATAAGAAAATTTTGTTTCAAAAGCAAAAAGTAATTACCTCACAACTCATTAACTACTGGGAAATAACTGCATAATTAATAGCGCCGTAATTATTAAGCCAAGCTTGATTCATGCCAAATTTTATGGTGGCAGCTTTAAAAAAAGCCTCTTCCGACACTTTTCTGCTGAATGAACACACACCACCTGGGTAGAACGAAGATTTTGGTGGGAAACTGCGCCTCGTGCCAGGCCTCCTGACTCGCTTTGCTCGCCAACAGGACAACGAGGCTGTGACAATGTGATAGTGATATGGGGAAGAGGATCCTTTTAGAGAAAAACTCATTCACAAGAGTAAGAGGAATGATAACAAACAAAACTTTACAATGTCAACTAGAGTGAGGGTCGTGAGGTATTTTGTGAGGTCCGTACTCCTCTATCGGTGTGACACATAGACTGTTCGGATGGATGATGAAAAAAAGAATTGAACCTATGGATGTGGGGATGTTGGAGAAGAATGTTAAAATTTCATTCCAGTTTGGAGAGCCAGAAGAACAAATGAGATGCTTGTCCATGCTGCTGAAGGTGAGCCACCCAATTCATGCTGCATTGAGAGCACTGCCAAAAGATACTGTGGAAATGCTTCTTTTAGATTTGGACATTGCAAATCAAAAAAAGAGTTTGGATGTCAAATGCCAGAAGATTGCCATCAGGATCTTTGACATGAACCCAGAGCGTCCGCTGTCAAAACTAAGAGAACTTCCCGATAAGCTTAAAGGATCAGAAGCTCAGTGGAGAGGAATCAAGCTTGAAAACAGTGGCCAAAACCTCTGCTGTGTCAATGCAGTAGCAAATGCTCTGTTGTCAGCAACTTGCATTCCAACTTTTGCTAGAGAAAGCAACTCTGACCTTGGATGAGCTTTGAAAGCTCTGATAATTGAACGAAAGGAGACTGGAAGCAGTGCTACTGAACTGAGGGAATTGGTCGGCCAGAAAAATGCTCAGTTTGCAAACAGCCAGCAGCAAGATCCACAAGAATTTCTACTGGCTCTAAAGGAAGGAAGAGAAAAATCTACAGGCCTTTTAACAAAACATATTTGACCACAAGCAAGCAATGCTTAAAAAGAACTGTGAGCCTGGAAGAGGAGGCTGAAGAAAAATTTCCTGAAGAAAGTAGAGGGGTGCCACTGGGACCACTCAAGGTGAAGGACTGAGTGTGTTTGACTAGTTGGCATTGCAGATTAGAGAAAGGACCTCTACTGAGAACTGGAGGAAATTCAGTAACTTTGATTCCAGGACAGGTACGACGTTAATCCACGCAGTGACACTCTAAACCAGCCATGTCTTTCGATGAGAGAGGAGAGGCATGAGGATCCCAAGCCCCTAGGGGAATGCAAGGACCTGCCTGTTCAAGAAAGAAAAAGTTGCGAGTGAGCCAGCAGGTCACTACCCTCCTGCCAATATCAAATTAAGTGATTATTTCAAAAAACGTATTAGTAGGAGGGTCGTCTAATCCTAGTTGTTACCTTAGATAGTAATATGAGGTGGCTCCTTCCTGGAGACCACCACTATTTCTGTCTTTTTCTCACTGATATTTAACCCTCTCTCAATGCTTGCTGGTTCTACGGCACGAACCAGGTTTTTCAGCTTTTCCTGAAAATTCGCTATGAGAACCGTATTGTCAGCATATCTGATATGAAATCGTTCATAAATGACGTCAACCACTTTTTACCATTTTTGAACACCCCTCCCCCTCCTTGTCAACTTTTGGATTTCTGACCTCCTCCCCCTAAAGCTGACGTCAATTTTGGGCACATTTTTCCTGAACTTTTTCTGCAAACGAAGATAAAATATTGAAGAGAAAAAAAAACAATTGCTTGAAATAACCTTTCAATTGAACCTCTCTGTTGTTTACACTTTAAAAAAACTTTCAATGGCATCAAAAATATTCCCATCAAATTCTACTCGTGAAGTAAAATCGTCATCATCTCTGCTCTGCTCATCCTCTGCTTCACTCTCGTCATTTTCACTCCCATTTCAATTCCTGGACAGATGTCCGTCACTACCTCAGGCATGTCTGTTGTTGAATGGACACAGCAGCCAACCACTGAAGGGAGGGTACTGACACAGTGAAAAGGTTGTTAATAAACTCCCGAGTGAGTTAAAAAAGGTTTTTCCAACTCACTGACATGTCTCATGTATTTCGCTAAAATAATTAAATAAATCCGGTGACAGAACACATCCTTTTAGCACTCATTGTTTATTGTTTTGAAAATCTGATTATATTTTACCAATTCTCACATTTGCCCTTTGTTTTTTTTCTGATCAATCTTTTCTGATCAATCTCAAACTCTTGCCTTCCAATCTTTTAGGCATGTCAAATATCTCGTGTTGTGCTCTCTCAAATGCTCTTTTTCTTTGTCTACGAAACACAGATGAAGCTCTTCTGCATTTCCAACGATCTCCTCCATCAACATTCTTAATGAAAAACCCCATCGGTTATAGCTTTACCTCTCATGAAACCGAATTGCTCCATACTGACTTCTTGTCTTGCACCACTTCTAACCCTGCTTAATTTTTACTCTTGGTATTACCTTACAAATCTGGTTCATGATGCTAATCGCTGTGTCTATTGCACTCCATTGTCTCATGTATCTTTGGTACAGTAATAAAAGTTGAGCTGTACATCTGCGGAACGAAGTCAACAGTGTCATATATTTTGTTTGCCAGTTGGGTTACAACATCAACTCCAGGGCCAGAAGCATCTCCCCAGCAAATCCATCATCCCCAACTAACTAACATTTTTTTCATACCAATTATTGCTGCCCTTACTTTGTCCTTGGTTATGTGCATGCCTCTATCATCAAAATCTAGGTTGCCATCCTCCCCCCGGTCGTCATCAAATAGTTCTTAGATGTATTCGCTCCACCCACCTCCCACGTCCTCCGGTTGCATCACAACTGCTCCATCGGCCTTCTTTATTGCCTTACTAGTAATGTTGATTATTTGACATGTTAATTGCTTCACATTTTCATCACTTACACCCTCAAAACAAGGAGCGATTGAATTAAATTTAAGAATGATTATTCTTGAAAAAAAATCCCTGAGTAAATAAAACTTGAAATAACCTTTTACTAAAAGCTAAGAAGAGTAATCACGCCCTTTTACCCCAATCTTACAACATACATGAAAACTAGAAAAAACTAGATAGTTCCTACCCACCACAAACCCGTAGAAACCACTGAACAGTAAGGTGGTAAACTCAGTAAAAGTTACGAAGTAATCTCACTTAGAAGAAGGGTGTATCAAATGATGTGCCCAGGTTTTGTCGTTCATCCACTATTAAGATAACATTTTCTATCATTCGTATTGAAAAACAGATCTAAAAGAGACAAAAACTAGAAAAATACTAAAGGAACTGTAAGCCTTCGCCAAGTAGATACAATATTTGGTAAATACCATAGTTTTGCATTTGTTTGAATTAAACATTCGAGGTTGACCTTGGTTTATGAAAACAATTTTTTTTAAATGTCATTTTCCCCCAGTAACTGGGGCTCAGACGGTGCTCTTCATAGTGACTTGGACTTGGACAGTGAGGAATTTCATGGCCGGATGCCCTTCATGACGCCAACCAATGGCTTCAATACAATGCAATACTATTTTTGTACAACCACTTCAGAAGAGGATCATTGAAAGGGTCCGAGAAAAGGCGTTATTTGCCGGTCCTGTTTGTTGTTATTCAACTCACATTTGTTAGATAAGTGACCGGGGACAAATGGTCCTCATAAAATTTAGTCTCCGACAATATTGCTTTTGCTTTTTCATGTGCACAATACAGTAATACATTAAAATAAATTTAATAATTCACAACAGCTGTATAAAATATTAATAAAAATTTAAAGCTAAATTAAAAAACTCTTTGTAAATCAAATCTATTCGTCGTTTTTTCGTTGTTGCGTATGTCTAAAATTTTGTCATGATAACATGCAAGCTTGATAAAAGACCACTCGACTTTGCCACATCGTGATACCCACTCTTGATTCGCTTCAGGCAAGAAAAGGAAAACTCCTCTGAAGCTCATGTGATTCAAGCGGCTTTCTTTTTGAAGCATGGTGATGCAATTAACACTTTATCTATCTATCTATCTTGGTCGATTTTCACATCGCCCAAGTATGGAGACACAATCCTTCCAGCACTCTCTATCCATCATGATTGTTTTTAACTCAGCTGTATTGTCCAGCCCCGCGTCTTGCAATATGTTGTCTACATATGTAAATTTTTGCCTTCCTCGATTTCCATGCCCATCCATTGGTTGCCATAGGACCAGTTTGTTGGCTACTTCTTCTTCGTTTCTGACACAATGTCCGGTTAGCCGCATTCTTCTCTGTTGG
>RDPX01000112.1:783416-816319 GCA_003991215.1 Morbakka virulenta | reverse complement strand
TATCTATCTTGGTCGATTTTCACATCGCCCAAGTATGGAGACACAATCCTTCCAGCACTCTCTATCCATCATGATTGTTTTTAACTCAGCTGTATTGTCCAGCCCCGCGTCTTGCAATATGTTGTCTACATATGTAAATTTTTGCCTTCCTCGATTTCCATGCCCATCCATTGGTTGCCATAGGACAAGTTTGTTGGCTACTTCTTCTTCGTGTCTGACACAATGTCCGGCTAGCCGCATTCTTCTCTGTTGGACTTTGATGGATACTGGAGGTAGTTTTCCATATAGGTGACTATAAGAAGAGAAAAAAACAGTTTCTGTTGTATGTGAACTGCACCATGAAGTATGTTAATTAATCGTTTCTGTTTTTATTGGTTTTTGTGTGGCAACCTTTGTGAGCAGGAGGTATTCAAAGGTGACTCCAAATACTTCTTCTGTGCTTGCTTGACTGATAATGACGTCAAAGGAATTGAGTCGTTTTTGAACCTCTGTGCTGTGGACATTAATTTTCCTTGAATGAAAAAGTAAAAAACCGTCGAAAAAATAGGTATTTGGGAATATCTTTAACAACCCACAGTGCCCCCTCCGCTCAGAGCTTTTAACCCTTTGACGCCCAGGGGACATGGGTGTCCCAGCACTTCAATGCTCACTCACAGGCTGTTCAAATCATTCTAGCACAGTTCAACTTGTTAAATATTGATTTGTGGCATGTAATCTGATTAAATTTGTTATTTTAGAATTTAATAATATTTTGGGGGAAGAGGAATGGACACTGGATTATTGCTTACATATGCAATATCATATTTCTTATGATTAACTGCATCTAAAATCTCAATGTAGAATAAAAATTGTTCCTGTCAAGTGGATTTAGTTTAATGATATTATGCACTACCAACATACTGAAAATGAAGTAGAAATATTATGCTGTAGCCTTTTGAAGATTTTGGGACACTGGTGTCTCTCTGGGCAACACATGATAAATAAACAGCTTCTCATATCATCCAATTGTGGCAATTTTTAAATGGTTTGAAAGTGTTGACATGCTTTATATCGGTTCCACATGACTTGATTGATCCAAGAAATGCATGCAAAGCGAAAAAATCTGATCAATGAAAAAATATAGGGGTGGACATGCCCCTTTTCTGCCCTGTTCACAAACATTTTTGACACCCCTTGTTATGGCCCCACACCCCTTATTCAAATTCTGTGAAGTGCAAGTGGGGTTTCCTTGTTATTTACTCCTCACCACAGGAAGCCATCTGTTGCTCATGAGCAAAGCAAACACAATTTCAAAGTAGAAAATCAACAGCTTTGTGGTGCGACGTCAGCCAAATAGAGGTTTCCGGAAAAGCGTTTCAGCCTCTCAGATTTCAAGTCCAATGTTGCAACAAGTTTGATTGGCTCATACTCGAGCCGACTTCGCTCGTTCCCTTCATCGCGTCCTGGGAAAAGACGAGCAAGACAAAGTTTTCCTCCCTGAGTTCCAAACAATTCGATCGAGATGCCATTACTGTTCAAAGAAAGGGAAAGAAAACCGAACTTTTGTTAAGTGTCTCACGTGTGACATATCTCTGCTTGGTAAAGGAACGAAACTGTTTCCTTAAGTATCACATTTAAATAATGACTTTCGCTGCTCTGAGTAAAGCGGAAGAGACAGTTCATGGACAATATATTTGTGTTCAAAGTCCAGTTATGCTTCTATTTTCACATTTTGCAATGAAAACTACAAGAACTTTGTGTTAATAATTTTAGTACCTTCTTTTTAACAACACGTTTGAAAATAGCTCCTATTGTTGTGATATTTTCCTCCCGGGGTGTGGCGTTTATCATTCATGATAAGGGTACCATATGTGTTTTGTAAAGACCGAGGGGCTATTTTAAATAACACCATGTAACACATATTTTGTCTTCAAGACGAGACCACTCTCATCGTATTCCTCATGCTTGGAAACCCCGAAATATAAAGTTTTATGGCAAGCAGAATGTTCTGAAAGAAATTACGAATTTTTTTTTGAATTTTCCGAAAAATTGCATTAAATGGTATTTACAGTTTTACTGATTCAATTGTAAATCTATCTTTACCCTTTTTTCTGATCCAAAAGTAATAAAATTGTTTTTAAATTAAATAAAAAGGAGTAAAATTCCCTTTTACATTGCTTTTACCTCCAATGATAGTTAACTTCATGGAAATTTGTACTAATTTTTATCATGCTATACTTAGTATTCACAAATTTTTCACGAAGTCACGATTTTTACATTTTTTTAGAATAAAATTAATCTGAAAGAACTTATTTTAGCACTGGTTGATATTTGTGTTGCTAGCAAAGTACAAATAAGCAATAACTGTAATGATATTGAAATCAAAGAGAAGAAGTGAAACAAATTAAATTGGTAAAGTGAAGACATTCAACATTTAGGCAACACTATTAGCTGCAGGAATCAAGGACACGTTCCAAAACAAAATTAATGTTCGAATGAAAGAACGTAGAACGCCCCTATTCTCATTGAAAATATTAATACAAATAAACTTGGATACGATAGCTCACACATGTATAATGTTAGAGCAATGATAGAAATTGAAGACAAGCAGGAAAAAACGATGATTTGTATTTTGCCTATCTCTACATTTTACACAAAAAACAAATAAAAAGCTAGCTGGGTAAGTATTTCTCAAAAGTTGCCGTTTTTCGTGACTTTCGTTTATATTCAAGGCCGCTATCCCTAACTAAGCTCCAAATGTAGTCAACCATCATACTGCTATCACATTGTCCCTGATATCTGCGCTCAAAATCCATTATATCCTGATGAAACCTCTCCCCCTGCTCCTCTGAATATTTTCCAAGACTGTCTTTAAAGTTTGGAAGGTAGGAATCCAGCATATGTAGCTTTAAGGACATTCTACATCCCATGTCTGCATAATTTTTTATCATTGTTTTTACATTTGCAATATAGTTTCTTGCCCTATTATTACCAAGGAACCCATTAACCACTAAGCCAAAGCTTTTCCAGGCAGCCTTTTCGACTCGATTTAGAAGAGTTGGGAATTGATTTGACTCTAGTAAGAGTCGCACCTGGGGTCCGACAAAAACTCCTGCTTCAATTTTGGCTTATGAAAGTGAAGGGAATACGGTTTTTAGAAATTGGAAAGCCCTAGAACCTTTATCCAAGGCCTTGACAAATTGCTTCATTAGGCCTAGCTTTATGTGAAGAGGGGGCAGCAAAACCCGTGATTGCGGTATTAGCGGTTCCCATTTTACATTTTCCTTTCCAACAGTGAAGCCCTCTCTTGTAGGCCGAAGATGACCACTGTAGTGTCGCTGTGTATCCCTGCTATCCCACAAACACATGTAGCAAGGGTGTTTCGTGAAACCTCTTTGCAAACCCATTAGAAATGCTATCATCTTGAAGTCTCCTATTACATCCCAACCATATTTATCATACTTCAACATGTTTTGCAAAAGTTTCACACTCCCATAGGTTTCTTTGTGTACAACTGAGTGCGCTAGAGGTAAAGATGGATAACTCACTACCATTATGGAGCAATACAGCTTTCAAACTTCTACTCAAACTATCAATAAATAGACGCCATTGAGATATATCTAACTGTAACGTGAAAGCCTCAAAGAGACCTTCAATATTAGTACAATAACATATACCATTAGACATATTAAAAAACTGTGCATACGACAAATGTCTTTTTCTTTGGTCTGTTACCTTGATACCTTCTTGAATAAGGTTCCATTGCTTCAGTCTGGATGTCAGCAGCTCTGCGTTCGACTTGGTCAATCCTAAATCACGAATTAAATCATTTATGTCATTCTGATTAGGAAAATATGGAGTCTTATCACCATATTGTGGATCCAGTTTCTCGTCATATTCAGCACTCGCTGAGCTGCTACTGGATGAAGAAGAAGCCGCTGTAGGGTCCATCTCAGGAACTGGTACAGGAAGAGAATCTGAGTGTGCCACAGGAGCAATTGAAGATGGAATGTTAAGATACTTGACTGTAGTTCGATCTTTCCTCAATGTAGAGACATCCATCATACAAAAATAGCAGTCTTCCAGGTGGTCTCTTGGCTCTCTCCAAATTCTTGGGATAGCAAACTTCATCTTTCGTTTTTCTCCTTTTGACCAGCCTGAAAGTTAATTACGTTTTGATACAGGGAAATTATAATGAGGCATGAAGGTTATTGTTTGTTCTTTGAACATTATAATATATAAGATTGACATTCTGAATTAGCGGGAGCTGTAGATTACGATTCTAATGTATTGTTGTCTCGGCAGAAAAATTTTAGCGTGCAATAAATATTGGAAGCATTTATAGATTTTGAAGAAAAACATTTCTATTTGATTCATGCAACAACTTGACTTTATTGAAAATTTCTTAATTTCAAGAGTTCGAGTGCAAGTTTGGCATGCGTAGTGTCGTACCCATGACTTATCCTGATGTCCGACAGCAATTCCGAAATAGACCTCATACGCCTTACACAAATCTTCACAACTACTCAAAAAATACTTTCTTCTTCTAGCTCTCATAAACTCTCCACAAATATAGCAAAATGCATCAACAGGGTTTTTGCAACGACGACTAGCCATTTTCTGATTGAGAATGAAATTTTAAGAGAGACCAACTATTTTAAGTCAGTTTGTTTGTGCTTCTCTGCGACATAATAGTTGCCTATCTTGATTATACACAGGAGAACAAAGCATAAAAGTTCTTTTCAATTGTGATGCTTGGCTTGTGATATCAATTACTCCTTTACATTCAGCCCGATTCATATCCAATGTAAACAGACATTTTGTCAGCTCCGGTGTGATAAAGCTATTTGCTCAATTTTCCCATTGTGACATTTCAACACAGTCTTTGTAGACTTTCCAATCGAAATCCCTAGAAAATCAAAGCGCGTAGAACATCAAAAGTATAATAAATTTGGCCAACAATGCATCTTTGTGAAGCTTATCAATAGCAGTTTAAATTAAAAATAGACTACGGGTACTAAAAGTGCGAGGAGAGTGGAGTATATCAATAAATAGTACTTCTGGTAGCGGATTTTTCATCAAAAATGGCAATTTTGAGGGCAGTCAAAATTTTTTTACAAGAACATTCGAATCAACTTTTAAATGTGATTTTCGTATTCTACTCGTCAAGACGATTCCAAAAATATATATTTTTTATTGAAGACAAAATATTTTTGAAAATTTGTCACATTGTGTAATTGGAAGGTTTGCTCAAGTAAGCAGAAAAAACTCATACATGAGGCTTGCAGTGTGTTGCCCAGAGGGACAAGTGTCCCAAGATAAGTTTTTTCGTCCAATATTACATTCCCGTATTTTGATCAAGATACGTGCAGTCCCGCAGCTGACCTTGTTTGAGCAGAGGGGCTAATTGTGGAACAGAAAACGTTGACGCGGTGGCTAGGGCTCATTGAAGTACTAAACGATCACTACATTTCCTTTTAATTCAACGAAAAAACTCTGCAACCAACTTTCTACACGGATGCTTAGCAGTTGTTAAACTTTTAAAAAGTTTTTAAAGAAAAAAATCATTTACATTGCTTTCCCGGGGGAAGCTATATGACATTAAAAAATCTTCCAGGAGGGTCCCTCCATGCACCCCTCAGCTACGGGCTTGGATACTTGGCACTCAGGGAGTTGCTTTTGCCTGCGATGCTTATGAAAGTTCTTTTCAAGAACCACCTCGCTCGATGCAAAACCTTTGATCGATCACTTTCAGAAATTCGAGACGACATTAACAGCCTATATTTTTTTCAGAACCAATCGAAAAATAACACGATTGTCTGCGTATCAGCAGACAAAAAATATAGGGACACTTCATGCGTCCAGGATGATTTAAACAACAAACAGAAAGATCATTGATGTATCGAGAGATTTCATAAGCATTCACAGCCAACCTCGAGATTTTTGTGAGTTGGTACAGAGAAAAACTTCCAAACATTCTTTGCACAATTTACTTCCGGCCAGAAAGTGGGTCATACAGTTTCTCGATCAATCATTTTAACTTTTCAGTTGGGATGAGCGAGTCTTGATAGCCTTTTCTAATATTTAATCATTTGCTTTCAAAAATCATCACTACTATTTATGGAAATTTAAAATTTAGTCCACAGAACTTTTCTGCTGTGTGCTTTGCAATATGGGATCGTTCACATATTACGTAATCAATTTTCCGCCTATTATCGCTAATATTTTAACGACACACTTGTAACAAATCTTACTCCAGCAAATAAAAGAAATCATTAAGCAAAAAAACTCACCTTCAATTTATGTTAACCTTAAGTGTTAATCGTCTCTTGCAAAAGTGATTTCCCTTTGCGGAGTTTGACAAGTAAAACTCACAAGTAAAAATTTGATAAATATATATACAATGAATTGTTATTTACATAACAAGCAAATTCCGCCCTGACTGGGCATTCGAGAAGATGAAAAAACAACAGTCACAATGTCTTTAAGTTTCTGATATAGTTGGCAAACATGTATGTANATAACAAGCAAATTCCGTCCTGACTGGGCATTCGAGAAGATGAAAAAACAACAGTCACAATGTCTTTAAGTTTCTGATATAGTTCGCAAACATGTATGTAATTTCCGTGCGTATATTCGTGGAAAAGTTGGAGACGATGATTCGATGAGATACGTAGGCAGTGATATAATTACATTGAAAACAAAGTAGAACGTTGGCTGACAGTGAAGAAAATGCAAGTCACGATGCTATACCTGTAGTCGACTATATTTAAAAATCCATTTTGAAGAAATGCAGATAATCGAGGAGAAAATGACGACCAGTGTTGGCTGACGTTACAATAAAGGTTCTTGACGTTACGATGAAGGTTCTTGGCGTTACGATGAAGAAGGTTCTTGGCGTTACGATGAAGAAGGTGAACTTAGAAATCGTTTGAATCTTTAATCTTCGGTAAAAGGGCGAGGCAATGAAAATATAAAGGAGGGTAATTATCACTCAAAACGGACGGAAGTTTTCCCTCTTGGGGCCAATACAAAATATGGAAGCTTCCTATAGAACTAATATAATTGACAGATACGATGCAGGAGGGAATTTCCGACACTATTTTATACTCCCCCCCCCATGTAATCAGTCATAATTATTTGGTGACCCCCAACCAAAATTTGAAATGATGTTACTTGCCCTTCCAAACAGAGTGGTGATAGCACTATGGTAAACTGAATGTTATTAAGGCACTGGTCTGATAGTAACAGAAATGATGCAGTCTGCTGTCTCTTCACTAAGACATCAAGAAAAGGCAAAAGTCTTTCCATCTCCTTTTTGTCATGGTAAACACAATATTTGAGTGAAGACTACTTATGTGCTAAAAAAACTTGTAGGTAATTATAATCTTCTTAAATAATTGCGAAAATTTTGTCAAAGTATCTTTCTCAAACAGTTGGGCCTTTTTGTCATGGAAAACACAATATTTGAGTGAAGACTACTTATGTGCTAAAAAAACTTGTAGGTAATTATAATCTTCTTAAATAATTGCGAAAATTTTGTCAAAGTATCTTTCTCAAACAGTTGGGCCTTGATCTGCTAAGCCTTCAAACGCTTGCATGAATATTTCAGCAATCCCAGAAGATGTTGGAGCTCCCATGGGTACACTATTGTTTTGTGTGTATTTGTTAAATAGGAAAGAAGTGTTGATAACAAAGTGCTTGTAGTAAATTCAGAATGTCTTGAAGTTTAACGATTTCATGACGCTCTGACAGTTACTGCGTATTTCAGTCGACCTTGAAACAAACGTCTCATCTGATACCTTTGTAAAACAGCTATTACAGAATTGGTCAACAGGACCTCCTTTTGTTTTTCCTTGACTGTTGATAAATCAAAGTCAAATGTAAAATTCTGAAAGTTGGCACATTTTTCAGCAGTTTTTATGGGGTATTTGATAATAAAAATTCATGGTATTTTCCTTTTTTTTCAGTGACTGACAATGAGATTTTGGCCAACCTGTTTTTCTTTGCGGTTGTTGGTTTTTCTCTCCCAGCAATACCACGATTGACGAACAATGACGTCAGAAGATTTTGCACAATGGAAGACAAGGAATTCTTTCCGGAAGCATTAAAAATTAATAATGACTGAATCTACAGCACTGTAGTAATTTTCAAAGAACTTTAAATAATTTTCTTGTCAAAAAGTTGGTCACAATTGGTCTGTTTTGTAATTTTGCAAGTGACGTTGAAATCCTATTTACAGAGAAGGACCTCGGAGCTCACAGAGTAAGTTTTACTACCCAATAGAAACCTTTGTATTTTCAGTTTGCATTATATGACGTAGGGTCATTCGTGTAATACGTACGCATAATTTTAGCATATCATAATCCCATTACTCCTTGTAAGCAAGCTTATTTTTTAAAAGACCCCTTCCAAGCTCACCTTCTTTTTATGCTCAACCCCTAAATTTTACACCATTTTTGTTTTCAACAATTGGAAAATCAAAAATATTGATGTGAAATGGATTCAACTGTGTTATTCCATGCTCTTATAACTCTTTTCAGTACCTTTTCTGGAGTTTAAATATTGATACGAACGTTGTTTCCCAGAGTTGATTTGGAACATTTTAGAACAAGAATTTAGAACAAATAAATTAATTAACTGAGCTTGTTCTTTTCCACTGCAGCTAGGGTCTTTTTCACTTAACCAACTTAAAAATCAACATTTTCTTATCGTGCCTACATACCTGGCCTCAGACTCCCTTTCCTAGCACGGTAACACACGCATTTTTGGTAAACCTTCTGCCCTCCACACAACAGGAAAATGAATTTTGGAACGTTGTTGTGTAATATAATGACAATTGAAGGTAACCAACTGTTTAAATTAATTTTAAAAAAGCATTTGATTTTTTTAAAGAAAACATTATGAACTGCATCCGGTTCCACCTCTGTATTGGACTAAAGTAAAACTTTGTGTTGCCCATTTTCAACCAAAGAAAATCCAAAGAAAATATGTTAATATGTTGGATGAGAAAAGGTATTTTTAAAATATGTATTCTTTATATATAACATATGTACTGCCCCTTTGCTTAAACTAGCCCTCGCTGGCTGCTATGCCTTCCCAAAAATAAGTGGGGCTTCTTCCTGTAAAGTATTTTGACCATCAATGGCCGGTGCATAATATCCTCCGAAATCACAAAAGAATTCTTAAAATATCCATTAATATAAACTCATCTTGCAGAACCACTATTTTTCTTTCTTTTAATTTCATTACTGCCACGGAAGGCATCCACTTTTCTGCAATCCTTTATCAAGTCAGAGGTGTCTTTTATTATTGTTAAACTTCCCTGCTTCCTGCGTTCTGCTGTGTTGAACATCTGGATACCCAATGCATCATTTGATGTAATCAAAGAATCCTCAGTTCGGTACAAAAAATATTTTATCTAAACTGTAACTCAAAGATTTTGACAAAACACTGGGTGAGTGAGATTGACCAAAAGACAATTGGCACAGGGCTGTCGCTGCACGTTTTAACACAGTTTAAACAGCATACTCTTCCTCGATCTTCGCACAGACACATTCAAAAGCATCATTAGTATTTCAACTTGTTGATGCTAAAAAAAGCATACATCATCTGACAAAATTGAGGAACCTTTAAAATCCAATCAGAATTCCAGATGACATTGGCACAAAATTGATTATACATTACATTTAATGAGATTGACCTTCGCACAAAATTTCTTTCAGCCAACAGACTAATAAGAAGCTTGAATGACCTTCACACGAAATTTATTACGTATTGTATTTGAAGAGTTAGAGCTTCGCACAAAGTTTATGTGAAACCTTTGTTTGGGATCAGCTGAGGGTAAAAAAAGTTTCCTGTGGTCCAGATAGTTGATTTGGAAATCTTCTATGTAACAACCATGATAGCAAAGCGAAAAACTAACTTTTGCTGACCACACATACAACTCAATAAGCTCTTAAAAGACAACCCACATCTAAATTAATTTTTTTGCCTTTGAAAAGTTGACTGTAGCACGTGCAAAGTGTGCGAAGCTCTTGGTCTGCTCCTGGCTTGATGAACGGGTTCTTCAAAGTAGTTATTGATTTTCTACATCCTGTCATATACTTAATTTGCTTGACTCAGTCCAAGCAGTAAAATATTTTGCAATAAAAGGTTTGAATAAAAAAAATACAGAGTATTAAATGGTGGAAATGACACATTAATCACTCCTACGTTCACAAGAGCTTTGACACTTTAATGACTCTTATGACAGATTGTTGCATTTACCAAATGATTAAAGCCGTGAGTAATATCAGACAGTGTAATTCGTATTAGCAGGTTCAGATGTGAATCAGTCAGGCGACTTTGGTTTTTCTTCTTGATCAACTTCATAGGAGAAAATCCCGATTTACTTGCAAATGTGCTACCAAACATAGAAAGTGGCCGTATAGCAACATTCTTCATTTGAGGGTACTATATGAGGCCTTCCAAATGAGTAACAGGATCAAATGGATGTGAACATATTGTAGCATCATCCTTTATGTCAATCACGTTGGTTGCGATGGCATTCCTTGCACTTTGTTTCCAAGGACGGGTGGATCCTGAATTGATGCTGTTGGGTTGGCAATACCTGCAACTTTGTCCTTCTTTAGCTTGGAATCAGGAACTCTCATTTCAAAAATTTCCAACAAAGGCAAGTTACATGGCTGGGGTTGTTCTCTGAAAGGGTTTCTGGAAGGCTTTGATGGTGGGGAAAAATATCATCTGTCTTTCTATGTAACCAACGTACAGGGTAATTTTTGTTCTGAAGCTTTTCACCTCAGGCATCAGATAGCAGATGGTGCGATTCCTTCCTTGTAGACTGGGATCAAGATGAATCAGATACTTCGTAATATCCACCAAGAATGCTGCGGGTTTAACGGTCCTGATGTCACTGGTTGATTTTACTCGCTCCTGAGCTTCTGTCCACCGTTTTTCCTCGATTATCCTCATGCCTTCTCATACTCCCATCTCTAGTCTCTTATAGAAACCTTGAACAAAGTTACGCCCTTCATCATAATATTAAAGTACTGCCCAAGAGACATAAAACACCATAATTACAAGACGATTAAATTGTTATTACTACAGTTCTACGGACACAGGTAACAGTTTGAGATCCTGGTGATATTTCATACAAATTTCCACTAATTTTGACAAGTCTCTCTTATTTTGAAATTCTGTTTTCTTTATCAATGACCTATTTTTTTTCAGCTCCAACGCCCGGTTTTCTTTTCCCGAAGAAAAAACATTTATTGTAAGATTCTTGGTATCAAGGAAGGAAAGAAAATAGTAAGGAGGACAACGTGACTGGAGCATCACGAATTAAATTTAATATTGTATTTTTTTATATATATATGCCAAATGCAAACTTACCGTATTCTCGTACCTCTGTTCCGTTATCATTGTGAGTAAGTAATTTTTTGTTTAAAACTATTGTCCACGTTTCCTTGTATGCTTGATGGACACAACTACTATTTCAAGATTTTCCTGATAATATAACTGTTTGTCAGAGATGTATTATGTTTTTACCATAGTGGTCTTTAATTGATACGAGTATTTACTTTTGAATCCAATGTCAATTTTTTCAATTCTAACGTAATGTTTATATCAACTGGGTTGATGAGATTATCAGAAAAAAACTACAGAATATTAATAGATTTCAGTTGCGGAAAAATAAAAATTGGTGGAAGTCTACGTCGCAGAAAGATTGAAAACTTAAATCTTTTCAGGGAGATTTTAATTTTCCTGTCATTAAGCATACAAAAAGAAAGTAAACTGAAAAGAAATACTGAAGAAATATAATGGAACTGATTAAAGGGAGGCGGAGGAAAGGCCAAGGATCTACCTCGCAAGAGAAACTTCTTGGGTTGATTGAAAAACGTCTTACGAAAATCTTTAAAATTTCTTAAAAACTTATCATGCACAAAGCTAAAACAATGTAGAACGAAAAAGTTGGAGTCGGTAAGTTTAGCAATACCTGACTCAAATTGCTTATGAACTGAAATGGGTTGTCACTTAAAAGAACAACCACGGTTGCACAAAATTGCCTTCCACAAATGATCAATAAACTTTAAGCTTTTGAGATTTATGTTCATCGACTCTCAAAACAATGTTCCTTCGGACCTGAATGTATAATAGCCATAGATGAGACAACAATATCGCCTGACATGCTTTCCACTTCAACTGTTCAGAAAACACAAGGAAAATGTTCCCACGTAATTCACGGCACACGAGAACGTTCGAGTTTCAGCTCTTTGTCTGTGCTAACAAATGGAAGAAAATTGAATACATTTATCGCACTCGGAAACGCAAAATGAGATTACAAAGCTTTAAATGATGAATTTTTTCATAAATGTGATATCAAATCTAATTCAAATGCTTGGATGAACGAAACATTAACGGTGGAGTGGCTTCAGAATGTTATTAAAGCATTTTCATTCAAGTGTCGGCTACCGGCATGATACTCTATCCGATTGTAATTTGATAGATGACGTTAAGAAGGCTCTAAAATTTTCAAAAACGGAAAACGGTCTTATTCCAGTTGGTTGCACACAATTTATCCAAGCACCAGATGTATCGAGGAACAAGCCGTTTAAAGTTTATGTAACCGAAAAGTATGATAAATGGATGGTGAAGGGTGTACATGAGTATCGTTGGTCTTGCAACATAAAAGCATCCCTAGGAAAAACTGTTGTTCAAAAAAAAAACCTGGTGAATTAGCTCAGATATCATTCCAGTCGTTACTTTCCACATAAATGGCAAGCAGGTTATGGGTCTTTAAGAAAAATATCCCTACGAACCTTTCGCTATGTACAACAATACTGCAGATAAATGTCTTTGCTGAGCATAAAGGGTTGGATGGACCGTGTATGTGAACCAAACCGAGATTTTCAGCATTTTCTAATGGCTTAGCGAAGGACATTTGCTTGCACAATGTCTGGTGATCTGTGGAGAGCTCTGATCGGTACATAGGCTAGAAATATCCAATTCAACAGGCTGAAATCAGGTTATAACCTATTTTTATAATATATATAAAGTTCTTCACTCGATTGTTCTAAATGTTCACAATTGGTTTTTAGCCAAGAACAGAAATAAGGGGGCTGTGGTCTGTAATTTAAGTAAACTTTATCCCATAGAAATTAAGTTGGCACTGATTAATGGCCCATATAACAGCTAGTGCTTCATGTTCAACCGTCGTATATATCATTGAAACCTGAAGAAATCCGTTGGCACACTGCATGAGAAAAGGGTTGTCTTCTGAGTCATAATAAAAGTATGTAGCACAATCCTTGTGTGCAGAAAGCATTTGTATACAATAAAGGAAATAGGCTGGGATCAAAGTTGGGAAGCACAGGAGTTTACAATAAATTCTTTTAAACCTGGTCAAATGTATTTTGGTGATTTTGAGTCCATACAAAGCTGTTGTTGATTCTAAGGATGTCACTCAAAGGTCTTACAGCAGCAGAAGCAGCAGCAGCAGAAAGTTTATTGGAAAAGTTTTCAAGTTGGTTGGCAAGGCATGAAAAGCTTTAAAGTTCTATTATTGTTGTCGGTGTTGAAAACTTTGTAATAGCAGCAACTTTGTCTCCGTCGGGACTATTCATTAAAAATTAGAATACACATTAAAATTCACTTCATGTGAATTTTAATCAAGCCATGCTTTAAAGTTCTGATCATGATCCGACTTTTGCGACAACGATCTAAACCTGATTGGGGTCGGTAGATGTGTGTGTGTGTGCGTGTGTGAACATCGTCAAAATATATCAGAATGTCGTCTACTATCTTTGCTACTCCTTCATTACCTGTATTTAAATGGAATGGCCCACAGGAATATTGCAGGGCTGGACATTATCCTAAAGTTCGATTTTTATGAACTCGCCAGTAATGATTCCTTTCATTGCTGGAAACTCAGATCCTCGACTGAAGGTATTCTTCAGAATTTGTCCTCTGGAGGTGTCAGCAACTGTCAATTTGTTACCAGTGGCAGAAGCTATTACTTTGGAAACATTTGTGAAAATGAGGTGTTGGGCTTTGCATGCAATGAGGGACAGGTACCATCTAGGCCATGGGAAACAAAGACCTTGTGTTGACTGTGTATATCCTGAAGATGCAAGTTTACAGTGGTCATACAAACACTTTGGATTGCAGGAACATTGGTGGCTTTGATAGCAGTTGTGGTAGGTTGGAATCTACTTAGACCAAGTTTTGAGTCTGTCTGCTGACTGGCAAGAATCAGTTCAGCACTGCTCTCAGGGTGTCCTCAGCAATTCCGTAAGTATTGCGAATGATGTACATGAAGGTAGGGGTAACCAAACGTCCAAAGGCCTGGCCAACTTGTTCATCACAAAGTTGAACTGTCAATTCCTGTAATTTTGCCATAGTTATGCCAACATTTACGCCATTCAGCAAAATTTGTAATGTCTGCATCATCATTTAGAAAAGGTGGAGGTTTGGTGGTATGAGGATGCAAGGTAGGGAAAGATGATATGAAGCAGGCAGATCCAGGTAAAAAAAAATTTCGTTGAACTTCGTGGATGACAATTTGCTACTTTATAAACCTGTTGAGCTCCTCTTCAGGAGAGTCAAGGATAAATCCTATTTATCACCACTGTCATTGGCCCTAGTATCTGGGAGAGCCCTTTGAATACTGTCAGCTAATCTGTATACGGCAGTTTTCAGAGACTGAAGGGAGTGGCTAAAAGTGTCTAGCAACAGAAATGTTGATAGGTATGGAGGAAGGCAACTTAAAAAACAACACTATGAAACTGTCATAATATTCTTGTAAATTAGCTCTTATAATTTCTATGACGACGTGCCTCTGTATTGGACTGTAAAATGCGCCATTTTATGAGCGTGCATACGAGAAGAAACAGAAAGACAAAAGTTCGTAACAACTTGGACGTGTAACATATCTAAAAGAAAAAGTTTCAAATCTATTCATCAACCATAAATAATGATTGCACTTAATAAAATTCATGGTTTATGTTCAAAAGACGGAGGCAGCAGAAACAAATGTTCAGGGCGTTGTATATTATTTGTAATCATATCAGAGTGAAGCTGTAACCAAATACGCTTAAAAATAGTAATATTGTTTTTAGATTTCATTAATAGTACTAAACCAGGACCACAATAAACACAATAATCAAGAATTAAAGTAATATTTCATACATTGCAGGTTTCAAAGATAATTTTGTAACTATAATGCTTGCCAGTGACTATTTTACCCAAGAAACTGAATGCAGATGATATGGCCAATATGGCTTCGCTACAGGTTCAATAGGTTTTTTACCTTAAGAAATCCCTAACGCCATTGGTCTTTAAACAATGCTCTCTTTCATTTCAGACAAGATACAAAACTTCTAAACATTTGCGGCTAAGAGAAGAAATTTTCCAATTGGGTTGTTTTCACATGTTCTTACCATAAGAATTTTAAAAAAGTAAAAATAATTTCAAATTATGACGGGGCAACAATTCAAATCCATGCATTAACAAACCTATAATCCTACCATTTTTGCCAGTTCAAAATAGAGAAAAAATTTGTTGTCATCGTTTGGGTGGATTATTAAAATAGACAAATGTTTTGCTGCTGAATCGGTATATACAGGCTATGATAACATAACAAGGCAGAGCAAGGCTTGAGGCTCACCATCAGGAAAAGTAGGCTTCTTTTGCTTGCCTCGACAAGTTTCTTAGTCAGCAAATTTGAGGCCGGAGAGGTTGTGGTGGCTACATGAATTGGACAAGGATAAAGAAAGACTTTTGTGCAGGAAGCAAATAAATGATAGATAAGCATAGGAAAACAAAATGCCTTGGAAATGACAAGGCCTTCCAACATGTGTGTGTAAGTATATGTGTGTGTGTGATAGTGAGTGAGTGAGAGAGAGAGAGCGAGCGAGAGAGAGAGAGAGAGAGAGAGGAGGAAAACAAAGCAACAGAAATGATAAGGTGGGTTCTGAAAGTCTGTTTGGTGACTAGAAGACTGCAGTTCCAATACGTCTGTCAGCACTTCAGGATCCATTGCAGCCTAAAATGTGTCTCGGCAAGATACAGCTTCAAGGGAGTTTTTGTTTACGTCGTCATAAACGCATTCAACACCAAGTGAATAAAGTAACTTGCTCAATAACCCATATTTCATACGCCCTGGGTTAAGCTTATTGCATTTTTTAAATGCTCGAAACAACTGCATATCTAATTTAGGCGCGAAACAAGGAAATAGTTTTTTTTAAATATTGCTTCATTTTTGCCTCGCTTACAACAATGCTGTTTATTTTACAATAGAAAAAACACAAATAACATGAAAATAAGTGTGAAATGATCGTATCAAAATCTTTCTTGTTAAAAATGCTGCGTTGAAAAATTTAAGTTTACCTTTTCATGTTTTCCAATATCTTTCACATGCTCGTGCGAATTTATTTGTGCAGATTTTTTAGTTAATACCATGTAGGCTTAATATATGTGTGGCTTAACTTTGGAATTTTTAATTGTGTAATCGGTTTATTTTCGTGTGTAAAAGTATTATTTAATATTTAGTTGCATGTATAGGAATGGTTACAAAATTAGCAGAAATTGTTAGAGTATTAAATAAAAAAATGTACTAAAAGGCCATAAATCATAACATTTCAAATCTTTAATTAAAGTGATAACAAGATATACTAAAGAGGTCATGCCAAAACATAAAAGGCTTGGTGCGCAAAGAAGGAAAAAAAGAAGGACTATTTTTGTCACAAAAATATTGTTAAATATAAGACAAAAATTTAGAACACGAAAATACTTACTGTGCTCTGTTAAGGCAGAAAACGTATTTTTTTAACGCTAAGGCAAACACCGTTGGCTTGCCCAAGTTGATAAGTACGCTAAGGTTATCACAGAGTCCTCCTGTTCAATCGCTGATTGAAGGCATTCGTGAAAGGGAAACGTTTTTTTTATTTAATGGCAAAAGAAATTGAAATACACTGCAGCTTACTTAAACACGTAAAAGGAAAAGATACACAGAAACAAATAGACCAATGAAATCTCATATTTAATTTTTATTTTATTTCTTGTGACATTTTAACGTCATCAAAATGCATCGCTACAGCAACAATATAATAAATGAGAGAAGTATTAGAAATTCTCAAGAATATAGTTTATGATTAACAAACGTACAGCATTAAGCAATAGTTGAAAATTTCTTTTTAAATCATAATCTGATTAATATACATTTTAATAAAGAGGAGTGACTTTAAAATTTTTGTAATAAACAATGTTATTATTTCCATTCTTTACAAAGTATCCTGCTTGAGCATAAGATGGCGTATTACTTTGAACCGTGACAACATGATTATTATTTGCATATATATACACCAAACCTTTGGTCACCTTGACTTGAACATTAATCCATTGACCTCCAGTTAACGAAATGAAATTGCAGGTCCCACTTTTATACTTTGTGGTGTCGTACGATACGTCACCATTCACCATAATGGACGTCAAATAACAGTAATAGGAATTTAATCTGAATAAACGAGGTAAAATAATTTTAATTAATGTACGTTATGAAAAGAATAATGAACTAGGTCCTTTAAGATACAAGTTTTCAGAACTGAATTGTACTCCCATGTCCCTACTGTACTATGTTGAAGGTTGGGAAAAAAATTTAATTCAGGCTGAATAATTTTCAAAACATTTCCATCTCAATATGGTTCTGGGACAATTAACCATAGTTTCAAGTGTCCTTCGATAATCACTGGATTTTGTCCAAAATTAAACAAACTGAGTACTGTTGAGCGCAACACTAGCAACCACTTACAAACAAACAAGTATTTCAATAGATATTTTTTTAGTTTGGTCAAGCATTTTTGCAAGCCAACGAAGATGATTGTGATTTGAAAAGAAATATTCCATTACTGTATCACAAACGTTTTATTTAAGTTTTCAACAAATACAGGCAGTTCTTGTTTAACAACTTTACAAACTTTGCAATCTTTACCACCTCTACCACCTCTACCACCTCTACCACCTTTATCAATTTTACCCATCGAGACAAAAACAGTAAGCGACCCTGTTTAAAAGGGAAAACTCTGGCCGCATAAACAATATGCGTGTGTAGTATTTACCAAACCCTTCTTACCCATTAAGCAAACCTGTGCCAACAGCAGTGATAATAACATTGAAAAAATTACTGTGTGGCTGAAAGATCTGGCAATCACATCGCTCTACAAACCACCCCACAGCTGCTTCCACCTCAATGAGCTTCCGGGAAACTGTAAACGGAAATACCATCTAACTATCTGTGACTTTAATTCGCATAGCACATTATGGGGTTATGGAGAGACCAACAATGATGGCGCTGCAGTAGAAGCGTGGGCTGAGGCCAAGGGACACTTGTTCATGATCAGAAACAACCATTTTCATTTAACAGCTCTCGCTGGAAAAAAGATTATAACCCAGACATCGGGTTTATCAGTCGTAATATCAGCCCAATGTGTACAAAGAATTCTCTTGAATCAATGCCCCACAGTCAACATCGACCTATTGCCCTATCCATCAGTGCCCCAATTAAAGTACGACACACTCCATTCCGCAGACGCTTCAATCTAACAAAGACAGATTGGCCCAGTTTTGCCAAGCAAGTGGATATGCAACTCTCCGATATTCCACCCACACAGGAGAACTACAGCACCCTTTGTCGTTATAGTTAAAAAGTCTGCACGAAAAAAGATCCCCCCGAGGATGTCGGACTGAATATATAACAGGCATGTCAGGAGAACTGTCCGAGGTGTTTAACACCTACAAGTCTTCATACCAGCAAGATCCCTTCTCAGACAAAACCATCAGTCTAGGAGAGGAGCTACTTGAAAGTATAGCAGAACAACGCAGAGAAAGCTGGCAACGTATGATAGAATCAACGAATCTGACTCATAACAGCAAAAAAGCCTGGACTACCATCACGAGGCTTGGGAATGACACCACCACAGTGAAACCAACATCGACTGTCACAGTCAATCAGATTGCCGCTCAACTTTTATTGAATGGGAAACCCGCACATCGACGACCAGCAGTGATACAAAATCCCATTCAGCACCACAAACTCGGATTGAGCTCTCACCAAACCAATCAATTTGGATGAACCGGAGAAGGCTCTGAAATTACTGAAGAATGGCAAAGCAGCGGGCACTGATGGGATTCTTGTAGAGTTTTTGAAGCATATCGGCCCCACTATTAAAGGGTGGCTAGTGGACCTATTCCAAGACTGTGTGAACCGCAAGAGAATCCTTCAAAAATGGAGGCTATCGAAAATCATTGCTGTCCTTAAAGCGGTAAAATATTCAGATAACCCCAAGAGCTTTAGACTAATCTCCCTACTAAGTATTACATACAGACTATTTGAACGTATGATACTTGGAAGGATTAGTGCCACCATTGATGAAAAACTCATCCCAGAACAGGCCAGCTTTCACCCAGGGTGTTCGTGCTCAACACAACTCACGGACCTGGTGTAGCATATTGAAGATGGTTACCAGAAAAACTCATTACCGAAGAAACATTTGTCGATTTAACAGCTGCATACGACACTGTACAACATCAACGGCTCATACACAAATTTGGACCATCACAAATGACGTGGACCTGTGTCATACAGTACGAAGAATGCTGGAAAATAGACGGTACGTCGTTGAACTTAATGGTCAGAGAAGCAGATGGTGCGCACAATGCAATGGCCTACCACAAGGAAGTGTTTTATCACCTCTTCTCTTTAACATCTACACAAATGATTTACCATTACCAAGTGAATGCAGGCGTTTCATCTATACAGATGACACCTGTATAACAACTCAACAGCGGCCCTTCACTAAGATCGAAAACACCCTCGAGAACGCCTTGAACCAGTTTACTGCTTATTACGAGTCCAACGACTTGAAACCAAACCTAGCTAAAACCCAAGTTTGTGCTTTTCACCTGAAAAATCAAGAGGCAAAATGAACTCTCAATATTACATGGAAACAACAACCTCTGGAGCAACATCCACATCCAAAGTATTTGGGCGTCACTCTGGATCGAACACTCTCTTACAAATCACACTGCTCTAATGTTATGGCAAAGATTGCGACAAGAAATAATCTGTTGCGCACGTTGGCTATCTCCAAGTGGGGAGCCAACCCATCAACACTGCGCACCACTGCTCTTACCTTCTGACTTTCAGTCGGCGAGTATGCATGCTCCACCTGGGAAAGGTCAACACTACTAAGCAAGTCGATATTTCACTCAATAACACTTGTAGAATAATTACAGGGACAATACGATCCACACCAGTCCATACTCCGTATGCTCTGTCAGCCATAGCCCCACTACATGTGAGAAGGACCCTCTAATCGGGAACGATTAATACAAATCACCGATGAGCGTCACCCGAACCATGGTCCACCTCTAACTCGACTGAAGTCAAGACATAGCTTCCTGTCTATACCAGATGAAAATATCTCATCTTCTCAATCTCAACCAGAAACCATGTGAAAGGCACCATGGGATGAATTACCAAACTCAACAGCTTTTGAGAGCAGAGGTGTAGTTCCCAAAGAACAACTTGCTACTAGCCACGATCTTGGCTGGACAACGTGGCGCAGTCTAAACCAGCTACGTACTGGTTCTGGTAGATGCAAATCTGTCATGAAACGAATGGAATTATCAACATCTGACACCTACAGCTGTAATGCCACACAGACCATCTCCTGCAATATCCTGACACCTACAGCTGTAATGCCACACAGACCATCTCCTGCAATATCCAGATGCCCCAAATTGCAACTTTGCTTACTTGGAAGAGCCTACACCATCGGCAATATCATGTGCCCGCCACAGGGCAGAAACGCTGTAGCCGAGACACGAAAACGAACGAACCATCTTTAGCAACTTTTCCATGTTTACCATCTTTACAATCTTTACCGTTGCCAATATTGTAACAGAGTCTAAAGAATCCCTTATCAAAAAAACTAAAAAATCCACCAAAAAAATATACTTTATATTTGTCTTTTTGTGTGAGAGAAAAAGAGGAAAGGTGGATGCATGTGCCATATACAAAACATATCAAGTACAAGATATTGAAAAAAATGAAATAATTGAGGACAGTGAATAATGTGGAATACCAAGAGACCTTAAAGGTTTGGAGTTTGACGGGGTTGAGTCCATCGGATGTCGAGAACAGACTCTTTCACTTTTGTTGGTAACCCTACTTGACTTTTGTTGGTAATCCTACTTTTGATGGTAGCTCCATAGAACCACGGTAGGTAAGTTCAACCCTTCACCACTCTCCCTATTTAAAAATACTATGTATGGTAGAAAGTGTAAGCGGTGACACTACTTTTCATCACCTCTACCACAAAAGGGGTCAGTTATTTTGCAGGCTGAGATAATGCGTCTGGGTGATGATATAGGACGTCAATATATATTTTCAATTTTTCTTAACACAATTTCAACAAAACGTATAACCTCCAGTACCCAGCAGACGTTCGATAGTCAGGGGCACGACTAATCCTGTACCGTCCATGAGTGTAAACCTGAGATATGGCAGTGCTGTCTCTACAAAAGACACTGTAATGTTAGAGGTCTCAGTAATGCCAGATATCTTCTATTCGATGCTTTTTGTGAACGCTTTCCTTCATTCTCTTGAAAATTCTGAACCTTATGGACTCAGAGGAAGCCATAAATGTAAGAGCTTTATCATGTCATGAGTCGTAAGCTTTCTCCGAGCTACGTTTCAAAAGATACTTCTCCCATCGTCATGACTAGATAAGGCTATTTTATACTTTGGTAGTGCGGACGTGGGTGTAGACAGGGCTGGAGTTGTTTCGGGAAGTGGCGCCATACCCATGTTGTGTTTGTTGTGTTTCTCTCTTCTATAATTCTTTTATTTTCCCAGTCAAATGTATGATTCTGTGTCCAGCAGTGTTCGGCTTCGGCTTACATTGTAGTCTGTAAACTATGTTGTTCCTTTTCTCAAGTGGGACTGGGTCTTTTGGTTTTGAGAGGATCTTCCTTAAGGTGGATGTAGTGACGAAGGAGCATTGAATGTTGTGCTGTCGAAGGGCTCGTCTTAGGTGCTCACTGTTATTCTTCATGTAAGGTAGACGTATACGTTTAAAGGGTTCTTTATCTTCATGATTAGGTCCAGTGGTTCTGTGTAACTTTCTCTGGACATCCTTAGCGTGGTATCCATTGGATAAGAGAACCCTTTGAAGGTGTCTTTCGTCTTTTCTGAGGTCATGTGGGTTTGAAATAATGCAAAATCAGTGCTGTTGTTACAGCGGTGTGGGTTCATCTTTGTGTAGGGACAGAGAAGATCAGCTATGGAACGTGAAAGTGAATGAAGTGGACTTCCAGAGTAAGCGACGATTGGACGTATTGGAACATTAGGTTTATGTACTTTTGGTAATCCATAGAACCGTGGTAAAGCCAAGTCTTTGGGTTTTAATCTGTGGTAGAGGCAGTTATCAAGATGGTTTTTCTGTAACGTAATTATTGCTTTGCTGACTTTGGTCTTGACTGAGTTCATTGGGCTGCGCTTAACCATGGTATATGGTCCGTTATTGAGATGCTCCTGGAACTTCTGGATGTAATCAGCTTTGTTGAGGATAACAGTCGCACGCCCTTTGTCGGCCGGTAGGATGGAGATCGAATTATCATTCTTTAGGGTTTTGATGGCACATCGTTCCCTTTTTGTGATGTTGGCAATGGGTACTTTGGAAGATTGAAGGGTGAGGCTTGCCTTTGCTCTAATTGTGTCTGCTTCACTTTTGGGAAGGTCTTTTACTGCTGTTTCCACTATCGAGGCAATCTCTTTTGCAGGGATGACTTTGGGGGTAACAGAAAAATTCAAACCTTTCATAAGAAGGGATTCCTCTGTTGATGACAGTGTACGACTAGACAGGTTAACAATCCAATTAGATTTTTTGTAGGGTTTGGTACTGTTGGTAGCTTTCGTTTTAGGTTCTCGAACTTCTTTTGGTGTCTTTCCCTAGGTAGAGTGTAATCTTTTTATGTGAGTGTTATCCACCGATGAGATTAATTCCTGGAAGTGATGAGTGCTTAGTTTACTTGAAAGGAAAAATTCAGCGTCCCGAATGTTTGCAGCAAGTCGCAAACGTTTCCTATGATTTAAATGAATTCTTTCTTGAAGAAGTTGACTGCTTGTCCGTTCAAGTATACACCTTGATCTGTTTGTGGTAACTGGGCAACGAAGACGTAAATAAAAGAATAATAGACAAGGAAATCAACAACAAGAAAAAAAAAGAAGAAACAATCCATTCCTTAGCTCGGAAAAAGCTAAGGAATGGATTGTTGACATGATAAAGCTCTTAAATCTAGTTCCTCGATTCTGTCTCTTCTCATGTTCTAGTGGTTTGTAAGAAAAGTTCAAGAGGATATTGCAATTGTTAAAGTACAAGTACTTGAATCTGAAGAGAAGTCTTTCACGAGCCTTACATTATTTCTTTTTAGGGCACCTGTTATCTAGTTTTAGTGCATTGATCTCCCCCTTATGATTCTTTCTGAAGTTCTAAAACACTATCAGATTTCATTGATAAGGCTCTAGATAAACACAACAATGCTATCAGACTTCTCTTTGACGACGTCAATGCCCAACTACATGACTTAGTTGATGCAATTTACTAGAACTGGCAGTTCTGGAGCATTTATTCACTATTTTCTCTTTCCCAATATTGTAGAGCTTGTACTCCCACCTCTGAGGTTTTCAGTCGCAGATTTAAAGTTATTCCTTGGTCCGGAGATTCTTCACGCTCCCTAACCACTCAAGGGCTGCTACTTACTTAGGAGCATCCTTTCTGTTGGAATAGTGTTAAAGAATCAAAAAAGGTATTTGAAACCATCACCTAGACGCTGACCACCACCATGTTGTCTTATTGAGCCATATGGTGCTGGGGGTGATATTAAATATACCAACACCAGACACTGTCTCCCACACATTGCTTTCATAAACAACCACTTGTGGTATAATAGAGGCACCAGCTCTAAAAGTGCTGTTAACCAAGGTTAAAGAGGCCCTCCACCAAGTGAGACAGGCAAGCAAGCCAGATGCCAGCCTGGTACTTTCATGGGTCTGGGTTTGTATACTAGTTAAGAAACTCGCTAGGACCTATTATTGTACGGGAAAAAAAGACAAAAGTGACTGAAGAATCATAATATGGGGCTGGGTATGAGAGTCACTATTTATCTTTACAGCAGTAAGAGTCAATAATTTAATATTGATTTAATACACAAATATAACATGATAGGTAAAACAAATGTCTATAAATAATGAAAAATGAAAACAAGCAAAAAAGAAATAGAAAAGTGCTTTACTTTTGAGAAAGTCGTGGGGCAAAAAATGATAAAAAACAAGAACCTTTTTAAACAAAACATTGAAATTTCAATATAAAAATTCCTATCGGTAACCCTTTTCCTCCAAACCTACCTACTATTTTTTTTTTATAGTTTGGAAGAAGTCACTTACTTGAAGTAGACAAATTGAAAGTTATTCATATCTTTTACATTGAATATTATTCCTGGATTTCCATCCAGTTGTCCCGTTGAGCTGTCTGCACTAAGCATGTCAACGTTGATCTTATAGTCAACGTTTTCTTGTAATTTCTCACTCTTGATCACCCGGCAGAATCTTGCAGTACTCCCAAACACAAAGGACTCCGAGGCATTTACTACATCCTTTTCTGGGGAAACAGATACATTGGAACATGCATACTGTGTCCAGGCTATATGCAGAGGAGAAAAAGAAACTTTGTCAGGGACCTTGAGAGTAAAATACACAATTTTAAAAGTTGAGAAAGTACGTAATGATAAAACCTCAGTACAAAGTTTTCCCTTTGTTATTGGCTGGGGAAAAGTATGATAACATTTGGCAATCCTGTGATAACCAATTCAAAAAACGATTCTTGACGAATCGATTAGTTAGAATTTAAATGAAGCATTCTGTTTGGATTTTCAGTATAACCTGGCTACAGGGGGTAGTTTGGGATTTTGCCCAGGGTATTCAGAATTAAAGAAAAGAAAGGACGGGGAGTGACCCCCCAAAAATCTTTTTGCCACTGCCTTAGGATTCTCCCCAAATGAGGGGTAAAACACGTTCAGAGAACATTAGCTAGGCTATTTATGATGCACATGCTATTTCCATTTTTAACAATCGAAATCTTCTCCTTCAAAACATTTTGGTTGTTATTTAACTCAGATGTATTGCTACTTTATTCGCTTTAGGGGCAAATTGTTTTTATGAAATTTAAGAGTCTCAGACAATATTACCTTTTGTTTTTCTTGTTTAGGATACATAATTCCATTATAATCGTTTCAACAACTTGTAGCAGCTGTTTAAAAATGTAATAAAAATTGAAATCAAAATTAAAGCATATTGTAAATCAAATCTGTCAGTCGTTCCTTCGTTGTTGCGAATAAGTCTTTAATCTTATCATGGAAACAGGTTTGGCATACAAGCTTAATAGAAGACCATTCAATAGAAAAAAGTGAGAAAGAAGATCATCAACTCTGTCACATGGAGGTATCCACTTTTCATTCGCTTCACGGCAGGAAATAACCGCTTAATAACAGGAACTGTTAAAATAAATTCACAAAGCTTTTTTATTTGAGAAATTGTTTTGAACAACTTAGTAGTGACCAGCATTTCTTTGGTGAGAGAAAAGATTGGGAAATTTGACAGAATTTGCCAATCTAATTTTCTGGGAACGTTGTTAACACGAGATGAAAAGGACCGCTTTTTTAACCCCAGGCCCTCCACGATGATCACAGGAGGTTTTGTTTTCTCGTTGATTTCTTGCATATCAACTTTCTGCAACCACTTTTTGTCTTTTACTTTTTCACCCTTGACTCTGAAACCTGTTTATTTTTTCAAAAAAAATAATTTTATTATCCATTGAAAGGCCTTAATGTGTCACACTTGCTTTCTATCAAAAATCTAAGAGCGAATGAGCCACCAAATTAATCGATACTCATTTTAACTACTTCCTTGGTTGATAAAAATTTTGTCTGTTGTCTTCGATGTACGAAGATTATCAATAAAGAGAACAGCCATTGGTAAAAAACAATAATAAAATTTTTTCTAATATGGAGAGCAAGTAATCTCTAGCTGAATTACATGGAAGAGAGGTTACTTAAAGATAGCTTATTTATGGCTAAAAGCAACCTTCATACTTTCTCTAAATCATAACATCCCTCTTTCTGTGTAATAGTCCATGTTTAATTTTAATGTCTAATCAAGCTTAAAAAATACAGTTCAATGTCAGTTTAATATCTTATAGAATCTTTGAATCCAGATGGTGTTAAAATACGTCTTCATGATATGGATTTGTTTTCGTTGTCTGATGGTTGGGGAGGATCAGTATTATCTTCTGTATTTGCAGTAGGTATTTTTGATTCGGGTTCGTCTATTGTTAAATCATTATAATTGTCTTGTACCTGGAACGGTTAATTGGGTTTTGAGTAAATGCTGGCGATTTATTCTCAGTATAGTGCCCTCATTGGTGACAACATCATTTGAACAAGAACATTTGTGATATTTGTTAGGAGCAATTACTTTTCCTGACATGTTCCAGTTTCCTTCCTTTCGAATTCTGACAGGAGCTTTGGGTTGGAGAGGATGGAGGTTATGCTGTGCTTTGTAACGTGAAGGAAAGTTGGCAGTTTGGGTGGTGAATCTTGGTTGGGTGCATAGAATTACTGTTCTGAATTCACGGTGCATCAGTCTGAAAGCTGGTTAACTGTTGCTCTGTCCTGGAGTAGGACGAAGAATAAAGAGTGCTTGTGCAGGGTCCTCTTGACTTGAAATAGCCTTATTCAGGATTTTATTGATTGTTTGAATGGTCCTTTCCACAAGCCCGTTGGATTTTTGATAATGGGGGGTGGAAGTCTTGTGGTTGGAGTCCCACTCAAGACTGAATTGCTTGAACAGGTGGCTAGAGAATTGGGGACCATTATCTGAAAAGACGTCAAGGGGAATACCCTGTCGACTGAAAATGTTCTTCAAATGTTGAAGCACCGTGGACCTATGTTCATTTTTTCAAAGTAGCAAGTTCAAAGAATTTGGAATAATAATCCACAACAATAAGGTAGTCTTTTTTATGCAGAGTAAATAAATCAATTGCAACTTTTATTGAAGGCTTCTCAGGAACTTCGTGATGAAGGAATGGTTCTTCGTTGTGGGCTTTTCGGTGGGTGAGGCAGATGTTGCAGTTCTCTGTCGTGTGGGTGATTTCATTGTTGATCCCTGGCCAGTATAGGGTATTTCGAGCATGTTGCTTGTTTTTTTTCTATACTTACGTGTCCCTTCTGAAGTAGCGATTTCATTTCTTGGCGGAGGGCTGTAGGAACTATGATGCGCTGTCCATTCAAGAGGATACCATTGTGATGAGAGATTCGCTCCTTGATCTGAAAATAACATATATTTGGGTGAATTTTGTCTTTTGGAGGCCATCCCTGCTGAGTATATTTGATAAGAAGTTGGAGGTCAGCATCTTTGGATGTTTCTTCCTGAAATTCTTCCCATCGTCGTCCATTTATTGGAAGTTGCTCGAGAACAAAGTGAACATACATATTCATGTCATTATTGAGAATTTCTGGGATTGAGTCAGGCAAATGAGCATGACTTAATGCATCAGCTGTGACGAGAGTCTTACCAGGGAAAAAGTAAACAGAGAAATCATATTTCTGTAGACGTAGCAGAAAACGTTGAATTCGAGGAGGTGCTTGCGTGATGGATTTTGAAAATATTCCCCTGAGTGGTTGATGGTCATTGATGACATTAAATTTACGGTCATATACATAACTGTGAAAGCGTTCACAGCTAAAAACGACTGATAGCGTCTCTTTTGCAATCTGTGCATACTGAGTTTTTGTGGTAGAAAGAGAACGAGGTGCATATGCAACTGGACGCCAGTGATCATCATTATAAATTTCAAGAACAGCATTAAATCCATGAGAACTTGAGTCAGAAGATATCCGAACAGGGAGTGAAGGATTGTAGAACATGAGTACTGGAGCTTGAGTAAGTAGTGTCTTCAGGGTGTTGACTGCTTTAATTTGTGGTTTGTCGAAAGACCAGAGAATATCTTTATTGAGGAGAAGGCGTAAAGGTGCTGTGATTTCTGAAAGATTTGGTATAAATTTACCAAGATATGTTACCATGCCAAGATCTTGCTTGGACTTTGGTAGAGGCATGTCTTTTACAACTGAAACTTTCGAAGGATCAATCTGGATATCTTTAGCTGAAACTACATGACCAAGGAAAACAACCTTCAAGGCTTTGAAAACACATTTCGATTTATTGAGCTTTACTCCTGCTTCACGGATACGAGTTAAGGCAAGTTTGAGACGGCGATCATGTTCTTCCTCGGTACTGGACAAGGTGATTATATCATCTTGAAAGTTGTTAGTTCCTTCTATTCCTGAAATGATATTGCTGATTTCTGCCTGAAATATTTCACTTGCAGAGTGTATGCCATACGGAAGACGTTTAAATGAGAATCTTCCATAAGGACTGGTAAATGTGAGAGGACGTTAGCTTTCCTCATCTATACGGATGTGCCAATAGCCTTGACTGGCATTAAATTTTGAGACGATGGTAGCACCTGCCATCTTTGCCATGATGTCTTCTGTAGTAGGAAGCAGACAATTCTCTCTTTTTATGGCTGTATTCGAGTGTCGAGGATCAAGGTTTTTAGTGTTTTTAGTGGTTTTTAGGTTTCTTTTAGTGCGTTAGAACAGGATCTGGGGTGAGTTTTTTATGTGTAAGAGCTCTGTCAGTGCACTTCACCACTAAATAAACAGAGTAGTATTTCTTTTGATTGTGCCTGAGCCAAACTGTTGCAAAAAGATGCATAGAAAAGGTATTCATCTACCTCTTGTACCAAATGCTGGACTTGAAGTTTTGCAAGAAATTACAGTTTTGATTTGTATTGCGCGGGAAAACATCTGGACGCATAGGAGTAAGTCTGGAAGTATATTTGGATTCCGCACGTCAAAATTAGTAGAAATCAGCTTTAAGAAAATTAAAATTATGAAAAGTTAAAAATTGTTAGTTAGTGTTATCTACCTTGTAGATTGTTAATTAAAAATCTGGTTCTACCGAAAAAGTACTTCCAAGAACAGGCTCTAATTAGAATATCACAGCAACTACACTATTTACAAATATGAAACTAATTATGAAAATGTTACCTTGAATAGGATAAAACAAATGAATAAATTTTATACCTTGAATTTAATACTTAAAAAGTTTCAAGGAATAAATTCGGGGTTCCATAAGGCTCACCTGTACATTGGTTTTCGTTACATGATTTTTCTTCAACTGAATCTCCAAGAGTTTCACATGAAAGTCCTCCTTCTTGTGGTTCAGGATTTGTGCATGTTCTATATCTCTCTTGAGTTCCACCGCCACAGCTTTTAGAACAAGATGACCATTCTGACCATTCTGAGTAACCACCGTCCACAGGAGGAAGTTTGGATTCTACAAATACAGTTACAGATAGAAACAAATGTATACTACAACGGACGTCTTAAAAACCCGGACTGTGCTAAACTTAGCAAAGGCTTATATTTTTTCCCAGTAGAATGCATTGTATGTACAAGGGCAAAATGATGGGTCCGAAGCTTCTAATGACATCAATTTCAACAAATTGTCTATTCTATTGAAAATAAGAGTCAAATCAAAGCAACTGATGATTTTATTGTATAATTTTTCTTGTGCAGCATTCAGGGGAGCTGGATTGCATAATGCAATCACTAGTTACCCACCATGCAGTGCAACTGTTCAATAAAGAAATACAAACTTTCCCGAGTAACACAATTCTTTTGGAGTGATGATTACCTACAAAATTTCTATATATTTTCACTTGGCAGTTGTTGTTAGGTATATTCTTTAAAGAATATACCTCGATGTGTCGTACTGTCATTGATGGAAAACCTTGTCGGAGAAATTGCATAGCTACAATTTCGCTTACGAAAGAATGAAATCAGTTTTTGGGTTTCTAGCTGATTCTGGGGAACACGAACTTTTTGGGAAAAGCTTCCCTAATTTAATAACTTGCGAGATCTGCAAAATTATTGGTATCTGAGCAAAACATTAGACACCGAATTGTTCCAAGAAAAAGTGAGAGGTGGACTTCTAGTATCATCTTCAAATTGACAAGTGAAACCAGTTTTTCTCAGACAGCTTTTAATTCGCCAAGGAACACTGAGTGACGGAAAATGACTAAAGAAACAAAAATTTTATACATCGAAAAATATGCTAAGAATCAGGTTAGTAACATTTTGAAAAAGCCCTGTAAATCATTGCTTCTTGTTGCCTCCTGAGTATGCAGTTGATGCATCTTAAAAATATCGAATAAAGATTTACAAAATTATCAAAATACAACCAACAGTTGAGTTTTTTATATACGTCTATTCCAATTTTCGAGCGGAAGCCTACAGAAAACACACCAAGATTGTCATCAAAGATATAATCAACGGATTTTCGAACACTGTAACAAAATATTTGCACTCGACAAAAATCAAACTTCAAACATCGTCAAAAACTTCAATCTATTTGTGCCCAACCCTCTGTTTGAGGCGGATGACTGACGCAAAAACGTTATTATCATCGAAACAGAAACGCATATGGTGCAATGTGACAGTTTTGGTTCTCGCATGTTGTAATACCATAAGATAGTATTTTTACTCGCACGGGATTTGAACGTAGTTTATTTAAATGTGAGCAAACACTTCGCTATGTTATTGGGCAATTAAGTAATGGACAAAAAGTTGTTTTATTTCATGTTTTAAAATGCGCATAAAGCTTGTTAGTGCAATATCGAGGGAGATACTTACTTGGAAATGCCTAAAATACTGACCAAACTCTGTCAGAAAAATCTATTCTTGCAAGTATGACTAATCCTTTCTTGTCATACCTGCATTTGTTACTCGCTTGAATCCTGTACTTAAACTGAATAGCAAATTTCATATGAACATTTGACAACTTTGATCCATTAAATACATGAAGTTAGAGATTTTGTTTTCTGTCTCATGTGTGATAATCTGTCAGCCAATCAGAAAGTATTTGAAATGATGCATGAGAATTTCCAGACCTTGACTGTCCTCTCTGACCATCATGCAGTTGCAAAAGTCAGATTCAAGATGCCACACACATTTTATAATTCAGTCTGCTGATTCAAAAATATCCCAAATTACAGGATCACTGAGAAAACATATATTTTTCGACATCGCAACAAACGAAGAATCTCGCCAGTGCTGGCAAGGTCTAGTAAATATTTACAACGTAAAATCGAGTTCATTTTTAAAGCTGATTGAACTAGACCACGGCATTTTATAGCCCAGCAAATATGAAAAACGCCACTATGTTGCGCTATTTAAAAGTGGTGTTCATCTTATATTTTTAGAGCAAAAACATTGTTATCAAAAACACCTTTTAGCCGAGGTCCCTGCATTCATTCAGATCAGCCAGGGGACGTAACTAATACCGTACTTTGCCTAAGTAAACATTGAAAGTTATATCGTAGCGTAACATTATCTTAGAAAACTTTCGGACAGAAATGGCGCAATTATGACTTATTTTTAAAACAAGTTGTAGGCGGACGCAAATGTTAGTGTGGACCTAAGGTTATTAGGACTTATTTAGCAATAGGGGTGATATCATGTTGCATGTATACAAGTTGTAAGTATCATAAGGAAAATGTGTCTTTAGCTTAAAATGGCTATTAGTATGGAAACTTTTGGCATACATGTCATGCATGTTGAATGAAGGAAGGATTTTACCGGTGAAGAAAACTCAAATTATCAGAAGTAAAAGTAAAAAAAGTCATTATTGTAATACTAGGACATTTTTTAAAAATTTGTTTGCATTAAACATGAACTAACTAGGACAGGATTAGCTTTTTGATGATAAAATTCGCTTTAGAAATAAAAAGTAAAATTTGGCTTTGCAGTAATCATAATTGCTTCTATACTATTTCCTTAGAAAACCAAATTGAAATAAATTGGATTCTTTACTTCAATCCAACTGCTGTGTGATACAAATATTTGAATATCAATAAAAAAGCGATCTTGATTTTGTCGAAATATTTTTATCAAATGAAATATACAAACAAAATGTTTCAGTTTTTAGATAAAAGGCACAAATAAAATAAAAATGTAAATCATTTAACTAGGTTAGGATATAAAACAAAATAAGTAAAAATTACTGTCAAAAGAAAAATAGATAAAAAAAAGAAAATTGTCAAGAAATGTAGTGACTGAAAAGAATAAAGATTTTTGTCACATCAGAGGTCACTTGCCCATACTGAAGTTGAATCAATATCCACTTTTATTGGTTGACAATCTATATTATAATCATCATTTTATTTTATTTTAAATGGTAACTTTTGTTTTGCTGATTTGTATTAGATTTTTGCAGATTGATTTCTATTTCCCCTAATCTTTGTTTAAAAGGGGGATAATTGGCTAATGCTAAACCAGTCAAGACAGAAAGCATCCTTTAATCTTTTTCTTAACCTTTTTTATGTATTTATCTATCTATCTATCCATCGATTTATCTATCTATCTATCCATCAATCTTTCTATCTATCCATCGATTTATTTATCTATCAATCAATCAATCTATCTATCTATCCATCGATTTATCTATCTATCTATCAATCTTTCTATCTATCCATCGATTTATTCATCTATCAATCAATCAATCAATCTATCTATCTATCTATCTATCTATCTATCTATCTATCTATCTATCTATCTATCTATCTATCTATCTATCTATCTATCTATCTATCTATCTATCTATCTATCTATCTATCTATCTATCTATCTATCTATCTATCTATCTGTCTATCTATCTATCTATCTATCTATCTATCTGTCTATCT
>RDPX01000112.1:731487-783401 GCA_003991215.1 Morbakka virulenta | reverse complement strand
TCTATCTATCTATCAATCCATCTGTCTACCTATCATCGATTTATCTATCTATCTATCTATCTGTCTATCTATCTATCTATCTATCTGTCTATCTATCTATCTATCTATCTATCTATCTGTCGATCTATCTATCTATCTATCTATCTATCTATCTAACTATCTATCAATCTATCTATCTATATATCTATTTATCTATTTATCTGTTTATCTATCTATCTATCTATCTATATATATATATATATATCTACGTGTCCAGTCTGTCGACGTTGAAGATCATGGCCCCCCAAATGTCTCTGTCTTTTGTATGTTGGATGGTTTTATTTCCTTACCAAGATTGACCCATTCTTCTCCTCATGCTAGCCAAATAGCCTTGTCGCTGTCTGCCACGAGCTCTCTTTCCCTCAATCTTTCCTGTGCCAACTAAATTTTCAAGCTTTTCTTTTCTGTATATATGCCAAAAAAAGACATTTGCTCTTTTTAATCACATTGGTTAGACCTCTATGTGCTCCAGCCCTGTCTAAAACAATTTCATTGCTTTGCCCATCTAACCATGATACTCTTTGCATACGCCTGAAAAACCATAATTCTAAAGATTTTAATTTCTCTTCCATATTACTGCTTACTGTCCATGTTTCACAACCGTATAAAAGAACTTTAATATAAAATATTTTAATATTCTTTTTCTTGTATCCAACTTGATCTTTCTGTTTGACAAAATATTTGCAAAGTCTTTGAAAGCTTTCTTTACTATTCCGATCCTTCTTTTTATTTCGGTGTCACATTTACCGTCGCTTGTAAGAATACTACCTAAATAACTAAACTATTTTACGTGTTTCATCGCTTGCCCATTTACTGTTAACATGCACTTGGGAGACTCTTCTTCGATATAACCATGCAAAACGTTTTCTTAACATTCAATGATAATCCCAACTTCTCAATTTCAGCCACAATTTTATCCACAAGTTTACTTTCTGAATCCACTATGAGCGCTGTGTCATCCTCATAACTGATATTATTCATATTCACCCCATTTACTTTAATACCTTCTATATCTCTTACTTCGTTCATAGTAATTTCACAATATTTTGATGTAGAAAATCCTCAATAAATCTTGCATTGCATTTTCATGCACCATCACCTTGCCTGTGTGGTACTTTCTTGAGACAGAATTGCAGCAAACATCAGCATGAATACGATTGATCATTTCCTACTTTAGTATCCAAATCATTGTATTCTGTGGTGATATTAACGTATTAATAGTCATTTTTCAAGTAAATGTTTGAGTGTATGTCATTCGATAGGCTTTTCTCATACTTTATCTAATTAGTTTTCTTTTTACAAGGCCTGAAAGGAAACACGTAGATAGCAGTTTTCTAAGTTGAAATTTCCATATCCTTTTAAATAATCAAAATACATAGATTTATATACAACAGTTGGTAATGTACTTTTCTCACATCCGTTGACTCCATATCTGTTTTCTTATGTATCGACATCTCCAAATTACCGATGGAAGTAGAATGAGTGAAAATAGTAGAAAGGAAAGCTTCAGTTGTTCTAAATGTTTTTGATGTAACAACCTATCGTTGAATAATCAGTCTACTAGTAAATTTTATTATTAATTATAGAATTGTAAAGCTTATAGCATATTTTGTTGAGTTGGATCTGACCATCGCATTGTAACTGCCGAATTGAAACTTAGCCTTCGTGCCAATAAAACCAAACTCAACAAGAAGAGGCTTGACTGGTAGTCATTAAGAAATGAAGAAATTAAGAGAAAATACCTAGTGAAAGTTCAAAACCGATTTGCCATATTAAATGAGGCGGACACCAACCATACAGCTGAATCAATGTACCAATCAATAATAATTGCTCACAATACAGCAGCTGCGACCACAACCCCTATTAAGCAAAAGATCACACAAAGAATACCATGGAATGACATCACAATTAAACAGAAGAGAGAGAAGGTAAAGAAAGCACAGAGTACATATAACACCAAAACTACAAGAAGAAATCAGAAGCTTCTAAACGAGGCACTGGCAGAGCTTAAACAAGCCTATGATAGCAACAAAGAATCTTATATTCAAAGTAAAATCAAGACAATGGAACAAGCCCAGATTCAAGAACGAACAAAACTGGCACAGAACACAATACATGAAAAAACAAAAAGAAATGTCACAAAAACTGACCGTTTGTCTGGGAATAGGCCGTCGGATAGAATCAAAAGGTGGGAAGAGCGCTTCAAACTTCTTCTTGGTCAAGCACACCCAACTAGTGGAAATTACAATGAAGTAGAAACTATCATCCCGCAGATTCGTCCCATTAACACAGACGAATTTACATTGCTGGAACTTACTCATGCATTTAAATCTATGTCCACAGGGAAAGCACCAGGCGTGGATGAAATACCAACAGAAATATGGAAAATCAGAGCACTCTCAGAAGAGCTACTTGAAATCTGTAGCAAAGTTTATAATAATGATTGCCCCAGTCTATGGGAGCTCGTAGCAATAACGCCTGTCCCAAAGAAAGGAGATTTAAGCAATCGATAAAACTACAGAGGAATCAGCCTGCTTCTTGTGGCTGTCAAACTATACGACAAGATACTCCTAAACCGCCTAAAGCCCAGCATGGAAAAGGTCCTGCGCATGAACCAGAATGGTTTCAGGGAGGGTCGTTCAACGATAACCCAAATTTTAACGCTTAGACGCATCATCGAAGACGTCAAGCTTAACAACCTACCAGCTGTACTAACTTTTGTCGACTTTCGCACAGCTTTTGACTCAATCAACAGAGAGAAAATATGTAAGATCCTTGCTGCATATGGCGTCCCAACTACCATAATCAATGCTATAGCAATTCTGTATACCAACACTATGGCTCAAGAAGTAACAGAAGACGGAAGAACTGACTTCTTTGAACTGCATACGGGTGTTCTACAGGGGGATACGCTTGCACCATATCTGTTCATGCTAGTATTAGACTATGTTATGAGAACAGCCGTTAAAGACAACGAACATCTTGGCCTCGCCATCTCAAAGAGCAAAAGTAAGCGTTATCTAACCACATATATAACTGACACAGACTACACCGATGATATGGCACTACTTTCCGATAACATTGAGGATGCCCAAGCAGTATTATCACTCGTTGTTAACTCTGAAAATAAAGTAGGTCTTCAAATCAACGAATCTAAAACCAAGTTAAGTGTTATAACATGTAAGACAGCCTAAAATTAATAGTAAATCAACAAGAGATTGGAAAAGTAGATGACTTCCAATATCTAGGGTCGTGGATAGACAATTCAGCAAAAGACCAAAAAATAAGGAAAACAAAGGCTTGGGTAGCAGTACTAAAACTAGACATGGTCTGGATATCATTGCTACCATGCGAGCAGAAAAGCAATTTCTTTCACGCCACAATTCAAAGTATACTGCTCTATGGATCAGAAACATGGCCTCTAACAAGAAAATTAGAGAAAGTTAATGGTTGTTAAACTCGTATGCTTTGATACACTAAGAACATTAATTGAAAGCAACATGTTACAAACAAAGAATTATACGGAAGCCTACCCAAAGTTACCGATACCATTAGAGTACGCCGACTACGCCTTGCAGGACACTGCTTCAGAAGTGCAGAGTCTGCAGTGCTCACTGTGCTGTGGAAAACGCGACGTGGTTATGGAAATATCGGCCGACATTTCTATAACCATGCTCCAGAAAAACACAGGTCTTCCAATACCGGATCTCTAGAAATTGATGAAGAACGGAGACTCGTTGAGAATGCTGATTATAAATTTGGGTGTGCCCGATTGATGATGACAATCATGAAATTATATTTCTTTCAACAAATAATATTTGGTTGGCATACATTTGTGTTCTATTTTATAATGAAATTGCTAAGGTTTCTCATCCTTGATCTATTTTGGGGAGCTTTTGTATAATGCTAAAAACTTCATTTTTATAAGCATGTTTTGCATTTTCACCTGTGTTGGCCTTTTTCTAACACAAATTGTTCTGAAAAATTATAACATTTCATTTTACTGTACTGTTAGAATGTTATGAATCTCACTGTTTCTTCTGTTCAAGAAGAGGTGATTTAAAATAATCATAGCCTCCCTTGCAGGTTCATCTGATGTAGGGTCACGTTGTCTTAATTGTTACCATTTTTTTCTGGCTTACGTTGCATTTACATATCCAGATTTGGTCTATCTTAAAGGTATGCATTTCAGTAACCTTTGCATGTCTATATGCATGCATCTGTATGTATTTCTATATAATTTGTATCTCTTTAGTTTGGATTTGTTGTAATAGGCATTTACAATACCCTCCCAAGCACACTGTTGTCTTTTAAGTACAATAAAAGATTCATGTATATCTATGCACAGAAGAAATGTTTCAGTCAAAATTTTGTCTCTGAAACTATTGGTAGCTTCAAGTCTCTACTCAATCAATACATTTTATTAAATTGAATGTCATGTATTAAAATTCAAAATCTATTATACTTAGTTCATAAATATATGTTCCAAATTCGTTTCCACTGCAGTATTGCTCCCCTGCTTTGCAAGTAGTAAAATTTCCATCAATACAATTTATTGAACTACTGCCAGGTAGTTTCAATTCGGCTATTGTTGATTTAGATCCCCAACACTCTCCGTAGTACTGAATCCCGAAAGTAAAACAACTTTTCTCTTTAGCAGCATCTCTACACCGGCAGACAAGGCTAAAAGTAAGGAAAAAAGGTAAAGACAAATTGTGAATCTACTTTGTGCAAATGTGAATTGATACGAATGTTCAATATTATCTTTTTGTGAAGTAGATGATGACGAAACATGTTGAATATTTACTAAACCTTTTCCTAAAGAGTTGATACTTAAAATTTAGTATTTTTTGTTTAACGGTCAATTGTTTTAACGATTGATAGCTTTTTATTTTTAATATTTTCTACTTTAGGGGTGATGCAAAGAACTGATTGTCAAAAGAAAAATATAATCAAGCCAACAATGTCACTCCATTAATTTTGCAATATATTTCGAAGTTAATACTTCGAAATATATTGAATCGAATCTAACGAATCTAACGAAATCTAAGATTTCGTTAGATTCGAATTCACTGTTAGATTTCGTTAGATTCGAATTCACTGTTAGATTTCGTTAGATTCGAATTCACAGTGTTAGATTTCGTTAGAACTGTGTATACTGCAGAGAGATGTTGACATGAGATAGGAAATATTGTATTCAGCAGTTTTACTGTTTTTGTATTTTTACCTTGTAGCCTGAAGATGAAGTANTTCGTTAGATTCGAATTCACTGTTAGATTTCGTTAGATTCGAATTCACAGTGTTAGATTTCGTTAGAACTGTGTATACTGCAGAGAGATGTTGACATGAGATAGGAAATATTGTATTCAGCAGTTTTACTGTTTTTGTATTTTTACCTTGTAGCCTGAAGATGAAGTATTAACTTCGAAATATATTGCAAAATTAATGGAGTGACATTGTTGGCTTGATTATATATCAATTGTACAAAATTGTACAATGTTTTTACCAAACAAAAAAAAGAAAAATATTCTCGCATTCCAGTTAAATAGATGTAAGGCACAAAAGAGGTGGGAAACATTTGAAAGACAAAATTCAACCCTTTTCTTTTCAAGGAAAAATAATAAAGCATACCCTAAGAAAGCTAAGCTAGTGCTCATTTAGATAGAACTTCAATTAATTGGATTTGGAAGCAATTTTTAGAACTGCCTTCCCATTTCGATCATTTTTAACACATTCAGCACAAGGTTTTTGCAACTCACAATAAAATTTTGTGATAAAGTCTTTGTTATTGGCTCTTTTTTAAGTCAGGTTTTGTTATATGTACATTTCAGTAATATGGATCACTTTGAATTAAATTTTAATACAGAAATGTCATGAGACATACTTAAGAAGCAATTAAAAAAATTATATTATTTTCCAAAACATGAGCAGTTTTTTGAAAGGCTCAATTTATTAATAGAAAACATTGAGCTTAGCCTCCTACAGAATGCTCCTTTCAAGATCAGATTAACTGATACCAACAAACATGAAGTGAAAAAATATTATATGATTTTCACAATTTGCTTGCCTTCCAGGTAGATTGGGATCAATTCCTCTGACCTTCGAAAAAAAACCTCGTTCTGTCGGAAGCTCAGACTGAAGGCGTGATTAAGATGTGATGTCTAACGATAGGAACGATAGGATAGATCTCCGAGTAAATTGACAGTTTTTCTGTGAGCTTCTATTAATTAATACAATGATGAGAATGGTGAAATCAAACTATAGCTTAGAATTATTAAAAAATACAAGTGAAAAACTGTAAGTTATACCAAGCCAGATTTGAAAAAATGCATATGAATTTTGTACTGAATTACTCTGCTAATTGAACTTTCTGCAATATTTTCTCAATCGAATGATATCTAAAGCTTAGTTTTTTACCTGTTTGCACCATTTTTGGTCTATAACCTCAGATTGAGACTTAACAGAAGGGTACAGTCCTATATATAAAGTGGTACTAATCCTCGTTTCCAAATTCAGAGAGAAAGGGGTGTAAATATGTGTCAATGCTAGGACCTAGGACTTCTATAGGGGGATATTGTTTTCGCCCACAGTCAGAGTTTTTAGAAATAAGGGTCCTTTTTAGAAAGCATGTTAAAGAAACCCATGTAGCTAAGAGCATATAACCAGTAAAAGACAAGAAGTTATTAACTAAATTAAAATTATTCCTAGCAGCTTCTTTCAAAGAAGTCTACCCTAGACTGGAAAACATGCCACTTTTTGCATAGGTCTGAGATGTGGCGTAGCCTTCAAACCTTAAATGTGAATCTCTCATCCCAAAAAAGTGCAGCTGATTTTTTTCTAAATGTAGGGTGAAGTGCGTGTAACAATCAAATCAAAATAATAGTTTCTTTTTCTGGCTTTTGTCCATACAAATGAAAGGCCGAGAAAGCCAGCAGCATCGTGACGTGATCAATGGGGATCCAATTTCAGTATTGCTCATCATACTGGTTTTATTTCACAAAAAACATTGTAAGACATATGTACCGTGGGTATTGGCTCAAGATATTTTGTTCTAACTCTGTTTGTAAGATTTTGGGTGTAATAATACAAATATGCATTCACATTAATTGAGCACCCCAAACAAAGAGAAAACATCTCCCTCTAGATGTAAAAAAATATCATTGCCTTACATTCTTTTACTTGAAAAAGAATCTATTTATTTGTTTTGTAAACCACTTGTGTATTTGATGTTTAAAATTGCAAATTATAAAATTAATTAAAAAATCATCGCAAATAATAAAATGGTGTTATTTATGTCAGTGAAAAAGTTAAAATTAAATTGAGACGTCAGTGAAAAGGGGTAAATTTTAAAAATATAATGTCGGTGAAAAAGTACTTTTGTCAAACACTCTAAATTAGGATGAGTATCACTTTTGATATAGCAGTACACGCGCCAGAGAGGTTTCATTTTTATATGTACAAACAAGGCAAATCCTTTAACAACTACCGTTTATATACAAGTAACGTTCAATTTAAAGACGAAGATTGTAGAATGAGTAAAACCTATGTTGTTTCCAGTTGGATTCAAGTCAGTGGCTCTTTCCATGTTGACGCGCTACTTCCTGCTAATTGATGTACCAGCTGTCACTCCTCGTGTTAAGGGTGTTTTTTGCAAAATTGATAAACAGAAAGCTGACTATTCCTGACTCAGAATGACAATGTTGCTTTTGAACTAGAAATACCGTCATCATTATCATCATCATTATCATCATCATTATCATCATCATTATCATCATCATCATTATCATCATCATCATCATTATCATCATCGCCATTATCATCATAGGTTACTTTCTCTCAAACAAACAGACCAGACAGACATCGAAGCTTATACCTTTCCAACCCTCTCGAATATCTGTTATTCTTATAGACATAGAAAAACCATTCCATTACAAAAATAGAATGAGAAGAATAGTAGAAACGAACTGAAGAAAATGAGGGCAATGTGTAGCAAAAGAAAGTGTAAACATGAGGTATCAGAGTTTTACATAAACCGTTTTATCAATCTTTCATTACTCATTATTGTTTTATCGGTTGTAACGATAGGCTTTCTTTAAAACAGGTACCTCCTGGTTTGTCATAATCTTAAGGTTACCATGTTATATATCGAACATTGCTTAGAAATTACACCCAAGTTTTCTATGAAACATGATGTTTCCTATTCCTAATCAATGGCATAGATAAAATACATATTGTAAATTAATGCTTACAGCCAATTATTTTGATAACAGTATTATAATGTGCCCTGCAAACATAAATTTGGTTGCTATTGCTCCTAAATATTTAACTGGCAGCATGTAGTGAAATGGATATCACCTAACTGAGGTATAAGAATGTAACTGTTAGAATTTTCCCTTTGCAGATTACATTATTACTAAGGAAATAAAAATATATTAAAAATAACAAACCCTTGTAAGTAGGATTGATAATCATTCCAGTCAATTTTGTGACCACTGCTTCCATCTCTGTCGTATACCAATAAGGTATCAAGCAGGCTATCACCAACTTTGTCAAAGCATCCTACTGCACTATAGCCAGAATCACATGATGTAGAAGAGCTTACCAAGCCAACTTTAAAAGTAAAATATTTTTGAAACAATTAATACATGATTGAAATAGTTTGAAAATATGAGGATCTATTGTTAAAAGTAAAAATATTTAAAGTTCAGACAAAAACAAGAAAAATCCAAGATTAATAATACCTTTGGAGTATTTTTGTGACAGAAAAAGGTATTTATAAAGAGAGAATAAAGGAGTCTGAACGTCCGAGACCGGGTAGGTTGAAATCCAACTAATGACTGAAGAGGACCTAAGTTTCAACAGTTATGATTTAACATTGTTATGATGTTACACTACTTGTTGGATCCATTAATCAGCTTTTAGCCAAAAGACGTCAGCACTGAGAATAAAGTGGAAAGTAGAAGGCGCAACAAACAAAATTATAGCCGTTATGGATTAATTGCGGATTAAATTAAGGTAAGTGATTATTAGGCAACGTTTTAAATCTTAGGATGTTAATGTTATGAAAAGCTATAGATGGGAGCATATTTTTGTAAACATTTAGAGCTTCACACCAGTAGAAAAAATATCTTTGGTTGTGTTGATAGTTATATTAAATATCATTGCATTGGTTGGAAGAAATACATTTCAAGGTGCAATGATGAAGCAAAGGCTATGGAGGGAAAGTAAGCTGGTACCGTAACTAGATTTGAAAATATTGCAAAAACTAGCAGCAGCAATCACTGCATTCTTTACAGATGAAAATTAGTGACAAAAAGAAGTTCAATTTATTAAAGGCAGCTCTAGACAAATCAGTGCAGATTATCAAATTCATTAAAACTTGGCCAATACAATCAAGAGTACGTGAAGCTTTACGTGAAGATATGTGCATTCAGCACACGACTTCTTGTAGATTCAGAAGTTAGGTGGCTTTCAAGACGAAATGTTTTCGTGAGAATGGTTGTATTGAGAAAATAATTGCTGTTTTATTTTCTTCATCCTAAGTGGCAAGTATCTGACCAATGAAGAAATAATATTTGCTTTTCAAAAGTTAAAAATTTAGCAGATATTTTTTAAAAAATACATGAAACATGCCTGTCACTCCAAAGAAAAGAAACAAACATTTTTCGTGCACAAAAAACTCCATATTATCTTTGTTACTTTAATTGCAGCAACCATAAAAGTAGAGCATCATAATTATAACTGTTCTTTATTTCACACTGAATTCCTGCAAGAATCCGAAGAAAAATTGGATACAGAAACCCCTATAAGATCAAAGAACATCTCAACAGCTTATCAGGATCTCTTACTGAATATTTTCCCAACATGATGTACAAAGATCATTATTGGGCACAAAATTCATTTGGAGTAACAAAAAGTCTAATAGGGTTTGCCAGCAGCGGATTATGAACACGTAATGGAAATTACTTCTGATTCACAGTTAAAGAAAAAATTTGAAGTAGTGGCTCTAGATATATTCTGGGGAAAGCTATTTGGGGAATATCCTGTAATATCAAAAGAGGGCATTAGAATACTTCTGCCGTTAGTAACAACATATTTGTGTAAATCAGGATTTTCTAGATATGCTAACGCGAAAACTAAATATTGAAGCAAACTAGATGCTACACCGGATATATGACTTTAAATATCCAGCATTAACCCAAACGTCCCGATACTCAAAACACAGAAGGATTTATCCCATTATAGGCATGTTTCTTAAACAATTTTATTTCTTGATAAAATGTGTTTCAAATTAGATAAGGGTTCCGATAGTTTTCAAATGATGTAAAAGGGTTCCGTAGATAAAAAAGAGTTTAAGAACCACTGCTCCAGAGTATACATATTTTTTATTATTTTCAGCTGATTAAAAAAAATTCGTGAGTAAATACAACAGCTTTCATTCTACATTACAAAAGTTACCTCTATGCTCACTTTCAGAAAAAATACAAATAAACATAATTCATAATGATTTGAAGTTCTGATCAATTACTGCAGTCCTAAAGTTAGCAAAAAATTGCTATTTTTCTGTTTTTCACTTTTTTACATTTTTTGATACCTACAAAATTAAGGTTGATTTGTTGAGCATTTGGTTTTTCGTGTTTTGTTAAACCTTTTGCGCTTACTACAAAATCAGTAAAGATATGCTGTCTTAAAAATGGAGTTATTTAGTAATGGAAACACTAACTTTACGATTTTTTTGCTACTAAAACCTGCAGTTTTAAATTATTTCCCCATTTGCAGTTCTTATCTTTGCTCTAAAAAAAACATGAAATAGTGAAAATTGGGAAAATAGACACCGGAGGTGTGTCATTAACCCTCTTGGAATTAAAGTTCCTTATAACCAAAGAAAGTTAAACTTTAGAAATTTTTGAATTAGTGTCAATATTTAAATGCTCACGAAATGTGATGGGTAAGAACAATCAGGGTCAAAGTTTCAACAACTATTTCTCTCATGAATCCAAACAAGTAGTGAAAATTTTGAAAGGAATTAGGAAGAATTTAAGACGGACCTTGTTGTCCTTGGCTGAAATGAGTCAAAGAAACAATATGGGTGTTATTGAAGAGAAGAAAGTTCCAAGATTTCACGGAAATATTCCAATGATGAAATTCTACTGGAATGACATCTTTGTTACTCTAAAGAAGGAGCAAAGCTATTCAAAAAAATTTGCTACAAGATCTAGAGGACGCCAGGAATAGGACTTGCAACTCATTTGAAATTAAGGAATTGTCAGCTGTAAGTCGATCAGTATTTGCATCTGTTGTATTAGTATCTTCCTCAAAAAAGGTTTATATTGAATATTTGGCTTTTTTTGGTTATGGGAACAACAGAAAAATTTGTTCAGAGTTCAGAAGAGTCACATTTGTTCGAATGGTTCTGGAAAAAAGGAAAGAGATGAAATGGGACAACATGTTGTAAAAACTTTGTGAATGCACTTTTTGAATGGTCACCGTGATAGTTCAGATCATTGATTAAAATCAACATGAATTTCAATCCACATGCAACATCATAACCGCAGTTCAAAACTAATGACAAAAAATATAAGATGCCGCAACATTACTTAAAGTCTCAATTATGATTCTGTTGATATGGTTTCACTAAAGGCATTGCCATCACATATCAAAACAAAGACTGGCCCTACACACATGGTAAAAAAGGTCTGCGTTTATTCTGTGTGGCGATACAAGGTTAGTAAATTGTTGTTTATAAAAACACGGGTAAAGACAATGTAACTATTGTTACCCAAAATCACGTGCACAAATGGACTGATATGAGGATCATTGTGTATAAAATCAATGCTGTCCTATGAGCCCTATTTTGAAGCTTACGATCTTCTTTCAAGCAAAGATTTTCCACTGTTACTGGTAGTTATTAATTTTTATTCGTACTATGGTCGCTGTTCAAACAATTAAAATTGTCCATAATTTCAAGGCTTGATTCCCCTTAAGAGGTACAAGGTTTGGAATGACCTTTTAAACTTTTGTGCTTTAAAGTTTCCCAGGCTGTGATCAAACAATTAAGTTTTACAAAAAATGAAAGTTCCTCCCTGGGAAACCGTATCTTAAGTATTCCTGTCATAGCGAGAATTTTAACTGGTGAAATACTTCAGATTTAATATCATAAAACAGCTCCAGATGGCTTCATTTTATATGTACCCTCTCAGATGATATAAGACTCGGGTGGTATCTTCACTCAAAGAACCAAGTAGAATTTGAACAACTACCTCCAGCACAGCATCAGCAACCATACGATTTATGCTTGAGGCTAGCTAATGATAAATATGAAGATCTTCTGTATCCTCACTAATTAGTTTCTGAGGTGACACGAGAGTTATTTTTCTTCTGATTAAAGAAAGATAGTAGAATAGTTGCCTGTAAATGTCGTAAAGACATGTTAGTTTGTACGGGTGTGTTATAATACCATATGTAAAAAGAGAAACACAAGTAAATAAAGTAAAGATTTCATTTTTACTGATAACAAAGGTTTGGATATTGAGTATCACTAAACTTTCCCATAAACAAAGAGTAAAACAAATTTATATCTTTTATTATGTATTATTAAAACTTTTAATTTATTTTACATTTAATCTTTCATTTTAGGATGTGATACGCCGAATTATTTACGAATAAAAAAAACATTTTTAAAGCAAAACCATGTCATTACTCTTTAATTTTTGTATGTCTGAATAATGATAAGATGAATTATTTCCTTTTTATCTCTGTTTATTTCTTAAAAGCTCCATTAGTGCAGGCTAAATACTTTGTTATAGTTCTTATATCACCTTATATCGTAATGAGTATCAAAATTAATGTACAGAGCATTTTATTTATATTGTATGATGTCTAAATTAATTTTATGATTGTACTTGAAATATGGGCTTTTTCTGGTCATGACCACAAGTTTGTTCATCAATATTGGTAGAAGTAAAAAAGCCTCAGTGTTTTTTGTACATTTCCTCGAGAAGTTTTTAAAAAAAAGAGAACAGAGTGAAGCAGACACCGTTTTCAGGAATAACTACAACAAACTATAAGAATTCAATATGCAGTAAAAATTGACAAATCTTTGAAAAGGAGTAAAATATTAGATTGGTATAAATACAAACCCTCTTTAAATGCAGTTAAGTTTCAAATAATTTTGAGGCATTCATTTATAAGATACACTTTAAATACAACTGTACAAATTCCTTGGGATATATCTGTTCACTAAAGATATTAATTTACAACAGGAATTACATATCAACAACTATAAACACTAACAAGGGAAATTTTATATATTGATACATTCAAGATATGGTGACTTCTCTGTAGCAATGATTAGAGTTAGTATTTAACAAATATCGGACCTCTTTTGTTGTATTCAGCATAAGCAAAAGAGGATACATCATCAAAATGACAAGTCATCAAATAATTTATAACAATAGGATATGTACGTTCTGTTTTTCGAGAATAATGTAGATTTTATTGAAAGAATAACTTTTCTTAGTAATTTTTCATTAACAGGTAAGGAAATTTACCTTAAAATACAAATAAAAAGGTAGTGAGAAAAGAAGTAAAAATACCGCTTTAACAGTGGAGTTCATATTATTAGTGATATATGTATCCTCACTGTCATGCGATAAGAATGACGGTCACTTTCATAGCTGTGCTCTGAAAACAATTATGATTTTTGATGGAAGCAACAATAATAGACTTGTTCTTAATACTTCGCATACGGATAAGTAGGATATTTTTTTCAATGGAACACTCTCACCGACAAATGTGAAGGATATGAATGACCATTAGAAATGGTAAGCTAAACAGTAAGTATTTTTGTCCTACAGAGAAAAACTGTTGGTACTCCAAATGAAGTGAAATAAATCTCCTGTCAAATAGACAAGATTAAGTGAAACAAGTGGGGACTAGTAAGCTTTAAACTAAAGATTTTCTCTATAAAATCTTGTTTATTAACAGTCAGCACTGACATTGATACTAGAAGAAAGATTGTAAAGTAGACATAAAAGAAAACTGTAATCTTTAAAAGCATCACAGCTGCAAAGTAACACAAATTATTTTCATAATTGCAGGTAATAACAATAACAACAGATGTTTCTTGCTTGTGTCAAATGGTCTTGTTTTCATTCATTGCTTTTCTGTTAAGAACATATTGATTTCCTCATGCAGGAGATAAAATCGGTAAAAAAGCAGGCATAAACACGACTTGCTTTCAAAATGTACCCAGGTAAATATCAGTATTGTATTTGTGGAAAATAACAGCAAAACAACAGAGAGTTTTTTTATCACAATATTTAAATTACCAAAAGCCTGAATCCACAAGAAGAAAATGGAATTTAAATAGGTACAGCAAAAGAAATTATTTTGTATCTACCATAATGTAAAGGTAGCCCATGATGAATGCAATTTTACCATTAATATCTTTCCTTAAACAAAGTATTTTTACATAGCTTCATTTCGAATGCTTTTTCTACTGAACTGGCTACAATATGTTTATTTAAAAGAGCTGCTCAGAAAGAAAAATATGTTGCGTTGTTCTAATTTTTGTCGTCTGAATTTAACTAACAAGAAAACAATCGTTAATTTGATTGTTGCATTGAAAATATAATAATGATATCTCTCCTTGAAGAAAGCCCAGTGGGAAGGCCTGCGACACTGGGCTCCCTAGAAACTTGCCACAACTTGTGCAGGAACTACACAATATTGGTCAAAGGAAAAGAGAAAGCTCCTTAGTTATCTATATGTTCGTATTACAAGATTCGACCTTAAGAAGAAACACCTGAAATATCCGGATTTGGAATCAAAAGATAAATTGAACATTTTGCTGACCTTTCTGTCCTATGTACCTAACACCTACAACGCGATGAAAATAAAACGTTGGACAAGAAATCAAAGACAGATACCAAATTGAATTGTACTGATTAATCTATAATATACACTTAGCTTTAGGTTTGGTTTTATCACCTCAGTAAATATGGGCTTGAGTAACTAGACCAGAAACTTTTTAAATTCCTAAACAAACTTCTAAATTGCTGCCTTCAAGTGTGTTACAAAACCATCTTGATACTGATATTAGGACAAAATTAAGTATAAAATTATATTAGTATTTTAAGTTATCCATAGCTCACGTTATTCTTTGTTTAAAAAATAACCGTTTGTTTGAAATAGAACATAATAAATATACATTTTTTATACAAATCTGGAGAAACAAAATTGAGTTTTATTCTGAAGTGATTAAGTTGTAAATCTGTACCAATCATCCACTCTGTTTTATTCAATTAAGTACGAACAAAACAAATCAGTTATCTTCAGTTATATAAGGATGAATGTTTTTGAGATGGGTGTCACAGGGCTGGATATAAGTTCCCATAATATTTTTGCTATGAGGATAGACAAACTCAAACATTAACACTAGGCTAGAAAAGATTGACATGAAAAGTGTTTTGAGTACTTAGAGCACTATATGGACCATAAAAAAAACTACAGAAAGATAACATTTATAACCCCAATATATCAAGCTAGTGGTATTGAAACGGTGTCTTTATGGTGTAGTATAAAAAGAGATAAAGCTTTTACCAAACTTATAAAAGGTTTTTTTCTCTTTTATGTAAAGGTAAGTATAAGGCCAGCATTGGTTACACCCATTTCGAAAACTGTGTCGATGACGTAGAAAATTTTTTTCTGGGAAAAACAACAGTTCTAAATTATGAAGATGCTAAGGGGAAACTGCTGGACTGTTTCTGTAATGTAAGCAACAATTATGTTATATAAAGATTTATTTGGATATGTTTTTGGAGGATCGTGATTATATAAATAATGCTCTGCAGGAAGACGTCCTTGTAGGATAGGAGAACGATTAAAAAGAAGATTGAATAGCTAGCATTTAAATTGAAATAGATATTGTTTGAGACGTGCCCATAAGCAAGGGGCATATTTCACGTTTTTAGATAGACCAGAAAGCAACCTCTTTTTATTAAGTTCCCATGTTGTTAACCTTCAACATTTATTCAATTAAATTTCATGATAGTAGTATTGATGTTTTTATTTATTTTTTATTCGTTTTCAGTCAGTATATATAAGTAAAAGCATGAATGTTTAAAGAAATTTACAGGCCAGGAAAATACATCTCTTTTGTCTTAGATAGTGCATAAGGGACTTTTTTGACTGAAGGTATCAAAACAAATAAATGCTGTTTTTAATCAGTTGGGCAAAAATAAAAAAAATAATTTGTTAAAATTGAATGTCATTAACATCATCACCAACACCATTATATGCTTTCTTCGTCTAGGATTTACACTGTCATGACCCTCTTTGCCTAAATTAGATATAAAGAACTATATAAAATAGAAACCACATATATGTATATATATATATATATGTATAGTATTAGGAGTAAGCTCCAAACAGCCAGATGTTAAGGTTTCTATTTTGACAAAATAATAACAAAAAAACTCTTACATCACAAACAAATTTTACACGACTCGAGACGCAATACATAAAGAAAGCCATAGAAGAAGTGCTTCAGAAATTTAGATAAGAGACAGACATAAGAAAAACCATGTTGGTAACAGAGGTACCGGGATTGTGACCGGTAGTGGCTACTTTCCACATGTGTTAACCAACACTCATATATATATATATATTTTTTTTTTAAAGCTAAAGCTACAGATCGTTNATATGTATAGTATTAGGAGTAAGCTCCAAACAGCCAGATGTTAAGGTTTCTATTTTGACAAAATAATAACAAAAAAACTCTTACATCACAAACAAATTTTACACGACTCGAGACGCAATACATAAAGAAAGCCATAGAAGAAGTGCTTCAGAAATTTAGATAAGAGACAGACATAAGAAAAACCATGTTGGTAACAGAGGTACCGGGATTGTGACCGGTAGTGGCTACTTTCCACATGTGTTAACCAACACTCATATATATATATATATTTTTTTTTTTAAAGCTAAAGCTACAGATCGTTTTTAATATTTGAATCAGTATATGAAATAATAATAAACTTGATATTTCTCCCAAAACTTTAATCATTCTAACCTAGAAACTAAAGGAAGAGGCTTTATCTTACAGCTTTTTGCATATTTTAAATCAATTGTAAAAATGGAGGAAAAAGCAACATTAAAATAAATACCTGGGGGGTTTTATATTCCAGGCGTTTTGTGACAGATGATGCTTTTAAAAATTCGTTTAAAAAATGTAAAGTAAGACCACGTCTACAAAAATAAGTTGCCTTTATTGTAATATATTGTAAAGCTGAGTTGTATACGACTTACCAACAATGTTCAACAAAACCCAGAGAAGTCCTTCAAAATGAGTGATTTCCACCAATTTCATGTCTTCTCTTGCTTTGCGTCTTTATTGCTCTATAAACAACCCAATTCAATCTAAAAAGGAAAATTAAATTAATATTTAAGTGTGATTGGATATTTCTTTAATATTTAAATGCAAAATGTTGTATTGATTTTTTCCTTTATACTCTGTTTCTGTACCAAAAAAACCGTACACCTGTTGAACTTGTGTCAATATTGGTAATAGTATATAAATCCTGCTAAATACAAGAGGAATGATAGACAAATCAAAAATATTTTTTCTTTTAATTTGTTGTTTTATACAGTGGGGATTATAGCTTCGTTTATAGGAAATCAATAATTAATTTCGACTCCTTGGAAAGAAATTAATGTGTAAGAAAAATCTCCTTTCTTTTCCTTACAGGTGAGAAAGAATCAATAATCTATTCCTGTTGTTCAATGGCCGATAAAGCTAGTGTTTGTTTATGATCTACCCCACAGTCAAAAGTTTTGACTTAAAAACCAATTAACAGGTTCATTTCCATTGACAGACAAAGCACTTTCTATAATTCCTTACTTGTGTAGGCTTCACTTTCTGGATACACTCCCAAAAAATAAACAACATGCTTTTGTGAAAATATATCAGTTTCATTCTGCATTTTAGATCTTGTTGGTGACCTGCAGGTATATATTACTAGCATTACCATTGAAATATTTAGTTTGTATTCCTGCTACATACAGTGAAAAAGAAAACTAAAATTACAATATAACAAGAAGAAAATATTCATTCATAGTAAAAGGCTTTTCAGATATTCTTTCGAAGAAGGGTTTTCCAATAAACCTAGAAAAATACAAAAAATCAAATACCTAAAAATATTCCAAAAACAGTTAAGAATAGAAACCTTAAAAATGTATGAAGTAATGACTATCAAGGAAAGAAAATCTCCTTACTATACTAAGTTCGAAAGTATTACAGATGAACTGCAAATATTTCTTGGTTTTTACCTAAGTAGAGCCTATTTTGAAGAAGTAGATTTAATGCTACCACATTTTAGGTAGAATGTGCTATGATACAAAAATATTTACAAAAATTAATAAATAAGGACCTTACTGACCTTACTAATTAAGTTCTACGGTTTATTTTTATTTAAGACAGACATACACACCCAGAAAGGAGGCAAAAGGATAAACATACTATAGTTTGAGGGGTATAGGCAGTAGTAATTGACAACTGTTTGAAGTATTTGCCCCTGTGGTATGCAATGAAATTTTGTTAGTATTTCATTGTAATAATTAAAAAAAACTTCACACAGGCAGAGAATTGTCAAAGACACCTTTCCTGTATAGTCTCTACCACTGTTAGCTCAATATGAGGGGACAGAAAATAACTCCTTAACAAACCGGAACTAGATAAAGAAGGATGCCTTGTTACAACTCGTAGCAATGCGTATTTCAAGCACTTCTTAATGGATTTAATTTTTTTTGTTTCCCAAGGAAGAGCCTATTATGTGTTAGCCAATTATATTGTATGCATACAAAATCCAAAAAACCAAAGTAGTTTATTTTCTGTAGCAATTTCTAATAAAAATTTAATGATGTGTTCCTCTTAAAGATATCACAGATACTTGAAAAGGTACTGTGAATATGAAAGGTGGCACAATTTGTAGCTATTAAACTATATTTTATATTATAAAAACCCTTTTCAGAGGGGTATCAAAAAATTATATTTTACAAGAAAATGTAGAATATATTGAGCAATAAGGGCAATATCTATTATAGATTAATAAATGTCTATGCCAGTATGGAGCATACTTTGTAAGAAAGGAGAGGTTTGCAGGTAAGACTGAACCTTTTTAGAAACTTCTAATGTATTCTCAACCATTGAAGCTTAATAAAGATATATGCAAAAACAAAATGTATTCGAACTGAAGTATTTAACATAATAGTTCGCTTTAGTAATATTTTTGTAGCTCTAACATAGACGGAAAGATAATTTGCTACGTTAGTGTAAAGAAACTTGTCTTTNATATAATATATATAATATATATAATATATAATATATAATATATATATATATATAATATAATATAATATATATAATAATATAATATAATATAATATAATATAATATAATATATATATATAATATATATATAATATATAATATATATAATATATATAATATATATAATATATAATAATTTACAAGAAAATGTAGAATATATTGAGCAATAAGGGCAATATCTATTATAAATTAATAAATGTCTATGCCAGTATGGAGCATACTTTGTAAGAAAGGAGAGGTTTGCAGGTAAGACTGAACCTTTTTAGAAACTTCTAATGTATTCTCAACCATTGAAGCTTAATAAAGATATATGCAAAAACAAAATGTATTCGAACTGAAGTATTTAACATAATAGTTCGCTTTAGTAATATTTTTGTAGCTCTAACATAGACGGAAAGATAATTTGCTACGTTAGTGTAAAGAAACTTGTCTTTGAGGCTTTAGTAAAGACAATGCAAGCAATATAGGAAGAAATTTACACTATATATATTATTAATTATTTCATTAAGGAGCCCCTGAGACTTTTTTATCACAATACCAAACTAATTTAGACTGGGGATTTTTACGTTTACAGTCAAAAAGTTGTGCATTTGTGAAAAAAGAAGTAAGTAAGAACATTATCGTATCCTATAAAAAAAACTAACTTACCCAAAAACAAATTTTCATTCATTGAAACGGAAATGCATGCAAAATTTATTGTACCTTGCAATGATAAAACCTATTCTCTGTTGCAAAAGTCTAAATCTAACTTAATATTACAGCAGAACAGAAAGTTCTCGTTTGCAGTAGTAAGTGGAAAAGGAGTGATGCAAACATGGACAAAATTGATACGCAAATTACAACCTCAAATAAATATTACCTGGAAGAGAAGAACCAAGAATAATGTTGGTTAGTCTAAATAAACTATCCTCAAGCTAGAAAAAACTTCAGTTCAGCTTTTTCAGGGCGGTAATATATCATCACCATAAGCGTGTAAGACGTACTTTGGACTTAAAGTTTTTTTGTAAGAGCTCTGTATTAAACTTTGTCAAGGAATTTTTCATGTTAGCCCCAGCTCATTGTAGAACACACAATAATTTTCAATTTTCTGCTTGAAATTGTTGTCATTAAAATAAATGTAGCTTAGCAGTACTTCTTTGAAGTAAGGAATAAAACTCTTGTTGCTTGGTTGTTTGAAGCATCTTATTGGAGATCTTGATAAGTCAGTGAATTGACCCTAGAGGATAGAGATGGTAGCCAAACAAGCATGAAATATGCACTAAAAGGTCTTAAAAAGTAATAGGTAGTTACATGTGAATTTTGTGGCAGGACGAAAGTCACCAACAAGTAAAAGGAATTATTGTTTTTTCACAGGAAAAGAGTCAAAGCTCCAACAAAATTACAAGAGGGTTTGTTTAAATCACCATCTGATAAAAGCGACAGTTTTTATCAGATGGTTTTATTCTACTTCAACACTAATGTACAGTAAACAATCAACTTCTGAATCTGCCAAGGTCATTAAGATTTTACATTTCATAAACATTAAGAGAGCTGTTTCTCATACACACCTAAATTTCTGTTCTCTCTCTCTCCCTCCCTCCCTCTCTCTCTCTCTCTCTCTCTCTCTCTCTCTCTCTCCCTCTCTCTCTCTCTCTCTCTCTCTCTCTCTCTCTCCCTCTCCCTCTCTCTCTCTCTCACTCTCTCTCTCTCTCTCTCTGTGGTGCCAGAATATGAGTAATTGGCTATTATTCTGTGATATTGTGCAAAAATCCTCTGTTCATTACTGTCTCAACCAAACTTTTATAATCTAAATACCACTTTCTTCAAGGAATCACTTCCCCTATTTCGTTTTCATATATTTTTCCCATACTGGTAGATTTTAATGAAGGACTCTGCCAAGCTTCTATTTAAAGTAAACAGTGAGAACCTATTTTTTCAAGAAAAGTTAAACAAAAAATTTTTTTTATAAATTAATCTTAGACAATTTTCTTGCTGCCTCTAACTTTTTGTGACAATTGGAACATACCAAAGATATTTCCGTTACCCCTTGTTCGGGATATTTGATGTATGAGTTATCAATTCTTTGATTTCCCTTTTGTGAGCATAGCAGCCATTAATTTCACACAGGCAGTATCCTGCAGATGTTTCAAGCTGTATCGAGGTATTAAAAAGATGGCCTCGATGCTTTTTCTAGTTTTTCCCGCCTTGTGTGATATTTACAGCTATTGTGCTTTTGTCAGTTAAAATAAACCAAGCAAAACGTATAATTATTCAGTTATCTAAACTTGAGCTGTTGGAACTTTAACTGACTGTTTGCCGTTTAACCAAGGAATCCTATGCTTGGAAGAGAGTACAGTTCAGGGATTTTTATCTTTCCCCTCAATATTGGGCAAGGAAATCGCTTAAGTTGAGAGAAAAGTCAAAGAATAAAAGACTGGAAGATCTACACCTTCAATAAAAAACCCCAGGTCCAAACATGCGATATTATATATGAGCACTTTTTTAATTATTTTTTTAAAAGGTGGCACGAATAAAAGAAAATCTACGTTTTTCCACTGGCCTTGCTTAGTGGTGTGAGACATATCAATGTTAATGCCAAATTTTAGGCGATCTTCTCAAAAAAATTACAACTTAGTTTAATTGGGGTCCAGTTTTAGCAGATATTTATCTTTTTAAAACTTATTTTATTGAAAAACAAATTCTACAAAGCACCAAAAAAGGCAAAAGGTTTGCTCCAAAATCTGTTAATAAGAAAAAACGTATTAAGAAATACTGATGAACAAATAATTTGACCTATGAAACAAAAGCTCTGGTATTTTTGTTTAATCGTCGACATCTTGGAGCTTTAGGGAAAGGCCGTTAAAGAAATCTAAATATTTATGTATATATATCTTTGTTTTCCCTCTCAGCAGCTCCTGATATCAAAGTATATTTTTAAGTGCCAACCTGTTAGGAATTGACTTTTAAAATCATTACAACATTGTGAAGGACACCTGGTGTTTAATTTTGGCACCTCGTTTATTGTGACAAAAATGAGAAGGAAAAAAAATATTACGCTTTGTAAATATAATTTAAAATATAACAAACAAACACCTTTTTGCATTCTTTACAGTCATTTAGCCATTCACAATGAGAATTAATTATGTAAACATACTCTGTACAATGAAAATTCGTTTTAAAATACGGAAAGAATTTTCTTGATAACCACTTGGACAATTGTAAAGAATACTCGATTAAACGAAATTGAAGTACAATACTATTTAAATGTTACAACTTAACTAAAGAAAATAACAGTGCACGGTCTGAAATTAATTGAATCTGACGTTAAATATTCCAAAGTGGAATTTTCGACTGTAAATTACGACAGAAGAAAAAAGTTTTAGTTTTGGACCGCCACAGCTAATGCTAACTTTTTTCTTTAATCTATACCGTTTTCAGTAGGTCTTCCTAAATTATTAACTCATTTTTTATTGTTTATTTATTAAGATTATTATAAAGCAAGTCTTTTTTGCTTTTTCTCAACAGGTCAGGTATCATTATTATTAATATCTATTTGCTGGTTGAAATGATATATGAACAATGCATGAAATACATTTCCTGATATTGTTTCTTTTTTCTATAGTAGACCCATCAAGTATACTACACTCAGGACGATATTAACTGATGTGAACGAAGAAATAAAAAGGTAGGAAAGCTAGACTTCCTCGTTTATGTTCCACAACACATGTTAGCACCTGCTAATTATATTGCAAATCACTGTTAGAAAACTCGTGGAAAAAAGAGGCTTGGTGTCACCATGGATATGATTGATCAATTTCTTACATTACAATTCTTTCCCCTTATTTAACATAATCAATTATTAGAACATTATCATAGTATTAGTTAGTACTACGAAACACTCTCTATATGACAGCAGACTCTACCACTCTTAAACATATTGGCAAGGAATTAAAGTTATTTTAATTGGTGAGCTAAAGCGCTTGAAGGCTAATAAAATATGTAATAAAATTGGGAATCGTTTGAAAAATGAGTGCTTAAAGCAAATGTTTATGTAGAAGACAAGATCACTGAATCAGACTGGACATTAAATTTGTCCAAAGAAAACAACTACTTGTACATGAACACTTCTTATTTTGATACGTGGTTTTTTTTGTCCTTTAAACTACTGTCTGGTATAGTTTGCCGGTTACAATAGCCATAGATAAGTTGTAAAAGGGCCATCACAAATCAAATCATCATTTGGCTTTGTAATAGTTTATTTGCCAAGTACAGATTGATGTTTCTTATAAAGAAAGGAAGGCCACGTTCCTACAGCAATACTGTTTAAATCTTTTCTTTTTTGTTATTATAAGGTCCAGCTCATTAGGACAGAGAAATACGGTAAATTTTATAAGCAGCGATAATCAATGACTCTAGAGGTACAACAACAAAATAGGTTTACGACAGTACCTACGTTGAGGGGCTACTTCACTTTTGAATATTAACGTCGTACTATTTTCAGAGCACAAATAAAACTAGTCCACCTCCTATATTTCTTTTTTTTTTTCACTCAAAGAGAATTTTAACTCTCCTTCAAAAAGCATTTGATACAAGTTTAAAAATACCTTAAAATTCTTTGCTTATAATGGAGGTAGAAGTTTTCTTTTAACTGGTTGATGGCATAGAGCTAGCTTTAAGTTTTCTGTGGTTTTTCGCCAGAACGCAAGTGCAAGTTGGGTGTTATCCCCTAGTACTAACGGCACTTTTGATTTATATAAGGTACCCAACCAAGTTGTAGTTTGATGGCTTAAAAATATTATTTTTTTCGTTTCTTTTGTTTGGCGTTAGACATTTATATATTGCTCATACACAAACATATACGCTTTTATCGGTTTCCATTTAATATCTAAATGATAATGAGAATTATTTCACCCATTGGTGGAACCCAACGTCACTCAGATTTTAATTTTTATATTCTTTTTAAAAGAAATATTATCATAGCAAGATTTGAAGTCATCAAACGATTATTACAACTTTTATAATTGTATGTTCTGCCATAGACTTTGTGAAAAATAATTACAGCATAACTGTATTTAATCAAAACCTCTTACGTAAATCGCTTGCATATAAAGTACAACTCATTGAATTCAAATGACAGGTGCACACATTATCTTTATGCTGTTACAGTTTTACAGTTATTTTACTGTAGCAATATTATTTAGATTAAATCCTCTTTCTTATGTGTTTGAAATTGAACTACTCATCTTTCTTCAAAAGCCACAACAGGCATTTTTCCTTTTAATTTCCAAATCAAAAACCTAAGTCACTCTTAACTTCCTCATTATAAGAATAGAAAAGAAATTTAATGACAATATACACATTTTCCTTCAATGAACAAAAGCTATGAAAGGAGCATGTTACAAATGTTTTGGGATATTTCGACTTTATGGACTCAGTGGAAGCTAGATGTAGAGGCTGTGCCATGTCGTGAGTCATAAGCTTTTCTGAGCTGTGTTTTGAGAACAGATACTTCTCCCATCATCCCATCATCTCATAAAAGAGCTCCAATATTTGTCCATGTTACAGATATGTCCCAACTGCTAAACTTACGTGCTCCAACAGAATAGCTATGATTTAGCCAATCAACCAAATTCCATGTATTACAGACAAGCTCTTATTAGCAATAACGATACATTTCAGCAGTATCTCATGTTACATTAGGTGCATATGACCAAAAAATCAGAAATAAAAGTATATATTAAAATAGTGATACGCAAGAAATAGCCTGAGGAGAAAATATCAACAAAGGAATCTATCTTTTGTTATAAAGACTTTCAGTCTTCCCTAAAATTAAGATTTAAAACCACACAACCAAGATTTTATGCCGCTCTAATTCATGATTAGCTGTTCCTATTTTTAAAGAAGGAGTATATGATAAAAACCATATATTTTGTAAATGTAATAGTAAATTCACATAGACACTAAGTTTAACATGGAATATTTTCAACTTTAACCAATTTCTCCATGCTTTTAGAAAGCGAATAAGTTATGTAATGCGACACTAAAGGTAAATATTTAAATATCCACGCCTTTAACGAAAATACAGGTGTCAAAAATTTACTTTCATTGTAAACATTTTAAACAAGCTGAAACATATTTTCTTTACTCAATATCAAACAATAATACCGGCTTTGTTTTGCTCCACATCATATTTGTTATCTAAAATAAGGCTACCTAACCATTTCAACTTTCAACATATGGCCCTAAAGAAATTCAGTGAAATTATCCATAGCTTTTACCTGACAAATATATATATATATATATGATCTCTTCTGAGCATTTTTGGCTAAGATTACGTGTGGGGCTCCTGCTCTTCTTTGGTTGGGTTGGTTTTCAAGTTTTAGTTCCCAACATGCAGGATTTGTTTTCTTGCCACTTCCGGACACTGATTCTCAACCAACTAAGAAGAGATGCCCTCCAACTGGGGGGGGGGGGCTTTAGAAAGTGATTTGTACGTCTTGCCATCCATAGTGCATTGCATGCTTTCTGTCCATCTTTACATGTTCTGTCCCTCCTGTTTGGGTCTTTCATAGATAGATATCTATAAAGTCATTAATGGCCCAATGTTTAGCAGGGTTGCTATCAATGAAAGACTCAAAGACCTGAAAGTTGATTGAAAGAATGATACACGCATGAAAGCAAGTAACTAATGAAGACATTGAATTCTTCTGGACTGCTTCAATTATTTCTTTCGTCAGTCTAGGTACAGAGGCGTTTGAACCGTCCCTTTTCAAAAAGGCTTATTTTTAACTTATTCCACTACTTCTTTCGGAAGGGCCCAACTTTTCCTGATAAAAGAATTCTAAAAATTTCTCAACGTTTAAATGCTCAACTTTTTTGCCATCAAAGCCAAGTCAATTGCTAATTTTACACTTTTATTTCCCAATAAGTTGACAAAAAAGTGCTAAAAAGTCTTTCCTTTACTTTTTTGTCGCTCGTCCAGCCCTTCCCCCTCTTATACTTCTTTAAATTGTCCCACCATTTCAACTTCTGCTTTCCAGGAGCTCTCCTTCCCCGCACTAGCTCTTTTTTTTTCACTTTGTACACTACAGCCATTTTCACTACTTGACACATGCCCAGACCACCTCAAAATGTCCTGTTGAGTTTGTTTATCTAAAATTCGATTAGTGTCAGTTTGTTGCTACTCTCATTTAATAGAGCTATTTTCCCTTGACCACAATTTTTCATTCTAAATCAAATTCTAATAAATTTTTAAATATTCAATTTAGGAAATATATAATATCAAAACCAAAAAGGGTCCGCCATTTCAAACAGTCCAATAGGGAGATTGTACCTGTAATTCAAACATAAAAAACAGCAGATAGTAGTGAATGAGTCGTTATAGGTAAACTCCTAATTCTTTATCTTTGATACCGATCAGTGGACATTTACTGTCTTGGACACTCTTTACAGGTAGGTAGAATCCTTTTTCTGGGACAAAGCAGGAAGAAAAGCAATAACTGAAGGGCTATAAAAGAATCTGGTAAGGATAGTGCTTCTAAAGGTTCTGCTTACACAGCTCAACAAGAAGCCAAAGGCTCCAACACCGTTGCAACAACATGGAAAAATAATGTACATACATATCAGAATATTTAGTATTGTAACATGGAAAGAGAAATATTCAGCAAATCATCAAAACATTCTATACTTGGTATACATAACTTACAATGATGTAATTTTGAAAGAATCATAAATGAAAATATATAGTTGATTTAACTCTCAAGAACAACACAATAAAGTGTCTGCACAAAATTAAAAAAATACAGTAAGTACAAGTCCTTCAATCATCCCCCACCTAAAAACATTTGTTGCAAAATTAGCCCATATCCTAAAATAACACCAATTGGGGTTAAATCAATTCTAACGACAAAAGGGGTCCATGCCACTATTTTTCTCAGTCGTCTAAGTAATGTCTATTCATTGCTTAATTACACTTGAGGGTTATTTGAATACTTGTACTTTTGTGCACTTTTCAAGTATACTGGGGCTCAGATACTGCATCGTAAACAGTATATCATATTTTATCTGTTGTTTTAGGTATATTGACTAACCTAGAAAAAAGATTAGTTTTGGTAATATTTCTGGCTGCTGCCAAATAAGCCCCCTTCCTTAAATAATCCCCCACTTCAAAAAATATGTAAAAAGGTCACGGTTTTCGAGGTACGATAGCAATTGTGAGTGGATGCTGCGTTCTAAAAATTTCGATAAGACTGATAATACCGAAATTATTCTATGATTTGATGGTTCATAATGTGCTCCTTTTTTATAAAAAGGAGTTACTTTCGCACTCTCTTAAATTTCCCCGAAGTGTTTATTCGAATAGATAATTTGGTAATGAAGGCTATGGTTCAGCAATGTGATAGCGACAGTCTTTCAGCAGATAGGGGGCAAATGGTTCAGAACTGCAATCATAGGGTGACACCCGCACTAAAGAGTCTTATCAAAATGGGCTTTTTTAAATCAACAGGAGTTTTATTGACGTATTTGCTCCCAGAATCATTTCTTTTTAGGATAAATGACAATATAGGTGGAAGTTCCACGTAAATTTTATACATTAACACCTTGTTGTATGTATGGAAATTACCAAAGCTGTGAAATGTATCATCTCCATTAATTTCATATTTTCCACAAAATGAATATGCTATTAAATCGGACAAATGTACACAAAGTATGAACCTGTGTTTCATTTGAATGTTTTAACTGATAGTAACATTACCATATTTGAAATTGAACTCTTGTTCTCAGTGGAATAAAAGGCCTAAATTTCCAAATAAAGTTTTTTAAACGTAACGACCGTTGTTTAAGCAAGCTGATAGCATTTTGAAAACAACTGACGAAAACGGCTACAAACTTACATTTGTCTCTATTACTTTCGTTTGATGTGGTTTTGCCTTTAAACGAAAATATCTTTTAAAGGCTACTCCAAAATTTACAAGGGTCGTCAGTCTCTTCATTTAAAATGCTTCTTTGAAATGCAGCTTTTGCATTTTCCCCCTTCCGTGTTGCATATATTTCTTAGAGATCGAAATAAATTACAATCATTCACACTTCTAGTTTGTCGGGCTTTTCTTCAATAACCGCTCAAGGTTGGTCGTCATTCTTCGAACTTCAGAGATTATCCAATTGAAACGTTTTTCTTTAACCTTTTTGTGACGTACGGGGCTTATTCGTCGAAAATTTCTCCTACAATTGCACTGATAAAACTTAAAACCTTGTTAACTGCAGATATAATAATGTCAAGTCGACAAAGCCGATTAATTATTCGTGCTTTCTAGATTGTAATGCACATAATTTCTTCATTTAATTGTCTTTTGTTAAATTTGTTGTTATTCGGTCTCCTAAGACACCAATCCGTGGGATGATCGTTAAATGGAGTTAGTAATATTTCGGTGTACGATATTACTGATGGTTTGTTTCTAGCAATTAAACCAATTAAAGTCTTTTCTTTTACGACTTGAATGTTTTATTAGTGGAGTGAAACCTTGCAATTTGGGTGACTTTGCTGACATCCATTTTTTTAAAAGTTGGCATTAAAGTCCTTGAAGATAAGAGTCTCTTTGTTTTGACGTTCTGACAGTCAAAAGATCAGTAAAATTATTATTAAAATTGGTTACTAAATATTTTAAGTGCTTTGGTGGTGTGCAAAACGTTGCGATGAGGATATGTTTTGATTCTATGACAAAAATTTCGATCCATAAACTTTTCATGCTGTCGGCCTTTAAAGCCTGGCTCCTTTTCCAGGTTTATCTAACATGCCATTCCACCTCGTATTCTACTCGTACGATATTTTTTACTGAAGTCATATCCTTCTATGTGACACAAGTTGTTATTCTCGAGATGGCTTTTGTTCGAGTACGTGTTTTTTAGAAAGTAATGATATCAATATTCCTGTTTTGATTGATAAAACAAGTAACATTGAACAAATCATTAAGCAAACCTCTGATGTTTTGGTGAATCATTTTTATTACTTTCTTCTAAAAATTATTTGTTTGCTCTGGGTTGTATTCAGTGCTCCCACATAATAACAATAATATTATATTAAAAACAAGGATGAGTTACAGAAACAGAAAAGGTTTAGAGTGTTTTTAATGCCGCTTTGAATATGATTAAGAAAGTTTAGAGAGGAGGCAAGAGCTCCAGGTTAAATAAAATAACAACACTTAATGATAGAAACGATAGAAACTTTTGGATATCTTCAAGAATATATCAGCTAATGTGACAGAGAGAATCTACTTTAATTGTTGCAGGCTTAGCAATTGTTTTGCTTTTAATAGTAAGAGCTTTTCTATAGTGTATGTTTGAAATATATATGAAACGCTACCGAGCCTTCTCTTTTTAGAGAAGTAAATAGACATCACTTAAAATATGCTTTTCATAAATTTTGTGTTACAAAATAGAGTGCTTAAGATAAAGCGTAGTTTTATAAAGTAATAAATGGAAACAATTAATAACTAGAAATTTGAGTAGATTAGAATTTGATGAAGAAGGCTGTAGACATTTCCACATATTTTAGGGGCCAATTGCAGTCTGTTTTATTTAAATTAACTTCTGAAAAAAACCCAGAATTTTGGCATATATTTTGATTTTTATTTTACTTAAACTTTATTCGGACGGCTGTGTATTGGAAAACAAGAGATTTGATGTTATTAAAGACTGTGTAACAAAATGTAAAAATCTATTATACTAAGGAATTAGTGGTGTCCCATAAGCCATTCGTTCTCTATTTACTTTCGAATACTTCTGCGGACTCGCTAACTAACATAGAGACTGTTTCTAGTGTATGAACTATCGAACCAAGGCTTCTTCATATGAAGTGATGTTTGCAGAATACTGTTGTTTGAAATCTATGAATTAATCAAGACAGAGCACCAAGGGAGGTGTAGAGTTTATTATTTTAAGCTCAAACGGAGAGCAGAGGAAGATCAAGAGCTGAACATTTCAAGTTTATCTACCTGGATAAAATAATCTAAGTATACATTTTACAAAAAAAGTAAATTTTCAAGAGTAACATGCTTGATTATTTCACCAATGTACATGTATCATGCAACAACTGCAATTAAATCACAAGTAAAGGTGGCTGTAAAAAGGAATGGAAATGTTCTACACTTATTTTTTTAAAGAGACTGATTTATATGAAACAATACTCCAATACCCCCGAAATTTAAGAAATTCTCACTACTGAGTACTTGTACATTAAGAAACTTTTCAAAACTGTTTTAAAAATTTGGATTTTTCTTTTCATTTTCTTTGTGGAAAAAAGGCATTGGCTTATCAAAGTGGCAGGAGTTCTTTTTAGCAAAGTTGATTTCCCTCTATTTTTCCCACCTGTGAACCTTTTTGCTTATTTGAGATCGAATGTCAGAATCTGTTTCTTTTTCCTAATTTTAATTTTGATTCTTTCGAATTCTTGCGACGTTTTAAGATTTAAGGATGTCAGGCAAGAGCAAACAGTCATCACTGTTCTAGTTTGGATTTAAACTGTTCTTATAGAAATGAAACTGTAGCACTCAATAAACCAGATTTTGTCAAAGATGACGGAGGAGTACGTAAATGCGATAGGTGTGAACATTGGTTTTAAGAATAACAAAGTTAGTATGCGTAAAAAGCTCGGACACATACAAAACTCTCGAAACTCTACTTATATTAGTTCACGTGTTTCTTTCCAAAATCTACAGCTCACAAACTAAAAGGAAATCAGATCCATTGCAAATGATTTAAAAGCTGGAGAAAACCCCAGAGTCCAACTCCTAAAAAGCGGAAGAAGGGGAGCTAGCAAGTGTACAAGAACAATTTTATGTTTAAAGTGAGAATTATTGAACAGTTGGATGGAGGTAAAACTGCAGCAAATATCTGATTTGACAATAACATTGATAAATCACTTGCATCAAAATGGAATAAATTCCGCAAAACTATTATTGATGCAGCTGCATCTAAATACAGAAGATTGCTGAAGCAAAATCGTAGGAGTAACAAGCAATGTAAAAGCTGTGTTCAGTTATAAAATAAAGTTGTTTCTGCGCGTTAAAGACATAAGAAATTATCCTTTGCTTTTTCATGCACACAAACAAATAAAATCCAAAGATCAACTAATCCTAATTTCACACGCATACCAAAATGTACCGTTACAAATTTCATAAAGAAATACAAAATCAAGCTACATCGTGTTCAAAGAAAGCGCCGTGCACACAAATAATCATTTGTTCCTTCAGTGATGAAATGGTACTCTATATTGAGAGAAGTATTAAACAAAACAGAAAGTAATAAACCTAATATGAACAAAAATGGGGACGATTTAAGCTTGAACAAAGGCTAAATGTTGATCAAGTTACTTTACCATTTGTAATTGAACGTAAAATGACCTATGGTGTTAACAATTCCAAAGAACATCGACGTGACCATCAATTGTGGGTAACAAATCTTGGCAGTGGTTTAGAAAATGACTGTGTACCCTTCACGTACATTTTAGTTCCACGAGTGATAAAATCCACATTGCTGTGATTTTTGTGGAACAGGATTCAGGTTTCAGCTGGTAAAAAACAGCCAATCACAAGGATGTTAATGTACGGTATATTGACAAACAAATGCTTGGGCAGATACTGGGTTCTATGTAGATTAGAAAAAAGCTTTTAGTCATAAATGAATTTATACTGTTCTTTGACAACTTGCAGGACAGTTAAGTGATTTATTCAATTCTGAAGTGAACAAACTTGTTGGAATCGTATGGTATGGAGTTCTAAATGCCACTAACCTATAGTGACCTGCAGATTCTGGACTTGGCCAACTCTTGAATAGGGTTGGGAAAGCATTCAAGAAACTTTAATCAGACCAATACAAGGATTCGAGATCTCGAGATATCGATGTTTTCAGCGCACTGGTTTAACCATTCCAGGTGGCACAGATGATGTCAAAATGACTCCTGAAAGTTTGCCAGGGTACATAGCGCCATCACCACTTTCAACAAAATCTGCCTATAATCACATCGATTGTGAGGCACTGGAGCTACCGGCACCATCATCACATTATATCCCGGAAGAAGAAAATGAATCTTTAAATGTGAGCCTTGAAAAGGATTATGATCTTGAGGTAGATAACGCGAATACTCCGTAGTTAGGCAATCATTGGGTTGGGAAACAATTTAGTCTATTTTACGAAAACGTGTGGTTTATAGGTTCAGTCACACGGTTTAAAGTAAAGTTGGACAAAATAAGAGTTCTTTATGAAGACGGTACTGATGATTATACAGAGTTTAATTAGGTTAATGGTAAAAATATCATTCCAATATGACTTTATTTTACATGTAATGTGCTCAGTTGTAAATTTTCTAGTTGATTGTAGTACTTCTTGGTAGTTCGCAGTAGTTTTATATTTTGTTCAAAACTCGACGAGTTTTTTCTCATCCAAATTTAAGAAAATAATAAGAAAATTGATATACTGAAATCACCAGGTTTCAAAAAAAAAATTTAAGTAATGAGGGCCATACCTTAGCTTCTTAGAAAAAAAAATACATGTATTCTGCAAAGCCCTCAAAATCAACAATCTGAATCAAAAGTAGGTGCATTTAAGTTAACTGAATCCTTCGTTAGTAAAAAAGGATTTAGGTTGTTGACAGATGTAGCTTTTGTACCTTGTAAAATATCTTTCTAAAAGGGTAAAAATGCACCTAGGTATTAGACAACAGATTTTGATGAAAAAATACATCCTTGTATTCTGTATGTTATTAATGGAATTTGTTATGATCACAACAATTTTCCCAAGGAGTGGTCATTCAAATAGAAAACTGACATTGATCAGAGAAAACTGAAATAAGCAAGAACAGCAGATTAAATAATTGGGGTTAATTTCTGTCATTGCAGGTATCACACATTAAAAATTACAAGACATGATTAAGGAAATAAAATTGATAGTGGCAAAAGATTGACAATGACAACGACATCGCTCTTTTTCATTAATTCATATAAAAAGAATATAAAAAAAGGCCCCCACACTATCTTTAAAAATATAGGTTATAATGCTAGTGTACTTCTTAACTTCATTGGTTAAACACCTGCCTGTAAAATTAGGTATTTTAATTTAAAGTCAAATAACAGTTACACATAAACAGTTGTAAAATCTGGAGGATTGGGTTGTCGATTAATGTTGCTGAAAACTCATGATAATTACTCTTTTCCTATTACCTTACTTTCCTCAACCCAGTATTGCTTAAACCAATTACTCATATCACCTTAGTGTCACCTTAGAATTAATAATTGAAGTAAAGGTTGCTTTTATCCAATACGTAGATGATTAATCACACACAAGACTTTTTTTTTGTTTTAACGTCATTTTTCCCCAGTAACTGGGAACCAGACGATGCCCTTCACAGGGACGTGGATTTGGCTGTCAGGAATTTTTTGACCGGATGCCCTTCCTGACGTCAACCTCTGGATTTTACAAAGTCGCGTACTCGGGGAATCGAACCCAGAATTCTTAGTTACGGTGCGGTTGCACTAACCATTACGCCATATCTCCTCCATCACTCACAAGACTTGTAAAATGCCAAATAATACAATTTTATTGCTTCAAATTTTTGCTTTTTCAAAGGTCATACACAACAATACTTCATGACGTATATTTATCCCCTCTGTGCAATAAAACTCTCAAAGGGGTAGGGTCAAAAGTAAATATACAGAAAGAGGTTCTTTAAAAAGCGAAGGGAAATAAGGGTTCAAATTGTTAAAAAATGGAGACAAAAAACCAAACAAAATTCCAATTAGTTCCTCTGTTCTAAGTGGCATACCACTAAGTTTGTCTATGTTTTTGGAGATAGAGATGGGAAAGGGAAGAAGTCAATAAATTAAATGATTAAAAAGTTCGAAGAAAAAATAAAATATGATGAGTAACACTGCACAAAGTGGCTCCAAGCGTTTTTCGGTGTGTGTGACCTAAAGTTAATAGTTCACTTAAAAGGTGTTAAAGAAAAAAAACCTTTCTATTTAGAGAAAAGATATGATGACCATTAACACTTATATGTGTAAGTAAAGTGTTTTTTGAAAAGTAAATGAAAACAGAATAAAATATATAATTGTATATTATTTATTATTATTATATTATAATTGTAATATTCCACTTTATATAAATATAAAGTGGAATATTACCTCCTGTTCTAATACTAAAATCTGGTCTTTCAGACTCTATTGATTAAACAGGGAAATTTTGATGAAAGATACATTGTTTAATTTAAATCAACAATTTCACATTGAATGTTCTTCCCAGGATGAAGATATAATGAATATTGATAACATTGTCACGATTTGTTTTTAGGATCTAAAACAATTTTGACTTTAAAAAATTAAATAACCCTTACCTTGAAACGGCAATTTGCATTACAATTTGTTGTCTGCCTACTTAAGTGATGTGAACCTTCACATCAACTGACTTTTATCTTAACCTTAATAGTCAATATTTAGAAGAAACAAGAGAAATATTTGAACTATATTGTCTTTAATTGAATGTCGCGGCCGAATTACCTTTTGTTGGCAGAGCTAAATTTAAGGTGCAGACAGTAATTTAGGGTTTCCATAGAACCATTATTGATTTTCAAAGTTAATGAAAGTCGGCGATTTTCACCGCTGACGCCTACTTGAAAATAAGAACTGGACCCCCTTTCTTACCATGCTGTAAGATAATTTCCTATTTTTAGCGTTAATTAATTATCTTCCATTTGCATAGCATATTTTCGCAATTTTATAAGAGACCACCATCACCACAGTCTCCACCCCTTGTAATTATACCATTGTGTTTCCCTTAAAAAATGAAGCACGTTTCAATTAAACCAGTATATAGACAATAAGCTGCTGATTTTATATGGTATGCTAATGGTAGCGGTAACGGTAATGGTCAAGGCAAAATAAATCTGGTGTAAAAATCATACCAGTTGTAGATGAATTTTAATATTTAGTCATTTGCAATTACTAGGGGGACTTGGCTATTGATAGTGGAGTTTATATACACATCTTTGACTAGTGGTGCTTTACTTCTTACTAACAATCCTACTTTTGATTTTAGGGTTTTCGTACCTAATGCTGAAGACAATAGCAATTTGGTTCTAGATGTTGGTTCTGGAGTAACAGAAGATGAACTTTCAAGGTTTGTTACAGTAGAAAATGACCTGTGGTGACTAACTGAAAAAGAGAATGTATAAATAGCTAACGTGACTCATTTATAATAACAAAACGTAACCAAGAAACCTTAAAATATTCTCAACCAATATATTTTCTCAAGCAATATAAATTCCGAAAAATTGTGAGATATTACATGAGCATTTGATGACGTCAATATCAAACAATCACTTTATTTTGAAAATAAATGTGAAATATTCTTTGTGATTTAGTAGTATATTTTAGTATAAATCAAGTATAAAAATGAAACGTTTAAAAAAGAGCAGTCAAGTGAAAGTTTCTTTTAAACTGCTGAAAGAGACTTACTGCACAGAAAAAGGCTATTAACATCGTATTGCATGAAAAGGACTGATTCACCACATACAAGACAATATTAGTTATAACACCTGCTTGCCTCTGCAGGATATGTTTATGATATGAAGTAAATAAACAATACGCCTTGATAGTTAACAAAATAATCCAAAAAAACCTGATATTGATCATCAAGTTTTTCTTCATTCCTGAAAGGTTAATTCATTACCGATTTCGTTCAATCTTGAAACCAGACCGGTGTCATTTTAATACGTGGATTTCAAATTGCTAATTTTCTCACCAAGACCAGGCACATTTCAATACAAAAAAGGTCTTTTTGAACAGTCTCTCAAAGAACTTTTCAGGGGAATGTGCCCTCTCTTTTTTCTCCTTTTCCTAAACATTGGGTTTTTTATATCTGTGAAGGGTAAATGAAATAATAATCTAGTATAGTATTTATTCTTCTCTTAGGTTCCCATTCTGTCAATTTTAGAATAATTTTCCTTCGTGAACAAGAGCCCCTTGAATAAGCGCTTCCTTCAAAGAGTGTTTTTTTAATCAAAGAAGAAGTTAGCAAAAAAAAAGGAATGCAAGCAATCATTGGTTAGCAAGTATTGATTCCAGAGGAATTGGGAGGATACATTTGCGACGTGGAGTTAATTCTTGTCCTTTGGAATCGATGTCATCATATATAAATGATGGTCCATGCATCACCCCAAATCATCTACTTTTTGGAAAAGCAAGCACAAGCGTTCCCCAAGGAACAGAGATGATCGATGAAACTTCCTTTCAAGTTTCCACAAAACCTGGTAAATGTATTTTGGAGAAAATGGACCCCAACTACCTAATAACATTGATGAATCAAAATAAATGGACAGGAACACAGAGCCAAGTGAAAATTGATCCTTTCTTGCTGCAAATTGATGAAGATCGACCAAGAGAAGAGTGGCAAATGGCCACAGTTGCCGAAGTATTCCCAGGGAAAGATGGAATTGCATGTACTGTCCAGATCAAGACACACCATGGACAGTATGTTCGTCCCATTAATAAATTGTGTATGCTTCTTCTTACTGAAGGAGAAAAAGAGGGATGCAAGCAAAATGACTGCCGCCTTCATGGAAGGGGTTATATTAGGATTAATGAAATTTCAAACCCTACGTCATTTGTAAATGTGACAAAGGCTCACCAAACATGAAGTCAAAGGGCACCATACTAGCTGACGTCATTGTCAGTGTCTGGCCATTGGTGAGGATAGCTGATGACACCAAATATGGACAAATAGAATTATCAAAATATTACTTGTGATTAAAACACTGTAATTAGTGTCATAATAGAAATAATAGTTATTAATTAACTTTATTTAGAACTATATCTTTGCTAGTTTCACATTTATTTAGATTACCTTTTAAGTAGAAATTCTGTGTTTGGACATATTTATAACAATCAGTAATAAATATGGTAAAATCAAGAAATCGGAGAGAGGTGTAACTCTGAGCAAAGCATATAGCTTAACTGATTTCGTTGCTATAGTGATACTATCGTGGGTTAAACTCGATATAAGTCATGATAACATTTGTTTTTACTTTCGGTTGTATTTATAGAAATTGCCGTCCACCATCGGCTTTTCCTATTTCTGATTTGTATGTGGGAGAAGGAAGAAGAGGAGCCGTGGCTTAATGGTTAGTGCACTGCACAGTAACCAAGAGATCCGGGTTCGATTCCCCGAGCTGTCGAGGAGAATTTGGAACTTTGCGGAAAGAAAAAGCCATTGGTTGGCGTCAGGAAGGGCATCCGGTTAAGAAATTTCTTACTGCCAAATCAAAGTTCCCTGTGAGGGGCACCGTCTGGGCCCCAATTGCTGGGGGAAAATGACGTTAAAACTAAAAAAAAAAAATTAGACTTATTTCGTCTTTATTAAATTGATATTTCTCTACCTTTAACATTTAACTATTTTAAATCTTTTATATTTTTAGTAATTTTGAACTTTAATCTTTTAATTAGTTATGTATATATTTATCATTCTTTATTTAATTATTATTTTCTGTACATGATGTTATCACAGGTAACAATAAATGTAAAAGCCTGGTAACAATAAATATAATACCTAGTAACAAGAAATGCCTAAACAAATGGTGTTGAAAGTTACAAAGGGTTATAAATGATGTTGTAAAAATAAACATGTACAGTAAAAGTGTGAAGATATGAGGTTTTTACCACAGAAAAAACAGGAATAGAATCACGTTAAAGTCACTTGACATGGGCCAACCAACCACGAGGAGGCAAAGTTCGTTATCAATACGGTAGTCCTGCATTTGTACTTCTCATTTTAGTATTTCTATTATTGCATCATGGTCGTGCCCTTGTGCTGCCTATAGATGTGAAACTATGCAGACGTGGAAAACCCCCTACTTTCTTGACAAAAGTACTATTCATTTTAAAGGTGAGAAGTAAGAAATGTGCTGCAGTGCAGCTGTGTGGTTTTAGGCCAAACCAGAACATTTAATGGGTTACATGTTATTGATCTCCTTGATATACTATGATCTGACTTTGAATGAATGAACAATTGAGGATGAGGAACAACAATATAGGAGTAGTATAAAATACCGATTTTGGTGCATTTTGCAAAAGCCCGCCCACCACGTAGTCAAAGAGTCTTTTTCATCATACTCGTTGTCTTAATCTATTGCATCAGCATGTCATTGTCAAATGGGAAGCAAGGTATTGTAAGTTTTTCTGATAATATGCATATAGCCATCCATTTTTATTATAAAAAATTGTTTTCTTTATATCATTTTCAAAAAATGGATATATTGGTGATTACTTCCAAGGCCAGTTCAGTTTATCCCACACGTTTCATAATTCTGTGATATTCAACTTTGATACGACTTGTCTTCAAATATTTTATTTTAGTGTTAACAATTCCTTGATGCTTTAACAACTTATGAAGTTCATAATAAACATTTGGACTATTTTTACGGTTTTCCTCACACAAAACTTCTATTAAAGTATCTTTTTGTATTTGGGAATCCTCAGTTGAACGCAACTCGTCGTACTCAAGTTTAATATTAAGATTGCTCAGCTCTTTAAAAACGTAAGTGCGTGTACAGTATAGCGTTTGTTTATCAGAATTATAATCTGCATAGCTTTTAATGTTAAATCTATTTTGAGACCTGCCAAGAATTTCTCCACGATCTTTACAAAATTTAATACATTCGTCGTTGTCTTCGTACGTGTATATATGTTTTCATTAAATTTTTTTCTTATGCAGCAGCTGATTACTTAAATAGTTTTCAAAACGCCATCCTTTGCATACCAAACATTTATAGTAACCAACAAATCCAGTTGAGATTTTAAATTTCAGCAGTTCCAGTTTACTATTTCTATGCAGTTCAGGAATTTTAATCCAGTTACTTGCTTGGATTATTACAAGTCATTCAGACACTAAAGAAATAAGCACTTTTTACCAGTCGAAACCAGTAAAAAGCATTAATCACTGCATATGAACAAATAGGTCAAATTCGAGCGAATGGAATACTCATTAAACAGTGAAATAAGCATTGTAAAACGGTCAAAAAGGGTATGTTTATTCATTTTTTTAAACTCTTTTTTACAGCGAAAATAATTTTAAAAGTCCACCGACAATAGGTATTTGATCAAAGATTGAACCTCCTTCGTGCACGTTGCTACCAGTTATTTCAAATAACACCTCATCATATTGTGCTCTGAATGCGCTTTGATTTAGAAATAGACCTTGACCTGTGTGTCTTCAATACATTCACCGTTTTTCTCTACAAAGAATCCATCCTTATTTTCTAATCAAGAACAAGCTATTAATTTTTCAACTCCATTAGGTATCAAGCTTGTAGTCAATCCAGGTAGAATTGTTTTAGCAAAGAAAGTCAGTGCTCTTGATGCCAATCCAGCCAATAAACTAAGAAACCTACCTTTAACTGTTGGATTAGCTTTGCTTTGTTTAACTGATGACTTTAAATTAACACCTTTGTTTAGTAACTTTGCTTTTTTAATTTGTTTTATCTGAGCTTGAGTAAACAAAAGCATATGCTCACCATTCAAATCATTCTTGCTTAATCTGAGATGAACAGCCCTTTTAGTTTTTATTGCATTACGCAGCTTATTCTCTTGGGCTTTCCAGATGTTTACATTACATTTCATATAACTCATATTATTTTTGTTTATAAAATATTATATTTACTTTTCCACTTTGATATGTTGTCCAATAGTTAAGTTCTCACCTGCAAGTTTACTGGTTGATTGTTCTGGTCAGTTAATGACATGCTACTTGTGGCTTTTATGTGTAACTGGCAGATATACCCTTTGTCTATGTTTTTTTTCACCTACACCGGGTTTTAGGAAAAGGAGTACAAGACGAGGATTTAAACTTGCATTGGCGTATGATTGCCCATTGATATTGTTATGAACGAAAAGTGTGTGCATACACTTTAGATGTTAACAATATTTTCACTCTCAACAGTACCTGTATATTTCTTATAGTTGAATCTCAAGAACAAGGCAAAGCTGTTTACGGGTGTAAAGTCGACCTCATATCCATTTATGATGGTCAGAATAGCTTTTAATGTGTTTCTGTTTGCTTATATTGTATGTTTTTTGTTGTGAAAACGTATAGCTTGGCATTTTTTATTTTAGCCAATATTTTATGAAACGACACTTATTTGAGTTCAATCACTTTTTTATTTATTTAGTGTTTGTGGGGAAACATTTTGCCTAAACAGACATTTAATTGTTGTATTAATTGCTCGATATTTCAAAGCATCAGCTTGACAGGTAACATCAAATACATATAGTGGAAGCAAGCTTTTATAATCAGATGCATTTATACAATCGTTTTGAAAACAGTTCTTCCATACCATATTATTTTTCTTGAAATTCCGAAACTTCTTTGTACATTCGGCTACATTACATTTTATTGAAATTAAGATAAAAACCAATTTCTGGACATCTAACACCATTATACTCAGCAGCAGTATTTGTTAAATTGACATGGTCAAAAATAGACCGGTTGGTCACCGAATTATTCCTTTTGTTTGTTTGAAATGCTAGAACAAGCCATCTTGGATAGTCTGGAAAACTTTTGTTACTCAGTTTCCCAGTAAAGTGGGTATCCTGGTTCGCCTGTATCGTACTACACTCCCACATTTTAAATCCAATATCTAAGACTGATTGTTTTCAATCGTTTTTATAATCTCAAATCAATCCAATATTGCTTGGTTTTACAATGGCCATGTGTAGAGAATATTTAGTCAAATGAATTTTTCCTGTGTCTCCTCCTCTGAAAAATAGCTTCATTATTAGATTGACAGTAAAGAACTAATGTCATTGGAAACCCACACAAAACTTTTTCATAATCATCACAAATACCCAGAACGTGTAACAGTGGGACTGGGAATGAAAACATTCCTTTAGGGTTACATGTCTTAACGTAACTTTTAAGTGTTTTTATCACCTTATTGTTTTCTGTGAGGATATCGGAGTCTTTAAACCAGCACATATTTGTTCCCCCTTCTCTCGTAAAATCGTCTGGATTTGTCAACATTCTAAACATCGTACTTGGATGATTAAAGCTCTCGACCTGTTTACCACCAAGCGACAGAGCACTGTTTTTGAAAAGTTAAGAAAGGACATTGTGTTGTTAAGTTAAGGTTTGCACCTGTGTAAGCAGTACCATTTACTTTTTTCAATTACCCTTTTATGATAAGGCAGGCTTTGGCCTGATATTAAAAGTTGCCAGGGTGATTGATATGAATGTAAATCTCACCTTACTGGTTAATGACAACACCAGTTTCAGGTTCGTACTTGTAAAACTGAAAGGACTCGATGTTCTTGTCTTTATCGAATTTCTCTTTGATATCAAATATTTGTTTAGTTGATATTTTTTATATGCATGAGATTTTATTTTACATTGAAAAAATGAACATATTCATAGAAAAAAATGGTTTAGATTACCATAGGTTAACAAACTTTGATGTATACGGAATTATCAAGCTGTTATAGATATTCAAGTTTCGAGGAGCTTTCATGAAAGATGAGTCACCCAGAACACCTCATAAGACTAACGGTGGTATTTTAAACTTCAATGATTGGAATCAACAAGGATTTCACCTGGTGTGTTGGTACAAACAAGGTTCAAACAGAATTTTTTTGATTGACTTGGATCCATAGCACCCTTTGAAATACAAAAGATCCCTCAGAATGTGAAAAACAATACTTATGCTTGCAGGGAACACTGAGCAAGTTTAAGGACGGAACACAACAATCTGTGGCCAACTGTCTGTACGTTTTAAAACACCTGAGTGACGGTGTAGGGTTTCAAGAGACATAATCTGTATTAAGAAAAGAAAATGCCTAGCTAGTTTGGAGAAAATGCCACTATAAATATGAAATGAGAACCCCCAAGGACTTGACGACTTCAAGGACCACCGGGTAACTCGGACAAACAGAAACACTTACTCGACTGGCCACTCTCTTCAGGACAATCAGATAAAAAAAACAGATAAAGATTTTCTAAATCCATTGGTCAATATGAAACTTGTTGCTGGGTGCAACTATGGTCAAACATATAGCAAAACAATTATACTAGCATCAGCAGTAGATGAGCGTAAATTATCTGGCTCTTGAAAAATGACTGTAAACAACGATAAATGAAAGAAACGATATTTTTGACGTTGTAAAATAGTTAGTAGGATGGCAAGTTAGACAGGCGAACTTATCACCAACAAGGTCATAGAATCAGCTGTAAAATCATGCAAAAAGTCAATTGTAGATCAGAGTAGAAAGGCCGATGTTGAGAAGGCTGCTAGTAAAATCAAGATTACAACACCAACTGCAAAGGAAAACGCAGCTAACTTAATAACGTTTAACGTAATGTTCTCTTCTACACAGGCATGTGTCCCTCCCTGACCCATTTTTAAAGGTCGGAAGAGTTAATAGTTTGAAAGGGTTAAATCCAGTAGTATAGAGCCCGCGGGTTCCTTTTCAAAATGAGATACTTCTCTTTCCCCTTGTTGTGGTTTATATTTGACAGAGCGTTGCCATGTGACATTATAATATTATCAATTTGCCATATAGGCTCATTCTTCAGACTCCTGCTCTGAACCTCGATAGGATCTTAGTATATGCCTCTTAGTTCATTTATCTGAGCTAAAAAAAATCTCATAAGACAGTTCCCCTGATTTTTCAGGCTGAATTTTCAATCCTGATTTTTTTTCTCTTTGGGGTTCTTAAAAAGGCACCGTTTTGTTTATTGGCTCTAGTTAACACTTCATTTGGCAATGATAAATCGGTTGCTAAGTTTTCCAAACAAGGATTTGGCTATTTTGCTATGTTGAAGAAGTTCAGCGCAAGCAGTGGCCCTGTCATGTCACCCGCAAGGTACTGGTCTCTCTTAGCATCCAACGCAAACACACTAAAAAACTCTAGTGGCCCAGCGATGTTATAAGCACTTCCGTGGCTTACTACAAAGTTCTCTGTCGACTCTTCGTGGGAAATCCGCCCATCACCTCTTATCAAACCATCTTCTCTTTTTCTTTGCAGAGATCACAGCAGTGGACGAACGTCCAAAAAGAAGGTGGTGGTGGTGGGATTATTGGCTACGGTCGGAGCCCTAACTTTTCCATTATTCATATGACAACTACACCTGGGACCATATTCTATAACCTATGAATTGTCCTTATACACAATACAATATACAACAAGGAATACAATCCCAACTCCTCGTTTTTGACGCAGCTTTAATTGGCAGTTATTTTTAACTTTTTCCTACAAGTATTTTGTAACTGAGCATAATTCCAGTTATTTCATATTAACACTGCTACCTTGTTACAAGGGTAAGAACTGTATACCGGACTGTGACACTTTGTCCAAGGTCTTGCATCATGGTATGTTCACAGGCTTTAGCCGTTTTGTACCTATTTCCTGTAAGTGGGTGTTGAAAGTAATAATGGGTTATAAATGGTGTTGTGACAATGAACATGTACAGTGGAAAGTGTTTATTACACTAGGATTTGAGGTTTTTACCACGAAAAAAAACAGGCATTCAGGAAATTTCAAGGAATCTAAAGCTCTCCTATAAGTGTTGGGAGGTGAAAACCCCCGAAGAAACCTTTTACCAATTCCCAAAGCAAAACTCGATTAAAACCTGAGCTTTCTCAAAAGAATGTTGAAACATTTTTATTCTGACAAAAATGTACAACGACCAATAGCTTCACCGATCCTAGTGTTGCTTTAAACTTGCAACAACTTACCTTAGATTTTTCAAGGGATTTCAACGGAGACTGGAAATCTTACATTGAGCAGAGCAGACACCGACCAGCAAATACCAGCTCTCGGATCTTTCAGAGACAATGTGGGTTGTGAAGCTGTACCATCCATTAATCCAAACATACCATTAATGGACAACAACTATCACTACCACAACTGCAAAACAAAATTGACCATTTATCAAAGATAGCAATGAAAGTAAACAAAAAAGTATTATAAAACTAGGTGAAAAAAAATACAAAACTTGAGGAAATAATGGCTTAGGGAGATAAGTGCGGGGTAAACCGAAGAAAAAAATCATGGAAGTGAGAAGAGATTAGTCAAGCATAGAAAACACACTAAAAAAAAGAATGAAGAAAGAACTACGGAACAAAGTATAAAGACTTGTACGACAGCAAAATTAATGACAGTTATAGAGTTCAACTTACGGCTTATTAAAATGCATTAACAAGCACGTCTCTAAAAATGAAAAGACTACGCGCCTTTGCACATATTGTAGGCTTATTATACTCACCGCCAGGAACATCAACATACTATTTAATTTACAAAATTCCACTCATTTACAAAAACTATTATAATATCTACAGAAAAGCAAACTACAATTTACTATATACAACAATACAATAACACTTTTTATTCAGAACAAAACTTAGACAGTGGTCAAATATATATTTTTTATTCCCAAGAAAATTTTATCGGCTATCTATAGAATGAAACGTCACACCGACGTACATGTTATGTTAAGTAGACGAGGATAGTGCAAATCTCTACACTCTACGCTGAATTGAATGGTTACCAAATCGTATTGCGGCAACACTAAGAGTGACACCAGGACCACTACAACTGGCCACATTTTCTCAGCCATTTCTAACAAAACATCATTACTTTTCGCCTTTTTAAATCCTCATTGGTTCATTTATCCTACTTTCTCCAGATAAGCTTGCATGCTTTCGATCATATAAATTACAATGTAAAGAGTTTTGACTTGATGAATTATACTATTCTGCTTCAAATTAGGAAAGGGAATTAAATGAAGGGTGAGATTAATGAAATATCAGTTGAAACCAGAGAACAGATAATAATATCGCGATACTTTGCCCTGCTTCATGACCTGTTTTAAAGCTTGTTTCAAACAAACACAATGTCTTTCCTTCCCTTTTCACTTGAAGTTACATGACCATTTACCCAGCTTTTTGGCTGTGAGTAGTCACCTTGCTTGCTATTTACATAACTGTCAGCACACGTCATTTACTTCAAAATACTACTTTAGAGTTTGATTTCAGTTTCAAAAACAGTGATAAAGATATCTCGTAATTCTCTCCATGCCTTGGAAGCAAAATACTGATTGCTAAGGTGTAATTCATGAAAATTGTGCACGCTGTTTAAAACGTTAAATTTCTGTGAAGCCACAACCAATCTAATATAGGAGGTACATCCTCCTGAAAATAATTCTAACTCTGGAAACATGAGAAGAAAACAACACTTCTTGAAACCATATATTACACGATCTACGCATTAATTATGGAACTTTGTTCCCTTTCTTTATAATTTACCAGCTATCGCTACTTAAAATAATTTAGTTAACATAAGCAATGCATTACGACACAAATACGCAACTAAAATTAAAGAACAATTATAATCTAGCAGGTTTTCAACGCAATGTCGGGTGTCCCGATTAACTCCGTAAGTTTACTAATTACGACGTTCTACGATGGAAGTAACAGAAAATGGCATTATCTGACAACTAGAAGACAAAAAAGACTTAAGTACAATCCCTCTCGAAGGACCTATAAGGCAGAAAAACCAAATTACTTATTCTGAATCTTAACCCAGCATATCCTGCTCTATGTAGTGTAGTGGCTAAAAGTGGGAACGTTTTTCCGATGGGTTGGTAAATCTATTCCATAATACGGAACGAATCTAAATGGAAATAGGTGAATTAGTGGCATAGAGCACTAAGTGTTGAAAAAAGCTGACCGTTAAATGTAAATAAAACATATTCCCAAATTCTGATGACGACAGAAGGTCAAAGTCCATCACCTTAACTAACTACATAGCTTTTGTTAGGTATTAAAGAATCGAATTTTCAATAAAACATACTGCTGTCAAAGAATAGAATTTTAGTGGTAAAACCACTTCCTGATATCCTGGGGTTANTACGGAACGAATCTAAATGGAAATATAGGGGGTAAATGGGTACAAAGAAATCTAAGAAATAGGTGAATTAGTGGCATAGAGCACTAAGTGTTGAAAAAAGCTGACCGTTAAATGTAAATAAAACATATTCCCAAATTCTGATGACGACAGAAGGTCAAAGTCCATCACCTTAACTAACTACATAGCTTTTGTTAGGTATTAAAGAATCGTATTTTCAATAAAACATACTGCTGTCAAAGAATAGAATTTTAGTGGTAAAACCACTTCCTGATATCCTGGGGTCAACGAGGCGTAGCCTACTGTATGCTAAAGTAGAATAGTATGCTAAGTAGAATAGAGGGAAATTCAAAATAACTAATTAAACATTATTCCCAAATTAATTTAGACATTTAACGCTGTCTTTCAGCTAGTCTGAAAGTGGTAAAGATAAATTCTTGTCGATAGACAACTTAAACCTGTCCAAACTACCAACCTAAATCGAGCACAGGAGTTTGTGACATTCAAATCCTATAAAAATTTGCATCGACTATGCTTCTGATTAAGAATGTTTTTGTGACTTGTGAGAATCTTGGAACGATAGCTACCACAGAATGCTATCAAAGCGTTATTTTCAACGTGATGCAGAGCGTTACGCCAGTTACATTTCCAACATAGTAACTTTATTTTCTCCTTACTAAATTCATTCCCAGTGCATGAAAACAGAGCCTTTGGTGCAGGCTCTGGTAATAGACAAAAGTTAATCTATGTGACTTGTTTGAAGTAAAATAAATAAAAGTTCTCTCTTATTTGAACAGCTAAAGAAATTGTCACAGTAACCAACGGAAACTAGTAAAGTTTATCAGTGAGTTGTGGCTTAAATTGACGTAACTTACCCTAAAACAACCCAAAGTAAGGATCAAAACAAAATTCTCCCAAATATATATCTGCTCTGGATAGGTCCATTAAAATACGGCAAAGATGACACTAAAGATTTTAGAACGCATCATACTGAGAATGAAGACTGTCTCTGCATTTAGCAAAATAATAAGTTAAAACCGAAAAATAAGACCTTAAAATTACTAAGTGTAGAATCTCATTGCCAAAACGTTTACTCTGGCAAGTACAAAGATAGCGGCAACAACATGTAATAGTCCTGCCTAGAATCTAAAAACCACAATTTTTGCCACTCTGTATATTACATAGGTTACAATTTGGTTACGAACTGATAGACAAAGTATATGTCCTTTTCCTGGTTAAAAACCATTCCATAATATTAACGTAACGACTGACCAATTGTGAAGGAAACAGTGGATCCACTATGGGAAAGACAGTTTTCCTGGTTGGATCAGTTCGTTGTAAAAGAAAGTTCTCTTATACATTGAGTAACAAAAAAACAGTACTTACATGCCCGAATACCCATAAAATATTATACATCAAAGAGGCTGTTTCAAAACAAATACCGCCGTTTTAAACTGGTTTCCAAGTGCCTGTTATGCAGCCAAAAACCGTTTACAACCAGCAGGCTGTAAAATAGTTACTTGGCAGCCTTTCGTTTCCATGAAAATAACAGCCTCCTAACAACTGGGCTCATTAAATAGAAATCCCCAAGTAGTAATATAAAAACATGGCAAACTGCTTACTTCAAATTCTACCACAACTGTTCTACAGAAAAGGATAACACTGCCAGGTTGTATGCCACTCACCAAACATTTAATTATGTTGATTCTACACCAGTTCTCACCTCTTGTGGCGCGTTTTTCACAAATATAACACGATTGTGTGCTTTCAGTCTTTGAAACAAATGCATATACACTTTACACTGAACATACATAAAAACAAGTCCACCGGCAAATCCAATAGCAACAACAACGAGTTTAGTCCAAAATGGCCAACGCAGTTCACCTTCCTTGATTTCTTCGGCTGTTCTTTCAATCAGTACCCAAAGAGACCAAATAATGCAAGTGATGGCAATTAGGTGAAATGAAACGGAACACAATACCTTTCTTCGCTCACCTTGAGTCATTTCCAGTGCCTGCCACTTTATAAAAATGATAAAAAAAATACCAATTAGAAAGAACGTTAAACATATTTTATCAACTATTGGTAAAGATTCGGCAAAATATCCAAAGCAAAAAATCACGAAGTCACATTCTAAATACAGCTTTCGGCTCACAAAGAAATGATCAGTGACTAAAATATAAATTCTACAGCGCCCCTTTTATTTCAGTAAAAAATTAATAAAAATTCCTAATAAAGAAATAAATAAATTACTCCCAATGTAAGAGATTTACTGAGCTTATCAAAGCGACCGAATGACGCCCACGAAATATTTTTTTAAAAAGATTTTCCCCCCCATAAATCATTAAACCCTTCAGGTTCTAAAAGAAAAACGTAAAGAGTTCAATATCATTGAAACTCAAAGAGGAATAACAGGACATAAATTGCCTCTAACGTCTAACTGTGTTTGTCATAACTTCCCATAAATGGGAACGCATCTCGGTGCTCTGACTTTTAAATAACAGCTGGTCCTACTACAGTGAAGTACATGCAAATTGGCAAAAAACATTTGAAATTAAAGGTTTAGGTTAATAGTCCAAAGCAATAATACCGACAAATTTTGGGTAAATTTAGTCATTATATGCAACAGGTGTTATAAAAAATGAGTGAAGGTAGTAAGGACTGTTGTCACCCAATGGCTCTATCCCAATGGTATACAATTGGCTGTTTCTAATCTGGCATGTACTTCTTAAAAACTCAACCTAAACTATCTTTCCTTATAAATAAACAAATGGTAGACTAAAAAAAATAAGAATAACCTACAATAACCCAACTATATTCGGCTAATGAAAAAAAGGTGTAACACTCTGGCACTAAAAACTAATAACGCCCCAGAGCTTAGTTGGCATGGGGTAGTGACTATGTTGCGCAACTGCTACATCAAAGCGCTTACAAGAATGCGGTGTTCAATAAAAAATTGTTGTGCATTTCCCACATTACTGTACTTTTCTACAGGACCCAATAATCAGGTATCTGCCAGTTATCAAGTGTAATTGATCACGCAAGAAAGGAAAACAGTGTGCCTGCACCAGTCATTCTGAAGATAATTGACTAAAAGTGGTAGCACTGAACGACATGTTATAAAAATCACGAAATAGAGAGCAAGGCAATTGTGCCCCAAAACCTACAATAAACCAATTTCTGGATATACTGGATCACTAATTCAACCGGAAGCAAACTGTATCACCATTGCAAGAAGGGGGACTCTTGAATTTTATCACTCCAGCTTTGTAGACAAAAATAATTTGCATATATATGGTCTTCTATTGCTTTAGACACCCAGTCACAAAAAGTGGCAGGTTGATTCGATTTTCTCTCTGTTCTCCCCATTGCTAAAAAAACATTTGATTTACGTTCCTTCATTCTACCGTACAGGTCAAGTCGAGCGCCACCGAAAAAGCTTTCGACCAAAATGAACGTAATTTTAATTGCGCTATTATATTTTTTATAGAAACCGAATTATTAACCTACATCTTCACTACCAAACGGTCCCGAACTACTCACTTATCAACAAACGTTGAGAACGTGTAAGAGCCAATCGGGTGTGGCACGAAAATCTTCTTATTACAGTTTGTTTCACAAATTAACACCCTCCACCTCCACTGACAATTTGGGTGAATTCTGGTTGATACCAACAAACTGACATTTATGTAAACTACTTGGAAATAATTTACTAATACGTAGCAGTTCCTTAATTAATTTATTTAACGGTATCTTTTCATTTTATGTCTTAACCAGATCATTTCTTTAACTCCTTTACTACTGTCATTACAGCTCCAAATAGTTCAGCGGATTACTTTGGTATTGGTTCCACAAATACTATATTGACTAAAGTAAAGGAACTTAAGGCCTTCTCTAGTTATATCTGTTGTCTTAAAGTTCTCAGTGAAATAATTCTTCACTAAAAAGTACCAAAGAGCTACTCTAATATCAGAAAAGAACATAACACTCAAATATTTCAATGGTATTTGACTTAAAACATTACTGCAAACCGCAATGTCCATATCAGCAAAAAATATTGCACTGTGTACCTTCTAACTTTCACCTTATAAAACAACACCTTCTAACTTACACCCAATAAAACACTTTTGTTACAGTGGGCACCTACACAATAATTAATCGTCAACTATTTCAAAACTTGCAGCAAAAGTTTCATATACGTAAACTAGAAAACAGTGCTTAACCTATTCAATTTGTGACTGTTGTTTTCTTTGTGACCTCTGAAGCTCTGTAACATAATCAAACTATTTTATGTCATGAAAATGGAGTTTAAGTAACTGGAACATTCACTAAACATCAAGTTAGTGCGCTTAATACCTCCTGCTGTGGTTAGTTGATTAGTTAGTTAATTATTGTGTGCGTGTGTGTGTGTGTGTGTGTGTGTGTGAGAGTACGCGTGTAAGTTAGTGAATGAGTGAGCCAATTATCGTTCTTTAAACACACAAGGCTCATCGAGCATGCATAAACTCGAGAAACCATAATTTTTCTTGTATGCAAATATTGCTGGTGTTTCAACAGTCTAAATAAAAACAAGTTCAATACTAAAGTTTACTATAGTTCGGATGTAACGAGTGAATTCTGAACTCTCCAAAGTCAGCTGAGTGAGTCTTGATAATTTGCTTCCAAACCTGTAAATGTCCGTACAACAGCTGAGATTATACTGTTTTCCTTCAGTATCCCTCTTCATTTATATATGATTCGCCTACTAACAGCTACAGCCATTACTTCATAAAACAACTGTATAACGGGTTAATCAATAACATTAACATGAGTTCGTTTGCTGAATATAAAAGGCAGCAAAAATTTCATGGGCAAGGATCATCTCAGTATTCTATTATTTTCGAAACAAACACATTCAAACACAAAAATTACTTAACATACCTTATTTACTGGCTTTGTTTGAGAATCAATAAGGAAGTCGTACTTGCATAATTCGCAGGACTTTGCATCTGTTGACTTTATCCATCGCTGTAAGCAGCTCTGATGGACAAACATGAGGCTACCTGAGCATTGACATGGTGTTATTAGAGGATTCTCTTTGTCCTCTTCGCAGTGGCATATTCTGCATATATCACTGAGAGATGATGTAGAGAACGAGGATAGGCATCGTATAGAATCATGCACGGCGGCCTTAAGATCATCTTCCTTATTCTGGAATTAATAAGTGAAAAATATATGTGATTTTAAAACCCTTTAAAGTGTACAAAAAGATGCATAGCATAACAAACCAAAATCGCCTACATCCCTCCCATAAAAAAGCCAAACAATATGGTGAGCTTGAAAAATAAGAGTCCAGTCAGTTTCTTCCTCCAATGAGCTTTCCTATTCAGAAAGGAAGTAGTTTTGTACAATATGACGTTTTGTAATGCTTGTACTGCAAAACTTTGAAACCATCTTACTCTTTACAATTTATATGCCAGCTTAGCTTTATACTCCATCAAAAAAGACTTACCATTTTAGATCTTTATCTCAATTTTACAAACCTGGTTTTCTTACTTTATTTGTTTCTTGCCAGTCTTCTTCTAGTTTAA
>RDPX01000112.1:712243-731220 GCA_003991215.1 Morbakka virulenta | reverse complement strand
ATGATGTAGAAAGGAAAAGTATAAAAAAAAAAAAATATAAAAAAACAGAAAAAAAAATATAAAAAGAAAAGAATATATGTAATTAAAAAAGTAAAAAAAAATAAGGAGAGAGAGAAAGAGAAGGGGAGGGAGAGAGAGGGAGAGAGAGGAGAGAGAGAGAGAGAGAGAGAGAGAGAGAGAGAGAGAGGGTAAGGAGCGGTTACCAGTTTGAATCAACAGAAGATGACAGTACATGAAATCAATACTAAGATATCGAGCGAATTGCTGGATGGATGAAAATTGACAGCTAGCATTCCATGAAAAAAAGGTTTCTTTTCAAAGAATGAAAGAAAGTGGGAAAACCTGGGAAAGAAGACGCCTATTGGATGTTGAAAGAAGAGAAAAAGAAGTGTGTGGTGAAAGCAAAGTGGAGAGTTTTCCAAAAGTGGTACCACACACTGGATACAAAGGGCTCTCATAATAGAAAGCAATCAAGAGCATCTGGGCAGGAAAGTGGCAACAGAATGCTTCATGATGAATATTTCAAAGAACAAGGTGAAAAAGCCCATGGCGGTAATGAAGCCTGAAAAACTGAAATAACTAAGTTATGCAGAAAAATTTGCCATTAAAAAAAGATCATAAAAGACTGAAAAAAACAGCTACATTGTATCAAATTCCAAACAAAGGAGTGATAACAGATAATGAAAAAATTACAAGGTATGAAGCTAATTGAAGATACAAAGAAGATGGCAGAATGGGTAATGGATGATAGACTGACAGAAGTTCTACATATTGACTCTTTAGAATTTGAATTTATGAAGGGAAAAAAACAGTATATGTGGATTTCATCCTACTGCAAGTGTACGATAAGAAAGTCGAAGGGCAAGGTAATATGCATTGTACTTTTGTCAACCTTGAAAGGGCTTATGACAGGGAACCAGGGGAAGTTGTGTTTTGGGCATTATGGTGGAAGAAAGATGACCTAGATTATGAAGGTGGTTATTGAAATATACCATAGAGGAAAAACTGCAGTGCAGACAACATATGGTCATTCAAAAGAGTTCCCACAAAAATTGCTATTCACGAGGGATTACGAGTCAGCCGATTCCTCAGTTTAATATTAATGAATGAAGAAACTTGGATAGTTAGAGAGAAAGGCCTGTGGAACCTAATATATCCTGATGACCTTGTTATAACAGCTGAGGCCACTGATAAGCATTAGCCAAGAGTCAGGCCATGACAAGGGGCTCTGGGGCAGAAATAAATAAAACTGAATTCAGACAAGTCAGGGGCAATGCCATGCTTGAAAGTTGCCAAAGAGATGCCATAGTAAATGATGTAAATGGAATATAGCTGGGGCAAATTAGTTCTGGTACCTTCTGTTGACCTTATATGAAAGAGAAGGGTATACAGAAGTCAATGAGTGGATTAAGTCAGTATATAATAAGTAGCAAGAAGTGAATAGTGTGGTGTATGCTTGAAGCCTAAAAGCGTGCAATATTTCTGTGCTAATGTATGGGCCAGAAAATAGACACCAACAATGGCAATTTGTTAGTGAGGATGGAAATGGAGGTGTTGAGGTGAATTCCTGGTGTTTATTAGTTTGAAAATTCCACACATTTGGAGATCTGGCTGGGGTGGTGTGGTCATAAGTTAACGAAAGGAAAATGCATGGGTCAAACCACCAAGAAAGAAGCCATTTCATATAAGAAGATCAAGGGAAGGCTGAGGCTGCACCACAAAGACATTTCAATAGGGTGACAAAAGTGGGAATAGACAAGAGGGTTCTTCCAAATGGGAAGCAGTGGTGAGAGGTCCAGAGACTCTGACCACTGATGTTAGGGATACAAGCATGAAGAAGACAGCTGCATTATTTGCAAGCTACATTCAATGGTTTCATGGAACTTGATAATAGAATTGATTTGCAAACAATCATATGACATGTTATTCTAGACAATCTCCATGTAGGTAATTTCACATTGCAGCATATAAAACTTGCAACTTGCTTTGGAAATCATTTGTTGTCAATGTCTAGCCTGTGCTCAGCATCAGAATAAGCCATCAAAGCCAGCAGGTCACCCATAAATGTTGCCTGAGAAACCACAGCACAACATACATTTAAAACATAGTACAAATTTTCTGGCCAACTGGTTTGTTGTGACAGGTCCTTACACCATCACTTGAATTCATATATCTCACTCCATATCTAGCAAAATGACCAGCAATCAGTTTAAGAAAAAAATTGTGCTTTTCATTAATCCACACATGCTAGAACCAGATAATACCACAGCTTTTATGTCATGAATTCCAAAGCTGGTGTAAAAGCAAAGGGGATGTGCACTTGGGAAGTGTCTCTAAACACGAGCTAGGAATAGACCCTCAGAAGACTTATTCAGACTTGTAAGCAGGCTCTAAGAAATTTGTCTAAGATGCTATGGAAAGCATTGACTGAATTTTTAATGCAGCTTTTAAAAATTCCCACCTTATCTGGCTATTCTGCAAGGCAGCTACTTAACTCAAGACAGTTAATATAAAAAATCAATACTTTNCAATCAGTTTAAGAAAAAAATTGTGCTTTTCATTAATCCACACATGCTAGAACCAGATAATACCACAGCTTTTATGTCATGAATTCCAAAGCTGGTGTAAAAGCAAAGGGGATGTGCACTTGGGAAGTGTCTCTAAACACGAGCTAGGAATAGACCCTCAGAAGACTTATTCAGACTTGTAAGCAGGCTCTAAGAAATTTGTCTAAGATGCTATGGAAAGCATTGACTGAATTTTTAATGCAGCTTTTAAAAATTCCCACCTTATCTGGCTATTCTGCAAGGCAGCTACTTAACTCAAGACAGTTAATATAAAAAATCAATACTTTGCTTCCCTCACCAAAAAACCAGAAATGTAAAGGTTTTATGGCTTTTTCAAGCAAGACATGTATTGTATACTCTTCATCTTGGTCCAAGCTGAATTAGGCAACAACAACACACCCCTCTCACTGAAATTAAATGCAAAAATACACAAAATTTCAATGTCAAACTTTACTACAAAGGACCCATCTAGCAGAAAAATTTTGACAAAGGAAAGCAGACTATGTCCACAAGAATATGGCCCTGGGTCTTCAAAACACTCTAAATATATTCTCATGCTAGTTCAGCTTTCTTTGCCATAAGGGTGAAATTCAAGCTTGGTGGAAAGATGATAAGACATGAAATAAAGGTCATTATTGCACATTTGTTTGTTAACTATGATGATAATTGTGTTCCCACAATAGATTCCAACCCTTTTCAAGTCCATTTATGTAACACATAAATTTACAAATACTTATTGAAGATTGCCAAGAAACTTTAACTGTAATCTTACTATGACTGTCTACTAGAGCTTGATGAAGCACAATGTACAACAATTATGGTTGCCTGTAGATGCTAAGGAATATTACTGCCCATTCCAATCTATTACTTTGCCCTTTCCAGCAATGCAACACTGTTCCAGGATAAAGTTTTTAAAGGTCTATAGTCTAACACTCATGTCAGGCCCACCCATCTATCTAAATTTTATCCAAATTTGTGATACCAGAGAAACTTTTCAAATTGGATCTTTAAAAATCTATATACAACATACACTAATCCTGCAAAACATGCGGCTCACTTGATTCATTGTCCAATATCCTCACAGAATAGATCACTGCTGATCCATAAGATACAACTGTCTTTTTGTTTCTTTAACTCTCATATATAAAACACTTACCTTACATAGTGGTACCTGTATCATAGCAAAAAGCATCAAGATGCTTTCCATTATGACCTAGCAAGCTTGTAGATTTACCTAGTCCTATAACATGGCTCTTTCTGCTATAGCTAATGTACCTCCTGCCCAATACGTCATTGCTCTACAAAAGTATGAAATTCTCCAACCTTACATTTTTATTTACATTGATTGCATTAAGTATCCCAAAACAACTTAGCTGCAGAGTCTGCAATTATCAAAGTGAAATAACTTTGATAACTGATAACTGAGATAACTATTACATCTTTTTCACTCTTTGTCAAAATTGACCCTTTCAGCTTTGTATATTCAAAATCAACATTTGTCCTCTCTGTGGATATATTGATAGCACGGTTGGATTTTGACCAACTGTTCATCAAAAATTGTCTTTATTGGAACCTATAACTGTCATACACCAGTAAGCATCCAATGCAACTGATATATATAAAAAAAATTTCATCTCTATTCTCAATTTTCCATTTAGCTGACTTCAGCCATGGCATTAAAGGATTGTAACATTTGACCCCCTGTTTCAAAAAGGTCAGCTCAGATAATTAAAAAAGTAAGCTATTCAATAACACCTTAACTATCAAAACCAGACAACACTCATGACCTTAAGTTTATAGATAGTACTCGCTTTGCTGTACAGTTACACCAAAGAAAAATGAATTGCCATATATTGCTCATGACTTGCAGAAGTCTGTTGGTTCAAGAGTAACATGTGGAAAGCTGCAGTAATAAAGCCCACTTAAGATGCTAAAAGCCAGGTCGTGATATTAACCAATCAACTTAATTCTCACACATGTTTCCCACTGTAAATACTTTTGCTCAACTATACTGAATTAGCCAATTAAACAGATGTCAAAAAGGGAACAGCTTCTTCCACATTTGGTAGACTGAAGAAAAAGCTAGCAAGAGAAACATCTCTTAGTAAGGAAAAAATTAACTGGATACCATGTTCTAGTTCTGTCTATCATTCAATGTGTTGGAATGTTGTTCAGTACACTAAATACATTCAAAAAAGGTGAACTCAATCACAATGTATCATCGATGAGAATATATGGCCATCAAACTGTGACATTCCTGATTCCATTCATCTGTTCTATAAAAGGTCTCCCCTCTTTTACATGTACCATAGAATTTAAAAATAAAACTCCTTATTTATTAAACATAAAATTAATTTTTACATACTTTTCATACTAAAATTTTGATTTATTTTTATAGTAATAATTGTAGTGAGTTTTATAGTTGTATTAAATATATTATGTCATTTGTCTTTTATTTGTAGAAAGTCCTGGGAAAAAATAGTAGCATATAGAAGTTACAGGTGATATATTAAACTTGAATTAAACCTTTGGAATAAGTTTTTTTCTGTTAAATGTTGTTGATCCTCTCACCATTACTACAATTTAAGTTCAATACAATGTCACAAGTTTTAAAGCTCAAATTTCTCAACATCAATCATAACTCACAAAATGCATCCAAGGAGTGAAAACACTGAAAAAAGACATTTGAGAAAATTAATAGCTGGGGATGTGGGGTGATGCTCCTGATGAGTTTCCATCTGTTATGAATTTTATTTTGGCAAATGTTCTTGATTATATTGAAGATTCTACAACTTGGGTGAGTATAGTTACAACCTTGGGCAGTCTTTATATAGAGAAACCCAATGAAATGTTTGCTTGTCATTAGTTGCTCACTGATAAGCAAGCCCCATCCAAATCACTTGATGAGTTTTGCAGGAACTGTGCAAAAACTGTATTTACAAAGCTGTTAGAGCTAAAAAGTACTGCAGGTAACAATTCGTGATGAATTCATTACAAGTATCTCTTTTAACAATATCTGACAGTGATTCTCAGAGAATTCAGAACTTAATCTTGATTCAGCATTTTCTAAAGCTCATCTATTCAATATTGCTCAGAAGACCTCTGAAGCTTACCTTACTCAACAGTCCTCTCTGGCAATTGTAACAGAAGTTCAAAGTACTAATGATTAATCTCCTCAAAACACTGATGAGCCTCCTGCTTATATTTCATAGGAACTTCTAGCATTCTCTGCAAAATGTTGTAACTTTTGAGGTAACCAGCCTCATAGTTGCAAAATTAGTTCAACTAGAGATATATGATTTTAATTACAATATTAAAGGTCAATTTGCCACTTGTATGTCAAGCTAGAAGGAATAGAGTAGAGAATACATCAAAGGGGATCACAGCAGCAATAGTTATGCCAAGTATCTGTGGTACTCAGAATAATTTTCCATACAGTTTAAAACATGGAGCTATCAGTGTGTCTATTAAAGGAAAACAGTTTCCAACTCTCTATGATATATGCAGCTCTGATATTTTCATAAACAAATCACTTGTTAATGAAAAAGGTATAACTGTCCTACCAACAGGAAAATGAGTCTCACTGGTTCTTTCACATATTAAAGCTAAGGTAGCTGGTAGTTGTCTTACTGATTTGTCAATACAGGGCAGACTGTATACTGGTGTTAGCCTTGGCATCTTAGGTAACCTCAGCTATGACTTAATTCTTGGATATGAATTTCAGAAGTTACACTGAAGTATAGTCTCATCCATGGGTGGACTTGTTCAAAATAAAGGTGTCTTTGTTTTGTCTGTTGTGATTTACTAGCAAGAACCAAGAGTTTATCAGTGCAGAGCAAAATCAACTACTCACTCAAGGCATCACTAAACCATCATTCTCACCATAGCATGCACAATGTGCTGTTGCAAAAGATTCAACTGACCCAAACAAAAGAAGACTTTGTATTGACTATTCTCAAACTATTAATCTTTACACTGGTTTGAATGCCTATCTTTTATGATGTATAGAGATAATGTTCAACCAGCTTGCAAAACATAATATGTTCTCCACATTTGATCTCAAAAGTGCCAATTATCAGATAACCATTCTTGGGTCTGGTAGACCATTCAATGCCTTTAAAGCCAACAAAAAATTGTTTTAGTTCTTGAGAATACTATTTGGTATAATTAATGGCATGTCAATGTTCCAAAGGAAAACAAATGACTTTTGTTGAAAATAAGTCATTAAATGATACCTTTACTTGGACATTATAACAATAAGTGGCAGAGACCAAAAACATGACCAAAACAGCAACAAGATATTGGAAGCAGCAGAAAAATGGAGTCTGACCTTAAATAAGAACTCCATAGAGTCTGTCAGGTCAATTGATATTTTGGGTTATTGTGTTAGCCATAATCATATTAAACTAGATTCAGAAAGATTGAAACCACTTAAGGAGTTACCTATCCCATCCAATGTCCAACCCATCACAGAGCCGTTAGAATTGTCTTGTCTTATTCAAAGTGAAAACATCATTTCCTGACAAAATCCAACCACTCATACTTGCAACATCATCCCTTCTAATCAAAATGCCTTTCAATCATTAAAAGCTCTTAAAAGTGAAGTTAAAGGTGACACATAGTGTTCCATTAATGAAAATATTCCATTTGCTGCTGAGTGTACTGCATCTGATGTTGCAGTTTCTGCCATCTTAAGTCAAAATGGTAGACCAGTGTCTTTTATGTCCATAACTTCTGGTATGCAAACATTTATCCATTCAGATAGAGGTAGTGCATTTTTTTCATCTTATCCAAAATCATACTTGTTAGAGAAGGGAGTTGCCACTAATAACTCTACTTTACATTGTTATTGGAAATGGTCAGGTTGAGCAATCAAATGGTATCATTTGGAACCATTCTCAACTTGCTTTAGCATCAAGTCAGTTAGACGTAAGGCAATGGGTGCCTGTGTTATCTGAAGTTATACAAACCATCAAATACAGTTGTGTATGGCTACCAACTGGCATTCCTCAGGGGTCAGTCATCACACCAACTCTATTCAATGTATATATAAATGACATGCCTGCCAGCCAATCCCTTCAACTTGGCTATGCGGATGACTGGGTACTGGCCCAGCAATCAAACAACTGGAATATAATTGAAAAATTTCTTAGCAAAGAAACAACACAGCTTAAAAAATATTTTGATCAATAGTACTTAAAAATGAACACCACCAAATCAGTAGACAAGCTACAAAGACCCTTGAAATCAACATCAACAGAAAAATCCTTCCAACTGACACAAACCCAAAGAACCTAGGTGTTACTCTTGACAGACAATTGAACTACAAAACACACCTGAACGGAACAGCAAACAAAACAGCAAAACACAACTGTCTCCTTAGAAAACTGGTTAGCACCTCTTGGGTAGCATCACAACAAGTACTTAGAATGTCTGCACTAGCACTCTGTTATAGTGTTAGAGAGTACTGTGCCCCAGTATGGTCAAGAAGTCCTCAGGCAAAAAAGATAGACGTAAAACTTAGAGAATCCATGAGGATAATTACAGGATGCCTAAAGTCAACACCAATACAGTGGCTCCCAACACTAAGTCACATTGCACCACCAGAAGTCAGGAGAGAAGGTGCCAATCAAAAGTTCATTATAAAATTGAAGAAAANAAGAAACAACACAGCTTAAAAAATATTTTGATCAATAGTACTTAAAAATGAACACCACCAAATCAGTAGACAAGCTACAAAGACCCTTGAAATCAACATCAACAGAAAAATCCTTCCAACTGACACAAACCCAAAGAACCTAGGTGTTACTCTTGACAGACAATTGAACTACAAAACACACCTGAACGGAACAGCAAACAAAACAGCAAAACACAACTGTCTCCTTAGAAAACTGGTTAGCACCTCTTGGGTAGCATCACAACAAGTACTTAGAATGTCTGCACTAGCACTCTGTTATAGTGTTAGAGAGTACTGTGCCCCAGTATGGTCAAGAAGTCCTCAGGCAAAAAAGATAGACGTAAAACTTAGAGAATCCATGAGGATAATTACAGGATGCCTAAAGTCAACACCAATACAGTGGCTCCCAACACTAAGTCACATTGCACCACCAGAAGTCAGGAGAGAAGGTGCCAATCAAAAGTTCATTATAAAATTGAAGAAAACAACAGACAACAACCCTTTCAAAGACATTGTTAGCAATGCCCCCAAAACAACGAGATTAAAATCCAGAAGAGCTTTCTATCAGTCAGAGCTATAACATGACAGAGGCATGGAGAGACTGTTGTTTATCCTCTCATCATCACTTAAAAAATAAAAACTGATCTACCTATACGTCCTAGCAATCTGTGCAGTATAAACAATAACCATTTGTCAAAGCAGTTTCACATAAATTAGTTGTTCCATTCAGTACCAGTCAAACAAAACTCTGATATAACAATAGAAAAAGATATAATTTTGAAGAAAATCACATTTTCCATCAATTTGGCAGTCAAAAAACTAACAGCCACACCCTTTGGAGAGGATGCCTTAAGAAAGGAAATTATTGTTCGGCACAGTGAAAAGCTAATAGTGATTGTGTACCATTACATTATTCTTAATATACTATGCCAATCCAATACAGATACAGCATATACAACTTAAACAATCTCAAACATTTCATATTACGGTTATCATTGTAAAAATAAATGTTTATGCTTTAATAGTAGTTAAAGTATCAGTCTTAATTATATGCCCACCTAATTTTAATTTAATAACTTTCTTCATTTATAAGCCTACCTGATTATGACCCCATGGGCTTATCTCTAGATTTACCTCAAATTCACTCAGAATTTAACAAATAAAAATGAGCTGGTTTTACTTCTCAGATTTTGTTGTGTGTTGACATTGTATTTACATTAGTGTTTCAGATTTTTGCATATACTATGTCTATAACACTTAACCCAGTATACAAAATAGCAGTACAGTATTTTAATTGCAGTTTCTTGGTTCCACATTCAATCAGCTGTTGGTCTTGCTTCTCCCATAATTTTTGCTTCAATTGAAAGATGGTCCCAGCTTTATGTTCTGTTGTCAGTTTTTGAGCTAAGATTTCTGGCACACATCCAACAGTTGAGCATGTATATTTCTCTGGGTTTCTAAACAATGATGAAATTGGGTTTTTATTGGACCATTGGGAACTAGAATACTAAATACACAGCTTTTCTCAAATGCAATACTCTGAATGATAGACATGAGATCCTTTGATCATCAAAGCAACCATGATTATACATAAACACAAGCCCCCCAAATATAAGCCATCAAAAGGGGATCAGGAGTGAGTATAAGCCCTTGGCTTATAAGTTGGGCTTTATGGTTTTACACTATTAGTTGTATAATCTCTTTCAAAAGGCTCATATTTGTAAACCACACAGCAGGCTGCCAAGTTAGCAATCCTGTTGGCATTATGCCTAAGGCTATACTGTACTAACAAAACAGGACCATAGCTGGCACATTGCCTGGCACCTGTTGTCCATTTTATACCTTGTGGTTATGTAGGAATACCTGTACTTGAAATAGTCATTTCTATTGAAAAGGTCTGTTTATCATTTAAGCTAATAATCAAATTCCCTGTCAATGTTGGAATATCAGTTAAATAGAGGGCAAATTTAATAAATTACCTAGTCATTACCTCATGGTCATTACCTTGACAAATTTCATGGAAAATATGTTATTCACAAGTAGCAACTGAGTAACATTAATTTCGTTTTAAGCGTTATTGGCAAATACAGAATGTTAAAAAGCTGGTTTTGGCTGCATCTACTGTTTTCTTATTCTACTTCTGAACAGGCAGCAGTGGCATAGCAACTGTCTGTAAAAAAATAGGAAGAAAAATGTAAATTTGTTGTACCACCTTGTTACTTTGTTCTTATGAACAGTAGCAGGTCATGTAGAATTCTGAATAAAAAGTTACATGAACATAAAAAAAGTATAACTTTTAACCTTTGCCACTGAATGAAGAGCAAAGAGTATAAATTCCTTTTCAATCAATTGTAGATTACAATGTGAACGTGCCAACAGTATGCTTGTATGCCTTTACCAACTGTGTTTCCAACCAAATGTCAGTTCACTTGAGAAAGTTCACTCCTTAAAAGTAAAGACCCTCTTTACCCCGGGGCGACTAACAGGAGGGGCTCTAAAACACGGAGGGAGGCTAAATTTAAAAAAACAACTATGAAAGGCAGGTCTTAAATGAAAAATTTACCGTTTACGATTAAGACATTTAAATATAAACATGTCAGGCTAAACTAAAAAGAAAATTTTACGTTGGGACTTTTTACAATGTTCTTATAACAAATTTTCACAAATCTTAAATTAAAATTGAAGCAATTATTCAGCTCAGCTCTGGATGGTTCTGCCTTTTATTACTTGGTTTTGGGTTCAAGTTAACCTTTAAAATTGGGAGGAATAATATGGTAGGGGTTATGAGCATTAGTGGTACTTGGGACTTTCCATCCTTTCCATTTGGGGTCAGTCAGATGGCATTTGTATCACTGCGACTTTTTCGTTTCAATCTTTTCTCCATCGATACCTTTAGTTAATCTTTCAAGACTAGATATCTCCATCTTACTAAACCAAACAGAGATACAAACGCTGTGAATTTCAACTGCTGATGACATCCTTTGGTGACCTTTTCGTTTATCAGTCACAGACCATTTTTACAATAAGGGACCTTACTGCTCAACATGCTATCGGTATTATTCTCTTTAAAACGACAGACCTAATACACAATGGCAGACGCGATTTATTTCGGGTGGTAAGAACAACGCAAAATCTTTCTGTGTTTAAAAAGCTGGTGCGAATTCATAACATCAAGAAATTTTAAGTAAGTGTAAACATTAAAAAATTAAAAAGAAAACACATTTCAGTAAACACCTTTATTTACAGAATGGATTGAAATTTGATAAAATTCTGCTTACCTTTGACTCAACTGTGGTTGTTTCAAGCAAGCCCGTTATTGGTGAAACGACGATCTGATGGGCTGGCATCCCTTGTTTCACATCCCCAAATCGTATTGCACTGTGTTCGTCCACTGTGTCTGTCCTTGAGTATTTCAAACTCAATGTTCTCTCTTTACTGGACATCAAAATCTGGCAGAATGAAACAAACTATAGAACATTTTGACTTTGGCAGCTTCTTCGGTCTGTGTGGCAGGTGCACACACGAACAAGCAAGTCAGTAAGAAACACATCGATGCAGCTGTCGCTATTCTGTCAATGTAAACACCGTTTATTTGAGTCCTTTTGTCTCACCTGAAAACGAAGAAAAACGTCAAAAAAGCCGCTGGAATTAGGCAAAATGACATCGATCTCCGCAAGTTCAAACCCGGACTATAATCAAGTCTGAATTTTGACAGCATTGTTCAAGTCCTTCTTTTCAGAAATATGTTGATCAAGGATAACAAAGATAACCAAGATAACCAGGTCATCAAAAAGTTTATATAATACATATAAATACACGTATAGATACATATACATATATATATATATATATACACGTGTGTGTGTTTAATCTCTGACAAGGTAAAGTATAAATTGATTAGTTTTATAATTGGAGTTGTTTAGTACATAAACAAAAACTGGTCCAAATAACTGAAGAAATATAGTTTTTATCAGCTGCCGGTAGAAGGTATTGAAAGGAATCCTCAAACAGTGCCTTAGCAAATTCCTCGACTCCAAGAAATTAAAAGGGAAACAAGTAAGTACGAAAAGATGTTTTGCAGGTTGCATTTTTTTAAAAGTTTGTTTATGACTCCAAATAACTGTACTTTATTATTACGGATAAAAAGCTCGACTTCGTTTTTGTAGACTAAAGAAATACATTTGAAAAGGATTGCTGTGGGAAATTTATCCTAACTCAGCTGCTGCAACAGTTAGACATTTGTGGGAGGAACTTAAGAACTCTGAATAACTTTTACTATTAAATAAACTCGGTCGTAAGGATGAAAAAATGAAATCGGAGAGCATTCAAATAAAGAAATTGTTAGACAAGGATGTTTCTTCTCTCTTGATTTCTTTAGCCTGTGTGGTGTTCATGTATTTCCGAAATCGAAGAGGTGCTTCAACGATTGGAGGCTTCAACATGAATATAAAAGGCAGGTGTGTCAAAAGTGCTGCACTCTGCAAGCACAGGTGCAGCTACACATACACACACACACACACACACACAAGAGTTTTGAGGGATTATCGCCATGATTCCATCCTGGGCAGTTCCTGTTTTAGTGCATTTGCCGGCTAAGTAAGTCGCGAATGGAACTACTGTTATCCTTTTATTTATACTAGCAATGTGACAGGTCACGGAACTCTCCCATGGACAGGAATGGCCTTGCCTACAGAAATGGATCTTTACTAAAAGAGAAATAAAACCTCCTGACAATGCCAAAGCATAGCACAAAGAGGTATGGGGAATTTCAGACACTTCACTTCCTCTCCTCTGAACGCTTTTTTGTGGTAGGTTGCAATTCAAGTGGTACTAGTTTTGTTCACAGCGTTTTTTCAGTTAGTCTAATGAATGTAAGGTTATTTTTATTTTTTGAATTTCGTGGTATAAAGTTTGAAAATTAGTTTTTTCTCTGTACTTCTACTTTGACATGGGTAGTGATTCTCTACAAAGAAAAGAGAAATTGAACAAACAAGGCTGACTGTTTCAAGGAAGGTGGAAATTACATGCGTTTGCAAAACGGTGCAGGCAAAGATACACTGTTTATATGCAATAACTGCATCGCCACAATAACAGAACATAATTTGAAAAGACATTATGAAAAAATATTGATCTTTTGATAAATATCGCAGTGTGACGCATGTATTAAGATTCAAGGTTCTGAAGGATAACTTGACACAACAAACAGACCTTTATTACCAAAATTCAGAAAGAGAATATTGCTTGAAATGCTGCAAGCTATGAACTCAGCTGAATGATCAACATGAATAGTTTTCAAAGCATTGCTTTGTGAAAAGAGCAGAGCTTCTATCCACAGAAGAAATGCGCTTATGTAAGGATATTTCATTGTTGCTAAACTAAATGACAAAATACTAGATGATATAAAACAAAAGTTGAAAGCTGTATGACCAAGTTTTTCTCATTTTACCATCACTATTGATGAGACTGTTGATATAGCTAGCAGGGGCATCACTTCATGAAATATGTAGAAAGTTGGTTACATATTTCCTCTGCAATAAAAGTCTTCTTGCTTTGCTGCATCTTTAAAAGGAAAAAAGAAAAGTATAGAGACTTTTGACGTCATGCATTCTGATATAAAGATAACGTATAGTCGGGTGTATAAACCAACTGTGCAAGACAATAATATTGATACTAAAAACACTTCGAACTACCTTAATGCATCACTTAAACCTTGTATATGGAAAAAATCTCTTTTAACCTAAGCACTCAAGAAAGGCATGTCAAACTTACGCTTCATAACAATAATCCTTAATTCCTCAGCAGTGAAAGTTGACACTCGCCACACCCGACACCCCCACCCAAACTATAAAAACGTGTCACAGCAGTATGCCTTAAAATTCAACTCTTCTACTTCTGTTTCGATAAAAGTAATAGTCATTTCAATCTACACCCTCTGATTTTTAAAAGTAATAAATGTTGTCTCAAATTTCTTATAAAGACAGCTTAATATTTAAAAATTATAATTAAATATTCTAAAAACGTGGTGCCGACTTATACATAAAGTACGGAGGCAAATAAAATTGTTTTCTTGTCATACTTTTCCTCAGATGATACACCGGGCAATTCATTGTAATAAGAAAGTGCTGTCAACAGGAATGCATTCCAAGTTAATGCGATCATTTCATAAAACTATTGCTGAGAAGTGATGCTGTTTTTTGTTTTAACTTAGCATAGTTATTCCGCAGTGAAAGGAAACCGGAATTGGTGCTGCTGCCACGTTACAAACAAGAATGGAGAACTCAGATCCAGATAGTCCATTTGGGCATTTCACCTGTATTATTGGTCCGTACAATTTGTCTTCAAAGCTGTGAGGTTGAATGCCCTGTTTTCCTTGGTCACAAAGATAGTAAATTATATTAGAGGTGTTGCTCTCAAGCATTGTCAGTTCAGACAGATCCAGAAAGATATGGATAACCAGTTCATGGATTTTCCATTCTATATAAACTCCGCTGGTTGTTAGGTCACTGAGCTGAAATGGTTTTATCGACTGGAATGACAAATATGTTTATGGAGTTAACAGATCGAAACATAAATAGAATAAAGGATGAAGTTGGCTCCAGAATCTGGCTTTTGCTGTGGATATTGCTTCACAATTAACTGATCTTCATTTAAAATTTCAAGGCAAAAACAAAATCACCGCTCACTTGTTTTGATGACATTAAATATTTCATTAAAATTCTAAAATAATTGGAACAGGTCCTTTAAAAGCCATCTCGGATCCTTCTGAAAGACAGAGACCCAAACGAGTTAAAAAATATTTAGTGGTAAACGCAATAAAGGGCAAATTTAATAGATGTTAAGATTAAGTTGCTTAATCATAGGCATATTCAACAACATTGAAAAGGTGAAATATTAAGATAAAAGATAAGAAACTTTATGACTTTCATTTCAGCAAGATAGAGTTCAGAGAGGTGTTTGTATCTTAAAAGGTCCAAATATTACTGCTTACTCTTCAACGGTTGTCTCATCGACGAACTGTGGCTTTTCTTAGTTTTTTTCTATAAGCATTATCATGGAAGGTATTCTAATGAGCTATCATCGCTGATACCAGCTCAGTTTGTAACATCCCACGTGACTTTTGTTTCTCAAGGTCTTCATCCTGATGCAGTTGTTGCAGTTGTTGCTTCTCATTATTTTGAAAAGTCATTCTATAAATGTAGTTTCTTTCCTCAAACAATTGATTCCTGAGTGCTTCTCTTGATTATATGACTTAAATGTTTTTAAGTTTTTGGTCAACTCTTATCTCTTGGCATATCGTTTTTTTGTCTTTTTCTTCCTTTTCTTCTTCTTTTGCTTCACAGCTTCACACCCTTAGAAACTCTGTGCCTTGTTTGGTTCTTAGCCATGAAAAAGAAAAAAATTGGCAGCAAATTGATGTTTGCCATTATGTTAATATTGCCAAGTAATTGTGAAACTCATCCTTGCTTTAAAAGCATACAACTGACAGACTGAAAGTAACTTCTTTGGTAAAAGATAATATGGATGTCAACAAATTAATAATAGACATCGACATTTGACTGTGAAACTCCTACTTTGAAAGGTTTACTGACATTCATTATATAATCCTTTGCTTGTAGACATTAGTCGGTCATTAGTAACTATTGTTGTAATCTCATATGCAGTTTACAAAGGAGGGAAAGAGCTAGGGAATGTTAAGTCAGTCAAATTATGTGTCATCTTTCTACTGAAATATCTGATATACTTAAAAGAATAAACTAATTTATGAAGTCTATCCAGAAGTATGAAAATTAAAAATTAAAATTGGATTTACATATTTAAAACTTAATGACTATGCCTATATGCAAACAGCTGTTAAAACAATCTGGCTTTTATTGCTGATTAGGTTATTCTAATTATGATGGTAGGTTTTACAAGGAGACTGTGAAACAGCCTATTTGACGCAGGAAAGGTTATATCTTCTACGTTGCTAATAATGTCAGGAAATAATAATATGTATCGTGTGTCAATATTTCCGTAAATTTAAGTTGTAGCAAGTTCAGAATTGCCAGGCAGGGAATTTGAATAAAAAATTTCGAAAAAGATAATTATGCTCAGCGCACTTCATTGCACAGAGGTAAATCTGATGCAAAAATACTTTATTAAATCAAATATATATATAATTTAGTTTAAATTATAATTTTTATTTTGCATGTGGTGTGTATCTTAAAGTTACTTTGTGCGTAAATTGTGTGCTTCCAACTTATTAAGCGCGTCGAGCGATATTCTAACTTTCAGGTTTCTATGGCGACCACTTTTCAGGCATGTTTTTCATGCCTTCTTTTGAGCAATTCAAAANATATTTCCGTAAATTTAAGTTGTAGAAAGTTCAGAATTGCCAGGCAGGGAATTTGAATAAAAAATTTCGAAAAAGATAATTATGCTCAGCGCACTTCATTGCACAGAGGTAAATCTGATGCAAAAATACTTTATTAAATCAAATATATATATAATTTAGTTTAAATTATAATTTTTATTTTGCATGTGGTGTGTATCTTAAAGTTACTTTGTGCGTAAATTGTGTGCTTCCAACTTATTAAGCGCGTCGAGCGATATTCTAACTTTCAGGTTTCTATGGCGACCACTTTTCAGGCATGTTTTTCATGCCTTCTTTTGAGCAATTCAAAACCTGGATCCTGGCAGACTTTTTGAAAGCAGTCAAGTCTGTTTTAGAAAGACTTATTATGTCAATTCGTCTGAAAAGATGAATATTATGGAATTTAATAATCAAGCAAACATATTTGGTATACCGACACGATTGAAGTCTGTGGGCAGAAATTTTCAATAGGATGTGAACTGGTCAGGTCATATCATCAGGCTGATTGTGGCTTTGCGGACATAGAACACGGCTTAACCTTTCATTTCTATTTTATTTAATGTTAAGAAGGTGTCTTCTTATGGTTAACAACGAAGTCGATGTTGCATGTTAGGAAATCGTTCCTATAGTCCAGTCAAATGTCATATAAAAGAGTAATTATTTATCTTTAGCCTTGTTTTAAATAACCAATGAAGTCAAAATCTTAGATTTAAAGAAACATTTCTGAAAATTTTTAAAGTCCGTACTTGGTCCGTCACATAGAACAGATACCAAGACTTTTTAATTCCACGTTCTTTAGTTGTTTCAATAGAGTGTGAATGCAGTAAAAATTCAGTCCTGTAACTACTGCAAAGAACAGAAAAATATAATTTTTTGTACACTGATAAAATATTGTTGTATCAAGTAGAATACAGAAATATGCCCAAAGCTCCGTATAAATTGCACGAATACCCACTTGTGGTGTATCAATGCCCACAAGACACAAGTTTAATGCAATACACTCTTAAGTTCGAGCTACTCTTTCACAATACTAAAGTTGTACTTACAACGCTTATTACGTATATCTTTTAAGGCTTGCATCCTGTCCTGGATTAGCCACCTGAACATATCGGTGTAACGGCATTGAGAAAAACATTTTAATGTATTTTTTAAATCCGTGATAATGTGATATTACAATGAGTGTCCTTTTCAGGTCCCTAAATAATATTGGAGCTGATTGATACTTACATGGTATCCAAAAGAACGGAATTTTAAGAGTTTTAAGGCAAGTGACATGCTTCTTCAAAAATTTTTTAAACAATCCAAAAGATGCAGTTAAGATAGCTAACAAGCATACATTGAATTAAAAAACTCAAACCAATTACACAATGAATTCGCAGCGTTGCCGCATCAAATGTACGTTAAAAAAGCATAATTTTCTTTCTTGTAACCCCCTGCAAAAAAAATTAAAAGCATGTTAGCATGAAATCTGTAGTATTAATCGCATTCAGGGTGAGTTAATGTGAAAGAATAGAGCACGATAATTCGCACCCTAAAGCAAAACACGTAAATATCCTTGAGATAGGCATTGAAATATCTTTTGTTTAAAGTTTCATCTTTGATCATATTAGTATTTTGGAAATAGATGTCAACACCAACAGGTGTGGAACGTGTCCCCACGATAAGCATGCAAAGAAATTTACTGTTTTGGATGACGGAATTTTTAAGTACCACAACCATGGAAATCAAAGCTGCTCTTGAAATTGGAATAATGAAAGCTGCTTTCGGGAGACATACATCTATTTCCTTGTAATTGTTAAAATATTTACATTGAGAAGGTTGTTTTAAAAAGTATGCAAAGGTATTTATTTGAAAACAGGACAATAAAGGTGCTTTTGTTGCCTGTAGGCCTATAGAAGATAAATGGATTGCCACATTCTCTCCTCGTTCCCCTTACCGACTCAACTCATTTTTGAGAGAGTAAACCGGTAGATATTTTTACCAAAACGTTATTAGGAAAGGAGCATACGTTTCTGGGCTATTTTGTGCGGTGGTTCTGAAAATCAGGATTAAAAAGTCCGTTTTGCCCCATCACACCATTTTTTCTGTGCAGATAACGCTCTTTTTATACAAACTAGGCCAAATTAGACCAAAAGACCTAATATTACTCTTTTAATCCTGGGCATAATGTAATTAGTAATACACTCAAAACATTTTGAACTAAGTTAACCCATATTCTCCCAAGCATGTCCCCCTAACTTCTTTTATTACCAAAATTGGTGTAAATATCCGCCTTAGGCTAGAATAGATGTGTAAAAAGTTTGATTGCAATCCTTTGATGGGAAAGGTGTCTTTTAGCTATGTCTACTTTTGTAGACATTGGTAGGATCTGTTAGAAAAA
>RDPX01000112.1:658774-710649 GCA_003991215.1 Morbakka virulenta | reverse complement strand
TCTTTTGTGTTTAGACACGGTTTGATGTTTTCAATATAAAGAGCCTCGAGAGTCATTAAATGATAAATTGATTTTGAAGACGCGCACAAAATCGTGACGTCATCCATTGTAAGTTCACAATTGCAACTTTTCCCGTGACCAGCTACTGGACCATTACGTTTATGTTCCTTAAAACGACTTTGCAAATCTCGGCTCGTTTGTCCGACATAGCACGCACTACAACGTGGACATCTAATCTGATAAACAATGCCGCTTTTGAAACATTTCTCGACTGATGGTTTTAACGGTGGTAGCACAGATTTCAACTTGTTTAATGTAAACACGATTCTACAGGGTGCCTTAATATTAATTAAGGACCTTTCAAACTTTTCAGACAATTTCCCACGATATTGCAAGAAAATCAACTTTTCCTCGTCTTTTTCTTCTCGTTCGACATCATCATTACTAGAGCTCTCTGCCTGTTTACCATTTTCAACGATCTTACACAGTGTGTTCGCAATAATTGGTTCGTAGAACGCTGGTGGACACTGGTTCTTTTCTAATATCGACTTGGCCTTTTCAACACTTTCATGGAAATTTGACCAACTGCTGCAGGCACGATGAATTCGGTGAATCAACCCCGATACAACTGAGTCTTTGTACTTTTTGTGAATGTTCCGAGAAGGCTTCTGTTTACTACACTTGACTAGAAAATACCTCAAAGATAATCAACTGGTAGCTGTACCATTTGACAAAGGCATTGGTATTTGTCTAATGACTGTTGAGACTTACAATAACAAGATAAATGGTATCATCAGTTTGTCTCAGTTTGAAAAAGTCTTACTGAAAAGTAAAAACGAAAAACATCCAATGCTGAAAGAGGAAGAAAGGATAACATTACTTTTGAAGGAATTGAAAGAAAGAAATAAGGTTAATGAAGCATTGTACGACAAATTGAAACCTACAGGTAGTCAACCACCTCGCCTGTTTGGCCTGGCAAATATCAACAAAGAACATGTACCTGTTCGACCTGTTCTGTCCATGCCTGGCTCGGCCTATTATAAAATAGGCAATCAAGTCGCTAAATGGTTATCAGTAGTGAAGGAGTGTAACATCAATTCTTCAACAAAACTTATTTCTGACAGTCTCAAAGATGTGGAGTTGAATGAGAACGAAGAGTTAGTAAGTTCTGATGTCAGCTCATTATACACAAATGTTCCGTTACATGAAACTATAAATAACTGTACAGACTTACTTTACTCTGGGAATGATCCTATACCACCAGTCGATCGTGATACCTTCAAGCAGCTTGTTTCGATATGTAGTTGCAATGTTATTATGCTGACCCATGACGGGTACTACCGGCAGGTGGATGGTTTGGCTATGGGCAGCACTCCGGCCCCTCTCCTTGCGAATGGATGGATGAGCAAGTTCGATGGAATTGTTAAAGGAGAAGCTAAACTGTATGCAAGGTACATGGATGATATTCTAAGGGAGATCCATGTAAGTGATGTTGACACCAAATTGAGAGAAATTAATGATCTTCACCCTTCTCTCAAATTTACCATCGAACGCGAAAGTGATAATTGTTTACCATTTCTGGACATGAAAATTGTACGCCGTGGAACAACGCTCTCATCAACTTGGTACACCAAATCTACGGATACGAGACTTACCATGAATTTTCATTCGCTTGCCACCAAAAAGTACAAACACTTACAAGGGATGACGTCACGATTTTGTGCGCGTCTTCAAAATCAATTTATCATTTAATGACTCTCGAGGCTCTTTATATTGAAAACATCAAATCGTGTCTAAACACAAAAGATGAATACAGAAGTAGATCGTTGGTCATTAAAATCTAATTACCTGCGATACTTTGCGTATGTGATTTTATTATATGTATGTATGTAGTGCGATATAGATGATGGAATTTTTGTACAGATGTATATTTTTAAACTGTTTTTAAACTTTTTCTTTTATTGCTTTTAGACCTGAAGATGGATTTAAAAAAATCCGAAATATATTGTCAGAGAAATATATGCTCATTGTTGGTTCATTTATTTGAAACAAATATCTTCAATAGCTCATCTCGTTTGTTCCTACAACTGTAATCAGCTGGCATGTTAATGCCCTATATTCCCTTATAACGTTCCTCCAGTAAGTAGTTTTAGATCCTGAGTCAATCTCTCACCTTACTTATCACTATGGTCGCCAAGATTACCTGGACTTGTTCCAGGAGACTAAACAGGATATTCATATTACGTCCAAGTTGTTGGTAGGGTCTGAGAAGTCCTCTGACTAACCTCTTTATAGTTCTTAGCTTTTCTATTACCACGGAAATTATATACAACATCAGCAAATGCAATTCATGCGTCCTTTTCTTCCTATAGCATTGAATCAATAAAATCCTAATCATAAATTACCTTCCGAATTTAGGACCGTTTAAAGTACCCGCAGTTGTTGGATGCAAGACATCGTTACAATTTACTCAACCCTGAAGAGGTATGTCAATGGTATGTTTGATGAAAAACCATTGTTATTATCAGTATGTGTTTTAATTACGATATGCTATCACTTTGCAAAGGAATTTGCCCAACTTTTAATAAAACACCGTCTTACTCAACAAATTTCAACCTTTTTTATTCCGGGGTAAAACATATCTAATATGTAAAATTTCTCAATTTTTGACCTTCGTCCTGCAGTCTCAACTAACATGGTGCCAGACAAAACAAGAGAGAGGCTTTGCAAAACCTTTTATGTCACAGTTCACGAGTTAGTTAAAAACAACAACAGTGAAATCAAACATCGGCCTCAAAAGTAGAAAAACCCCAGGTTTTTGCTAGCAGGATAGTCTTGAACTCAATGTGTTATTTAGCTGATACAACTGCCTCACATTCACCACTCAGAAAGCTTCAAAGTGACTGCTTTACCTATTCTTCTAGAATCATTTCACCTGCTTTCCTAACTATAGGAGTCCCAAATTCAGAGCATGGCAAAAATAATTAATATGATTTCCTCTGATTACAACACTGTGGCAATGTGAATTATAGATATACAGTCGACTACGGCAAGGTGCAAGCAATTGTTTAAGCAGTGTTGTATGAAATATGACGTCCATGGCCTTTTTATGAAGGGCTTGTAACCCTTCAGTTTACCTTCTTATGTAAGTCTCCATCATATTGTTTTTAAAAGTAGTGTCAAGATCCGCGTCACGAAAAACTGGTTTCGGATTTTAAAGTTTGGAGCCAGAAAAGCTGACTGCAAATTAATATACCCGTGGGATGGCATGGGTAATAAAGTTATCCGACAAAATTTGTTTGGAACGTAGCATAAACAAAGAAAATAGTCGTTGTATGTTTCTATCCTTTGATCCGTCCGGACAAAAAAAGAAAAATCGTAAAACTTCGAAGTTTGTACCGCTACCCGCAGACTCTTTGTCGGCAAGAATATCGATAACTTCCTTATGAATATCGGGAATTTAGTGTAAATGTTAATAACTTTAGTACCATTCTCCATACAACATTTGAGCGGGATTCACAAAACGTTTTCTCTTCATGTAATTTTTTATCAGAGTTTTCAAGAAAATCTAACCCATGAAATGAAAGAAAGGAATAGAATAGCTTGAGTACTTTTTCCAGATCTTTTGTGTACCAATTTATTCCATTCAACAAGTTTCGAAACCTGTCAAGTCAAAACTGTATTTGAAACCAGCTGAATTAAGCGACTCTTTTGGATATGCAATAAAGCTTAAATAAATGACTCCCTGTGGTATGCGACATGCTACAGTACTTTCCCCGGTCCAAATCATAAAATATTTTGATTTAAACAACCAATCAACTCTAAAAACATCTCAAAATTGTTCGAACACAACGAGTCAATTAAACAATCAACTTTCCACGCTTGTTTACAAGAAGACAACGAAAACGGCGTCCTGAGGGAACATAATCCTGTTTTTCAAGTTAGGTGGTGGCCACTACCAACGGAAAAATGCCGCTTTTCTGAATCATAAATGAGGTGACGGAGGCAAAGAACAGTTGGTATGTGAGTGACTTTCACGCTAATATTGACTGAGATAATCTGTGATAAAAAAGATGGAGCTTACTTAAGTCATATATTCAGTTGGTCGTAGTCACAAGAAACCTACACACACGAAAAACTCTTCAAATTGAAGTTAGGAAAGATGTCGGCAAAACGAAAGCGAAGTGTGTTAACTAACACTGAAGTAAAAAGTGAGGCTATCAAAAAATTGGACACAGAATAGCAGCATATAATGTATCCTGTAAAATGAATATTGGAAAGACTCAGATTCGATGTCTGGGTGAACAAAAACCGGAACTGTTGACAGACTATAGGTACAATGTTCTGTGAATGCTATACCACAAGCAATGAAGATATCAACTAAATAACTTTGAAATGGGTGAGAATAAAAGGCGCTGCCTTTTGGTAAAGGCCTCGGCAACACTGATTTAAAGGCATCAAAAGTCTTGTTGGAGAGTTTAAAGCAACGGAATGATTTGGTTTTCAGGGCAATGAGCGATGAACGAGGTGATGTGAACATCAAATGTACTGAGGACTGGAAACTGAAATTTAAACCTCTGGTGATAGGTAAAAGTAGAGAATCAAGACCCTTCAAAGGCACCAAAATGGATAATTTGGGCAGTGCACTACTATTACAACTCGAAAGCATGGATGAGCAACCGTATTTATGAAGACTACCTTACAAAATTGAATAGAAAAATAAAAAAAGTGAGGGCTGGAATGTTCTTCTGTTTGTCTACCGTCACATCCATAGCAACATTTAAGTAACATAAAGATGAAGTTTCTTCCAGCAAACACAACTTCACACATACAGCCAACGGACTAAGGGATTATTCAAGCAACAAAATTGAAATTTCGACAGCGCCAAATGAATCATATGGTGAAACAGCTGGAGGAACAATCCCCTGGCTCTGAAGTTGACCTCCTGAAGCAACATCTTGGATGCCAATTTATGGCTTAGCAACTCTGACCAAAAAATCCCACTTTGTCTGCAGGGTTTCAGAAATTCACAAAGGATGAGAAACTGCTTTGGTACGATGGTATGTAAATCACTACTCACATTACTACCATTCTTGGGTCCTGGCCCTAACGATTGACAGCGAAAAAGCTTTCCTTAAAATAAAAAGATAGTATTTTCCTTCGTTGCGACGCAAATAAAAAAAAGGCGCAAATGTGCTAGTTTGAAATAAATTCTTTTGTGTTCCACGACTTGTACAACAACTAATATTTCATATAACGTTTTACAATGTACACCAGTAAAAAACTACAACAAAACCAGCTGCTTATGCAACTGTTTCACATTGCATAAATTTGAGGCCATGTTCAGCCCTTTCCTTTTTCCTCAATACGAAATTACTTGCAAAAAGTGCACTCCTTTACGTCCTTTTATTTTGTTTTGCCATCATCTTCTTCTTCCATCTTACGGCATCTTTGTGCTTCCTCTTGTAGTCCTTGACAATAAGAAAATCAACAAACATTACGCTGAGAAAACTATCATAAAGCAGTGCACTAAATGCAAATATCAGTTATTCAAAGTAGCACTAAAGGCAACTGATGGTTGTAACACTTTCAGCAATAAGGCTGACTGGACTGAATTTCCACTTCAACTCGAGCCACCTGAAGAATCCTATTCATATACTTAAAGAAATAATTGGAGCAAAACTACCGTAATTGCGCTGCAGGTTTACTATTTTTCTTTCGATCACCTCGAGAAATGTCAAAGGGCAAATTATTAGGTTGCAGGAATATATGCTTTAAAAAAAATGAGAATTCAGTGTCAATATTTGATTGCTGGTACTCTCAGTTATTCGGGGCATGGTTAGAATAGCTTTTTAGGTAACGTGTCCTTATTTAATTACAGAAATTTGATTAATGCCTGGGCTAATGGAGTGCCTGGATAATGGATTCCACATCTTACAGAGAGAAGACGTATGTCTAGCAAAAAACCATGAAAAAAAATAATTTTGTAAGGAAATAACTTCTAAAGCCATCTGTTTGATGTTTCGAACATTCAAACTCTGACCAAGAAAAAACTAAACGGCATTCCTGCACATCTTGCCCAGGAAAACGAAACAGCATAAAGCTATTAACCTATCAAATTATTACACCTCACATTCACATGGCACTATGTTTTTCCGGGAAATTTATTTTGTAGTAGAAACAAAACACGAAAGAAAAAAGAAAGAGACAATAACTTAAGTAAAACACTCCGCTTAACTTATTTCTTTTCCTTTCGTTTGTTCTTTTTCTTTAAAGCTTTCCAAAATTTCGGCAAAGCCATGCATGACTTTGCAATTTATAAGGCAAAGAAGGTTATTCGCATTAATGAAGAACTGGCAGATAATTACAATACATGGTAGAAGTACCGAATTCGAGTCTTATTAACACCCTGGGCGTATTGCACCCAACTTGTTTCCCTCTCGAAGGTAGAAAACTATTTTATTTGTACACAATTTTCGGGGCATAGGTGGCGCTTATGATTAATAATATTTTGTAACTTTACATTGAAGTCGCTACCACTCTTGTTAGGGGAAAATTTCATAACAACAATAATATAAAGAAAAACACCAATTATCTACCTCAGTATAACGCTTTCGAACAGAATTCCAATAACTTTCTATTTCTTCCTGTGTTTCAGTTCTCATAAAGATGGCTGTTTGCTCGCCTAACAAAAAATAGACGAAGAAAAAATCCACTTACAACCATAAAATCATCACACAAAAATGTACTTAGAGAGCAAATTATTACTTTAAATTCGGCGAATCTAGAAAGTATTGGATACCAGTACGTGTGCTACAATTTAGCACCTTAAACCAAAAAGAGTATTTTCATAAAAAAAGAAATACAATTCTGTGAAATGTTTTTCTCCTTTTCAGTCACAATGGGTGAATTGAAAACTAACTTCAGTTATAACCACGGTGACGGAAGTCGAGCTTCCAGTTAGCAATGTAAATATCGCAATTAAAATTAAGTTCAGTTTGATCGCAGGCTTTATACGCTGGCGGTCGACTGGACCGGAACGCACAGAATAAGAAAACACAAGTTAAGTATGTTTTTATCAATGTGAAAAATTACAAAAGAGGTTAGAAAGCCCCCTACCTTTTGAGACTGGCCAAAGAAAATAAATTTAACTGATGAACGTCCGTTACTTCTTGTGACTAATTGTTTAAAATAGTTGAAGATCACATATAAATTGTATCTGCCTGCAAAGAGGTGATGATATTTGCAAATGAATTGCCTCCGATACTCCTAAGTAGAAGGCAGACCCAGCTATGGTATGTACTTTGAACTCTTTTAGCTGTAGACTTTCGTTGCATTCACGGTTTGGCAGTAGATGCTGTGCCAAGGCCGACTCCCAATCAACAATTCTGTGTACACTCTTGTGCTGTCTTTTTGGCTAAACGCCATTTACCCTAAGTTTTCCCTGTAAATACTATGCACATGTTATTTTATTCTATCGATCAATCTTAGGTCTGTACGGTCTAGATACCTGACTTACTTCGATTTCTGGCATGCAAGTCTTTCCTTGTGAATAAAGGAATATTTTTTCGCAAAATGCAAGTTACTTTGGGTGCAAGAGGGCATTAGCATTCAGAAAATGCCCTGGGAATTTGGTTTTCGAATTTCGTGGAAACCTGGCCTACCCTGGGTAATTTAAGTTGTATAGGGTACTTTTTGGAGCAATGTTTAATAGGATCTTTAAAGGTAGATGATTTATATACCGAATAACTTTGCCTATTACATCTCTAGGGTAACCATTTCTTAGAACTTGTTTAATTCCAATAAATAACGATAGCAAGTTCTTTACGAATCTAACTTCAAAGTGTGTGGAACTGAATGAGTCCAGTCATACTTATCGTTAGTGAGGCTTGTCTTTCGAAACACAAAGGTTTTTTAAAACAGTGAGGACTTTTTCTTGGTAGTAAGTATTGGAAGTAACAAAAGGAACTGATTACAATTTGGTGTTGATCAAGATCACCGTCTGGATTTTGTTTGAGTTTGTGCAGGAATGTGCAGTTTGTGCAGGAGTGTGCAGTTTGTGCAGGATTGTTCTTTCCTTCTGTCAGCCTCTCATATGTTTACGAACTACTACGGGGCCAAAGCGAGGAAGCTACAGTACCTGGTTTCATTCCCGGCCTGAGCAGCACTGACTTGCTCTTAAATGAATACAGGACTAAAACTTTGGTAAATATCCCAATACGGGGCGGAAATAAGCTGCCTGGCGGAGATTTGCACTCTCTGGGTGCGTTTCAAATTAATGTACATTACTCAATAGTCATGGAGCCAAAAGCTAACTGCCTTTCTCACGGAGTCATTCTCGTGATTTTTCGTCCTTTCTTAAGCACACCCGATGCAAATAGGGTATGTGATCTTCCAGGGTTACACATGACTCATGTACTGTAAAAGAAATTAAACTCTAACACAGTGAATGGCATTCGTACAACGTCTAATCAGCCGGGAGGTTGACACTGAAACTGTATGAAGTGGTATAATGGACGCAGAATCAAGCAACAATATCTTTCATTTTCACAGGCACATGTAACTCAAGTAGCTACCTGCATTACTTGAGCTGTCGCCAGTTTGCACAGAACAAATTGAACCCCCTGAAAAAATTCTTGTTAACAGTCACAAGCTGCAAGTTGGTTTCAGTGTCACAAAAACTGAAGGCATTAAATATACCCATTCAGAAACACGAAATGAAAGAATTGTCCATCCCTAGAGTTCAATACTAAAGCTTTGTAGCAATTACTACAGTACCTATATGGGAGGTTTTCATGCGTCCGACGTAAATCAGCCAAAAAGTATCATTTTCTCATTCAGCGATGTCATTAAAATCTTCCACAAAATTATCACAGCAATCAGCTAAAGTCTACGATAGCAACACTAAAATAACCCATACGAATAAACATACAATGTTCTCCACTTCTTCCTTTATTTTGAGTATTACTCTGCGTACTATAATTTGAACAAATTTTTACACTATAAATATAGTATCCGATAAATTCTAGAAACTTACCAACGTGCGAACTAATTGTGTATAGTATATGCCTGACACCTGGTATAATGTTTCAATTGTGTACAATAAATCATTAAATTAATTTGATCTTTTCTTCCCTGACCAGCAAATTTATTCCATTTGAAAACCCAAATGGCACTTTTTCGGCAACGGGATGAAGATACCTGGTCTAAAATATCCGTTTTGGGTTTAACAGGATCTTTGGTCACAGTATTATTTATTATTTCTCAGGTACGTTTTATCCGGTTTTTCATCCCCCTCCCCCCACTTACAACTATAATTGGTGATAAACTAAATTTCATATATTCTACAAATGTTACGTATACGCAATTAAAAATCCCAAATAAAAATTAAGTTTGAATTATCCCCCAAACAAAAGGTACATTAACTAAAAGAAGAGTTTACAAGCAAACAAAACCCGGAAAAGTAAAATTGGATGCAAAATTATATGGTGTTAAACAACCTGCAATGTTTGCTTACATATTGATTAAATTTTGAACTTTATAACTCGAATATTGTTATTTGTCAGTGGCCTTTTGATAATTCTGTCACTTAATTTCATAACGCAGCAGACCTCCCTTCTTATTATGTGGGCTGTTTTTCTTAAGTCCGTTTTGAAACAATTCAAAACCTTATCCAATGCCTTGTTTACAGTATTCTGTTTAAATGTTACACAAAATTAACAATTAAAATGCAGTTGTTAAAACTCTTGTAATAAATATCTCGTCAATGATCTGGATTTTAATAGATATTAAATAGCAACAAACATATATAATTATAGTCCCCAACAATGAGTAACTCCACAACTTGTAGAGGTCTTCCCATTTAAAGACCCAAACTAATAAAAACTCTTTTTATATCCTATTTCCGGCAACATAAACTAACGTGATAGTCCCTCTAAGATTGCTGAATCAAAGAGAAAAACAAGATGATCCCACCACTTCCATTCATGGCAGGGTTTCGTACCTTGGACCTACCCGAAGGACGGCGACGGTCTTCTATTCGTGATGCAAAAGGCAAAGGAAGTGAAACAAAATACTTCACGACTTTCAGTCTTAAAACTTACCAAGTCTTTCATCATCCGCAGTGAAGAAGAACCTTGGTTTTTTACCCAATTTGAAAGGCGAGTGATCCTCTTCATGCACATTATTGGAATCGTCTGCCATATCGCTTAAAGGAGAATCAATCTCCCGATTCAGTAAACTGTTCTGCTTTTCCTCATTTAAATGAGATAGAGGCAATGATAGAGAATCATGTTCCGCTTGATCTGCTTCATCCTCACTATCGTTACTTTGTCCTAAAAACGAGAAGCCTTTGGAACCCTAAAATAATAAAATTTTAAAGATTTATTACATTCATTATCACTAGGCCGAGAAATGCACTTATGACAAGGTAACTTATTCAAATGACAATTTCCTCTCTCACACTCACACTCTCACACCCTCGACCACCAAAGAGAGCATCTGTTGGGATTGAATATTGGAACGAGATACAGAAATGCTCCGTTTTCAGTTGCATAAAAATATCATATTAGAAAACAATAGTCACATTCTATTCATTCAATCCTGGAATTCCTATCGTTGGTATTTTTGACAAATCAAACCCTTTATAAAATTTCCATGCAAGAGTTTATGCGCAAAGGATTTCCAGCTTTCTCACAGAGTATTTATTGGAATGGGTGCCTAGTGTTCAGTAAAATTTTACCTACTTTATTTTCAAATGAAAATCACTCTTACATGGGAATTTGAAGAAGCCATTACTTCGGCATTTCTGCAAACAGCAAATCTGATATTTAAATTTTTCTGTTTGTATTACTAAAAACACGGAAAAGAGGCGGTAAAAAACCTAAGAATGGTCTTAGAATAAAGTTTTCATGATTACATTAAGATGGGGAACGCCGCATTTCTATGGTGTGCTGTTCTTAAATGGCGATGACTTATCCAGAAAAAAACCCGCAACACATTCCATACAACTGGGTATTCGTTAATGCCTGAATGGGGCTCTTAAAGGTTTCTACTGCTAAGTTGTGAATAATCGGCTAAAAGGTAATCAGGCTTTCTTACCGTGTCGCCGAAAAGGCTCTTTAATGATGATGATACATTGTAATAACGTTCAGTATCAACTGATGGAATCTCCTCAGTATTTTCTTTTCCTGCCATTTCATCATCTGAATTACTTTTCTCAACTTTCTTTTCCGTTTTTCTGGCTTCCTGGGTTTCAGTATGCAGATGTTCTTTAACTTCGAACTGACGATGTGACTCGTCTGTTGGGTCAAAACGAATTGGCCCACCACTGTTAGTAGTCCTGAAAAAAAAATATGATCAGAATGCACAAAATGCGCTTGAACAGTGCCAAAATTTAAGACAATTTAGGTCAAAAAAACTTTTTGGTACTCATGATGATTGGGTATGGTTTAAATTCAAGAGAATCCGAATGCTACAAAAGGAGGAATAGGTGCTCAAGTGGTTCATAAATATTTGAGATGCTAACATTTTTGGTAAGGTCTCGGTAGAAATCACTCCAGTTATAATTAAAGTAGTGCCCTTAAAATTAGAACTGTCAATATAGCGATTTCCATACTTAATCTCCCATGTCACAAAAAGGATGATCCAAATCATCTTAACTTTTTCATTTCTTTTTAACATTACAAAATGATGACAATTATTCAAGGGGTGGGGCGTTAATAAGCCAGGCAATACTTTTGGCATGGCTTTTTACAGAAGATTGGCTTCATGCAAAACTCTGCCGTTGTTACAAAGTTTTCAATAACGGCTGAAAACGTGTCCTGGTTATCAATTTCCAAGAAAGCCAAATATGAAAGTGTTTAAAGCCAGGGATCAACGAAAAATTACTATAATGAGAAAAAGGCGCAATCACTTGAAAATGTTATGTCCCGATTACTAAATCTGTTACAAAAAACAACTGCTACTAAAACAAGTCACTTCCAATGAAACTCTACACAAACCCATCCAACACATTTTGAAGCAGAGGTACTTTATGCTGCTAAACCTCATGGAAACGACACAATAAACAGTTGCCAAGAGGAAATGCCATCGATAAGGTGGATACACAAACTTTAGAGAAGGTTGCTGCAGCCATATTAATAGCTTAGGACCAGTGAAGGAACAGGCTTCACAACAAAGCGCCTATAAGCCAGGTTGCAAAGGCAGCTCAAGTGGGCATTAGAGACATTGGACCCAGCATTCCTGTATGATAGGAAAGAGAAACCAGTTATAAGAGACAACTTTGTAGGAACAAGGACCAGTTGTTTGTTGAATACTGGCTCCATGATCACAACTGTTACTGGGCAGTTTTTGGAGGAAAAACTGCTGGGGATTCTCCTACAACAAACTCTTTAAAGACTGGAAACAGACCGGATATTCCTTATACTGAGCATAAATGTCTGGGTCTGAAAATTGACTAAATAGTGGCGAGGCTCTAAGAGTTTCAACATGAAGCATCCAGAAGTGGGGGCACTGAGGTAGGGGAAATAAAGTCAGAGCAGTTTTTCCATTTCTAGCTTGCTGGCAATAAAGAATTCAGAAGCTTTAAGAACATGTATGAATTAGTTAACTTTTAGCTGGACAGGCTATCAGATGCATAGCCACTTTTAGGGAATGAAGAACTGCTCGATGGATTAAAGGGTGCATACAACAAAGTTAAAGTCCAAGACGAAGACAAACACAAGACAGCCTTCATCACTCCACTTACGTACCACGAATGAAACCCACTGCATGGCGGCGTCTGCGAAAGTACAACTATTTTTCAAAGACTGATGTAAAACAAGACTGATGTAAATCACCTTTATGTATGATATCCTTAGCACTATGTTGGTATAACCAAATAACATTGTTTTTTGATAAAATGACCAGCAGAACCTCCGGTGTTTGGCATTTTTATTGCAAATATTAGGAGAAGCAGGATTGAAAATAGAGCCCAAGACGTGCGACTTTTTTCAAAAATATATTATATAGTATCACTTGCAGGGGTCTTGACAAACACAAACAAAAACATCCTATACCACCAACTGATCTGCACCTAAGCCAGAAAAAACATCTAAGGAGTTTTCTGGGGTTTGCTGTTTACCACTAGAGGTTCGTGAAAGAATTTCAAACATTCTACCTAACACAAGACGGAGACAAAGCTAAGCCATGACAGTAAGCCAAATGGGTGCCCAAAAATACTTACAACGCACTACAGTAGACTCTTGAAGACATTAAAGGCCCATGATGATGCTGACAAGTGCATCAGTTTTGGCATAACTAGATTTTATTTTGCCCTCCATTCTAGTCACAAATGGCTCCCAAGCTGGAATAGGCGCATCCCTTTCTCAGAAACAAAGTGGTAATGTTCGTGTCACTGCGTATGCGACTGCATATACATGAAGCAGAGAGAAATACCCTACTCTCCTAAACTTGCGTTGTCGGCAGTGGAGTGAAGCATTGCAGAAAAGTTTCAAAGTTACTTGTTAGAATAAAAATGCACTTACACAGACAAGAAAATGATAATATTGCATATCTCAAGTTCTCTAACAATACTGGGTTTGAGAACTGGTGGTATTTGACTTTGAGATAAAATATCGCTAAAGGAAAGGTAATGCAGATGCAGATGCCCTGAGTAGTACGGGAAGGTATAGCCATTCCAAAGAGATTACAAGAACTGCTCCATCAGTGCACAGTAATGTTGATGCCAGATGCGGGGGATGTTCAAGTGACTTCGCTTTCATCATGGGGATCTTTAGAAGTAGCAATACTACAACGGTAGGATAAGATTAAAATTAAAGATTAAATTATTCCAACGCTCATCTATTGCCTCAAATGTGGTCTGAAGCTATATATTCACGAAAGAAAGCAAGCGGACTCAGATGTTACTAATAATCAAACGGTAGGAACGATACAAAATGCTAGAAAAGGTACAAAATCTTACGTGTAGAACCAGGCAATATTTTTCACAAACAAAAACCGGGTATTATGTTACTTGAAATGATGTTCAATTGCTTACATTACGTACCGCGGTTTCTTGCTTACAGTTGTTGTTGACGTTTTTGTTCCAAGAATCTGTTGTAATATTTTCAGATTGCGATTCCTTTCATCCTTCATTCCATGGTCACTATTAGATTCTCCATCACTTGACCCTTCCTCGTCTTCAAGACTTTTGTTATCAACCTTGCTGTTGTCGCCCTCTTCTAAGTCACTGTCACTTTCAAGGAATTTCTCGTCCAGTTTGAAGCGATCATCTGGTCCAATGGCTTGTTGCAACTTTAACAACTAGGTAAATGGGTGAAGAGACACTGTTTGTATTTTATTTCAATACAATTTAAGTTTAATAAACCCATTTAAGGCTGACTAGTGCAAACCCCTGTCTTAAATAGTTGTACTAAGTAACACCCAATATCTTTTTATAGAACTTATTACTCTACTTTCTCGGCATAATGGCTACGTTTAGATACTAAAATAAGAAAGTTTGATTCAATTAAAATAGTTACAAGAAGGGAAGAACGAGGCGTCTTTTACCTGAGTTTGCAAAACAATTTACACGTCCGGCCGGAATCAATTTGGCTGCAGTTTTTCTGTTGGATTGTTATGTGGCAAATTTCGATCGAATTTACCTCACGACCAACAATACTGAGCACAATAATGACAACCTTTCTAACGCGTATGTATATCAGAGACCAACTGCTTGGTTGGCGGCATGTCTCTATCCTCAATTGAAACCCCAATTATAGCATCGCACTAAAACGTATCAAGATATATCCAGTGTGATTTTTGGAAATGTACCTTCTGTTGTTAATAAGATTGGAGAGCTGTGACGGTCTACCAATATCTCTTTGAGTAAAAGCAAGCTTCTACAAGTGCCTAGACCAAAAGTTGACTGCAAAGTTTAATAACAATGCCATGCAAACATTAGGATGTTGTTTGGTCAGAAATTAAGGAACACTTTGGTCCGGGAAATGAATAGGAGGAGTAGTACCATTCTATATAAGCGGGAGCTGGCGTTGTAATATCTGCATCAAGGATTCTCTGTGAACTATAGATGTCAAAGGGTTGGAAATACAAACCTGCTTATTTTATATACACAGGGGAATTCATCAATGTCCCATGACCGCTGTCTTTATTCCTCTTAACCCATCCCATTTCTTGTTGGAGATAATAAAGGCTCTGCGTATCAAGAGTGGACAAGATGTTGCTATAGGGTTTGCTAACAAAACAAAATGCTATTAACACTGTTCTTATGAAATAAGCCACTGTTGTTAAGACTTCAAGATCTCACTGTTTGGATATCATCAGTTTGTCACGTCTCATCCACGAGACCTGGCAACACATGACTTTTTTGGCCACGACTTGTCCCGAATTTGTGCAGACTACAGATTAGAGAATTCTAATGGCGTCAAATTGGATACTGGTTTATTTTATGGTTGTGTCCCGACTCCATAACTCTAATTTCTACCTCAGATTAAAAAGTTATATATACATATAATACAGTTATAGTTTTAATCCAAAACGGGAATAGCAGTGAATATTGCGAATGTATTACCTTTAATAAAAGGTGCTGCAGTAAATATCCTGCTTTTATTTTAACCACAAAGAGTTAGCATGGAACTTCTGAAGAAAGCCTATAGAACCACATGTTATTTCCGTTAATGACAGGGTCGTTGAGAGATTAACAATGTTCATTCAAACCATTAATGAACTTCTAAGTAAATGTTTTACTGAAATTTGTCATACACTCCAGTGCTATTACCTTTCACTTGAAGCCGCATTATCAATCACTTTATTGTTAGGTATTTGGCATTTATCCGCCGTTTTCCATACTCTTGCATAAATTGTGTTAAGTATTGGTACTCCAAAGGAAAAAAACAAGTCCTCCAATAGAAGTGCTCTAAGTTTAGCTATTCATACCGCTTTGACTGATATACATATATAAATATATATATATATATATATATATATATATATATATAGAGAGAGAGAGAGAGAGAGAGAGACATACTTATCCTAGGTTACCTAGTGACGCAGCAGCGTTAAAAAAATATATTTATATATATATATATATATATATATATATATATAGTGAACGACAAAAAAAATCAACAAAACTTAGTTTAGAACTGTCAGTTTCATGTTTTCACAATCGTCAGATAAACAAAATGAATATATTTCTCTAGCGTATCTAGTTATAACTAGAACAAATTACAATTTTCTTGATTCTAACGCTCACCATATAATAGCTCTAATATTCTTATATTATTGAGCATTGTCGATAGCTAATAATTACTTCGAAATTTGTATAAATATATTATATTATATTACAAATATTGTTGTTAGCGTAATGCAATGCTTACTGCGCATGCGTGGTTTGAGCACTCTAACAGGATCCCACAATAACTCTTTGAGCTGTGTTTGTTCCAGCAATATGGCCAGAGAGTTATGTCTCAGAAGCTCTGTGCTGCACTGATGAGCCCACAAAGAGCGAAACAGTACTGTCTGCAGATTGAGTATATATATATATATACATACACATACACACATATATATATACACACATATATATATACACACACACATTTATATATATATACCTTGGTATTGTCACAGACAACAAGTTCTCATTTACACATATCAAAGTTGGGTTAAAAACGCTGATATGAGATTTATTATCGGAGCACTATCAGGAAAATAAATCGATCGACATATAATTGTGCTTTTTCACACCACCATAATAGCCACTAAACTAGCATATTTAAAGGTCTATTCTTAGGGTTTGTTGACTGTGGATAAACATTATGGTTTGAAAAACCCACAAGGTATTTGTATGTAAAAGAATGGCTCGATTAAAAGCAAAGGACTCTGTGGGCAGTATTAAGCCAGCGTATAAAACGAAAACTTCACAGTATGACCAGTTGAATTGTTAAAGACAATTGATATCCATTGAGTAAGATGCGATGTTGCAAAATGGCCATTTAAACATAAGCACAAATCTCGAACCACTAGATTCCTAGAACAACTTTGTATTCGTAAATTTTCTTCGCATTAATTATGTCTACAGGAAATATTTCAGCAACACGTGTGAACGATCAAACATTTGAACCTTTTGAATCTTCAGGTAAAATTTTTTTACTTGTTTGTCAGGAAAAACTGGGTGTTCTTCTTTGTTACAAATTCTTCATGTACGAGCGTGCCCAACTGAACAACGACCAAATTAAGCGTATCAAACGCATCGTTCGTACTTCACTCACAAAAATTTCACAGCAATTCCTCCACCCCAGCCCAAACTGACTGATTACATTCCATCTAAAGGAAAATTGGCTAATAAAATCAACCGATTTCTTATTCTCTCCTGTGCCATATATTAAAACTGCCCCGCCTTGGCAAACGCCAATAATCAGCGAGAACAATTAAATGGATGAAAGTTGGTGGTCCTTGGTCTCATCTGAAAGTTTCCACTGCATAATCACATTAGTTGACGATTTACACACACATACATGGTTTTTTACTATTCTGATTTATACCTGTGGTGGGCATTGGATCAAAAAGGGCAAAACAATGGGTGAATATTAATGAAATAAAGGGGGCTTTCGCAAACAGATGGATGATACACCAGACGAAGAAAGTTTGCTTTGCAATTACCAAGGCAGTCAAGTTTACAAATCGCAAAACGCGTCAAAGCACTCGTTTCTTTAATAAAGCTACTGTAAAACCAAAATTCGTCGATTCATGGTAGTCTCCTGTATGCAAATGGCAAAATAATGTGCTGGGTTTTAACCCTGCATATCGCAGGTCAAGTGCAATCTACCCGACTGTCGTAAAATGATCAATGCGTGAAATGGCAAACAGGCACCTGATCTTGCGAAAACGATGCTTTAAACTATGCTTGTTAAGTGAACTATAAGGTCACAATGAATTCATATGGATTTTAAGTTTAGACTATATGACAATATACAAAAGATACAATAAATACATCTGTTAAATAATGCAGTACCCAATGAAAAGTTTGAATTATTGGGCCTATACATATATTAATGGTACTGGTTTTTGCAAACAGAGATTATTAAAAGTGTGAAACTTCTCACAATAACTACGGTGTGTTGGTGATACAGTTGAGTTTCAATAACTATCCTGGTTGGATTTGTAGTTATCTATTGTAATCCTGGACCTAAAAATGCCTTATTCACAAGATGGTAAAATTTGTTTCTAAGAAGTGTAAAACCTAACTCTGATTAGATAGTCTAATTTGACAACCAATTATATCGCTGTTTATTAGTAGTATACTATGAATTTATATAGTTTAATGTCATCATTAGAATCATATTTATCAGTTTTACTCTATGTGATTTCCTCTAATTCGCAATGCGTTTTCTGGACACTAAAAGCTTTCGTCATCGGAGACTTGAATGTGGCTTTATTCTGAATTTCTCGATCGGTGTTGTTTCGTTAATAGTGATCTTCGCTTTTTGCATTTTTTCCTACGCCACATGAACATTCATTAATATCAACAGCAGTTTCTTTTGTAATGAAATATAGTATTCTCTCCAATTAGCGGACACCACTGGGGCAAGAGCAAGGTACCCGCTAATTGGAAGTGTCCGCCTTTTGGAAAGTTTTGCAATGTAAGCCCCAAATTAGAAAATAGACTCGAGTTTAGTATTTAAAAGGTGTAAAGCTCAAACCTGTAAAAAGCGAAGTAGATTCCAAAGTGTCAAAGTGTTTGAAATAAATATTTGAACAAGTATTCATTCGTCTCTATTTTTTATTCACTGGCTCCTAACTTATTTGTACTGTCCGCTAATTGGAAAGAAAAAAAGCCATATTGACTACTTTGTGCAAAAAATATTGTCCGTTAACTTGTGTCCGCTAATTAAGTGTCCGCTTTTTGCAAAGTTTCTTATGCGACTTTGCCAGAAAACGATCGGGGAGAAAAAACTTGACCGTTAATCAGGTGTCTGCCTTTTAGAGTGTCCGTTAACTAAAGAGAATACTGTATTTTCAAGTCGCATTACATGTAGTTAGGTATTAGAATACGCTGTTAAGCATATACGTCGTATTCATAATCCGTAGTACTTTTAATGCGTACATAAAATTGCAAATCTCTGTCCCTGTCACCATGGGTTCATTTCACTTTGCCAGATTTTTACATTTATACCTGTCTTTTAGCATTATTTTTTCAATGCCAAGTTAAATCAAATTTATTTTAATTAACTCCTTTGCAGACAATGGGCTTGCTTGAATTAAGTACAGTAGTATTCTACGAATGGAAGTCTCTGTAAACTTTGTACTCTGTTCCAAATCTTAATGCATAAATCTGAGCTCCCATAACGGTGATTTGATGTCTAAAATACCTAAACTAGGTTATGTTTTTTTGTGTGTTTTTATGGGTTAAGACCCGTACAACACAAAATGCCACCATGTGTATGTAATGAAAAGAAGAAAAGACAGAAAAAAGCTTTAGCTCAGAGATGAATTAACTTTTGACATAAAAACATTCAATTCATATGATGCGGGAAAGCATTCAGAAGCCAATGAGTTACACAATCTAGACCTCTAAGAAAAAAAATTACATTCATAGAAATATTTATTACATAGTGCATAAGGTTTACAACTTTGCAAGAAACGTGTCTCCTGAGATGCAACAAACTGAGCTAGTATCTGAGACTGAAGCTCATCAAAACACTTTCCATGATAATACCTATAAAAAAGACAAAGAAAACCCTCATATCTTTGTAAAGACAAAGATTGTGAAGTAGAGGAAGCGAAGGAGCAAGAATTGGACCCACAAAGCTACGTGTCTGAACTGGATTTCCATGTATTGACAAATGTGATTTATTTCTACGGTTGTTTAATGCTGCGAAAAAGGCTGATGAATTGGGAGAGAATATGCCAAAACCGCATTTTATTTAAATGAAAAGCCATTCATGTAAAAATAAATCGCTACAGAGAAAACACGCCTTTTGTTTTTATTGAACATTTATCAAAATGTTCTTGCAAAGAATACAAAACATCACTATCACAATTTCACAAACACCGCATAATTAACCAAGGTGATGCATATAAATACTCTTGCTTGCATAATTATTTCAAAAGCAGGATGTATCATTTATTCTGGTGAAGAAAACGCTGGAGTAAAATAATTCTGAATAGTCAAAGCGTACATACTAGAAATATCCTTATTTATTATAAGAAAAAGAGTGTTTTATTTACCTTAAGTCCTGTCCTTCCCTCAAAATATGATTTTGTCGGAAGAATATCATCTTCTTCATCGCCCTCTGTGTCTTCTTCCTTCTCTTTGTCTAAACCAAGCCATGACAGTGAGGCTTTCCCTGAAATTTTACCGCTGGCCGTTAAGTGCTAAAATGAAGTAATACGTAACACAGTTTGCACTCCATTGATAATACTATTTAGATTGATTGAACCAATATTACAAAAAATATTGGAAAAATATTGACTCTTGCAAAAAAAAAAATATAAAATCTTATATATAAAGTGCTGTCTGTCTGTCTGTCTGTCTGTCTGTGTGTTCAGTGTTGGCGTCCAAACGGGTGTACCGGTCGCAACCAAACTTGGCATGAACATGGAGGAACACCCGTGAAGTGACGTTAATGGGTCAAATATGTATTTTGAAGACACTCAGCTGACTATAAGAGGCACAGTATTTGTCCAATCGACACCAAACTTGGACGAGAAAATAGGGGCACGGCAAGTGACGTCAAGAAACAGGAAGTGGCCATTCTGGACAAGAAGTAGAACTGTTTCCAGCCCCAGAGACCCCGATTGCAGCGAAACTTTGCGGGAGGCTATAGCTCAGCCTAACAGACATCGGAAGGACTAAAACAGAACCAGATGTGACCTCACCTAACCGAGCGGACACACAGGAAGAAAGGCAGTTTTGGAGATTAGGAAGCTCCGGTTGCAGCGAAACTTTGTGGGAGGCCATAGGACTGCCTAATAAATACAATGAGAGAACTAAAATTAAGTGACCTCACCTAACCGGACGTGACCCGCTAAACAGGACATAAGGCAGTTTTAGGCACTAAGAACACAGAGGACAAAATTGGGGCACCGGAAGTGATGTCGTGAAACAGGAAGTGGCCTTTCTGGACAGGAAGTAGAATTTTTTCTAGCCCAAGAGACCTCAGATTGCGGCAAACCTTTGTGGGAGGCTATAGCTCAGCCAAAAGGAAGTGGGCTGTTTTAACATTACAAAGTTCCAATTTCGACAAAACTTTATAAGTGGCTACCGGGGTGCCTAATGAACACAATGAGCGGACTGAAAAAGAACCGAAAAAAAGTTATCCAAATGTTGGTACAAAAACAAACACAAGGGAATACCAGGGCGACAATGAGAGCACAAGGGAATACCCGGGCGACAATGAGAGCACAAGAGAATACCCGGGCGATAATGAGAGCACAAGGGAATACCCGGACGAAGCCGCGTCCTCTGCTAGGACTGCCTAATAAAGACAATAAGACTGAAAAAGAATTGAAAAAAAGTTTTCCAAAAGTCGGTACAAAACAAACACAAGGGAATACCCGGGCGAAGCCGGGTATTGCCTTATGTTCTCATTACTTATGTACTTGTATTGTCAGTACTTATGAGCAAAAGTGAAAATAAAACTGTTTAAGTGAAAACATGAGTACACCGGACTGGTGAAACTATGGAATTACATTTAACAAATGTGTTAAAGTTGTCACAATCCGAAGTCGCTTCCTGAAAACCTAAATTCAAAAATAGCCGAAAAGAAATGGTCTCACAGGGCAACCAGCATGTCTGACAGTCAACCGTAAAGAAAACCTAAATTTAACACAAAGGATTTTTTTCTCTCTGGCAATAATTTCCTTTTAAAGTTTAAAAATTTTAAAAGCTTTCTCGTTACCTTGCTTAACGCTATTTTCTAATACAGTAACATAAAACTTTTTATTCAACTGAATTTATTTTACCTACATCAAATTTCGATCCCGCAGTTCGGACGAGACAAGCTAATAAAAGGCTTCTTCACTGTGGTTAAAAAATTTACCTCACTCAAAAAGCCCCCAGTAAAAAACAGCCTTAACTGTACCATTAATTTGGAACTGCTTAGTTTTCACTATTAACGGCAGTTGCGGGTCGGTAGTAGATGCGAAACTGTAGCCGAATCACATAAACAGAATAGAGAAATGTCTCGCACTGTCGTTTTGCTGGAGTCAATTGTACTAAGATAGCAAAACACCACCAAACGTATGATTAAATGAAACTCCATCCATCGTTAGCTTTTACTGATGAAACAGACCGAGATGGCCTATTACGATTTTTGGATGTTTCAGGAGTAAAAAATCCCACTGTTTTTAAAAACAGTGTGTTTTGCAGACAAAATATAGACAATATACAGACAAAATTAGGCGGAATCTGTCGGGTAACCGTTACCTGACGATTTCTTTAACAAAGTCATACGGAATAAATCATCTAGCTTTAAAAATCTAGTGAAACTGAACCCCAAAGTGCTCTGAGTATTTGAAGCTATATTGTTTCTCATTAACTTTGAAAACCAAATTACCAGGACAGTTCCCTAAGGCTATCATCTGTCACGTTACCTCGTTTTTCACTCATTTCGACACTTTTCTCTATGTTACTGTCACCACGTATTTTATCTCTTTGGGTTTTAAGGCGGTCTTTCTGACTCAGTTCTATGACTGACTTTACTGCATCGCATCAGCTCTATCTGCCTCCAACTCTCGCTTTCGACCTTTTCGATACTCCCTACATTTCAGTACCAGTTATACTTCTCATATTTCCTCAACGACCGAGATTACATTAGGCTAATTGATATTGTGTTATTTCAACTGTTATTTCTTACTTTTTATTCTAGATTTCACTCTATCTTTACTTTAAATGGTAGAAGTATTATTAAAACTTCAACTTGTACGCTCCATGTCTCACTTCATTGCGAAATTTTACGAAAACGGATACAAAAAGAAAACATTATCGTTTTTTTAATTTATTTTTTCTTATCCACTCGAGCCTGTCTTCATATGTGTTGTTGGCCCTAAAGTAGTTTTCTAATTACAAAAGATTCTTCCTTTAGCAACAAAGAATGTCTTGCATATAACAAATGTAAGTATGGTTGCCTATGAGTCTATGTGCCGATTTGAAGGCAGGTACGTAGGTCATCATCCTTAGATTTATCGATAAAAAAACACCACATACCCAGTAGTTACAGCGAAAAGCCTTGCGTGATTACCAAATAATAGCAACTGAATGTGCAGTATATCGTTTCACAACTTCCAGTTATCTAGTAGTTGTAACAGATTAAGTAAAAAATTAAACCTACCTTTACTTTCCCCTTTGATGGACTACATGGTGATAACGCATTTTTATTACGTGCTATACCAGAATCACTATCGCTATCATCACTGAACATTATGTGTTGTTCATTTCTGCTGTGGTGGTCTATTTTGTCCAGCGATGATTTGATAATGTCTTGTTGTTTCTGTATAGCATTAATATGTTTCTTTAATGAATCTTGTCTCTTTTGTTCTGATATCGAAGCCCTTTCTTCACACTGTTTTCCGCTTTTTCTGTTTGTCGTGTGTTTTCTATTCAAATTTGTACACGGCTGCTTTCTCGAGTCGTCCTTGTCTGTACGTGACGCTAACGTGTTATTGTTTGGTGAATGGTCTTCGTTTTCGGAGAGGTGACCTAATGAACCATCTGAATTTTCTTCAAAATGCTTGTCTTGAAGTCTTGGACTATCAAAATCTGGTGACTGAATACCATTTAAGGTACTATTGGTAAAATTCTCACGCCCTGTAACTCCATTATCAGTATTATCAATTGTCCTATGACCTTCTGAAAGGTCCATCGGTTTTCCGTCCTTCGGAGTTGTATCGCATTTCTTACGTTGGCGAATTTGTTCTATTATACTAATAGTTAATTGCTGATTAGGGTTAAGATTATTATCTAACTCTTGACAATCATTTCCTCCGTTCGACGATAACACATTTATTTTCTCTGACTTAAAGTTCAAGTTCTTCTTAATTAAAGTATCATTACGACCATGTGTATCTAAACTACTTCTTAAACTTTTGTGCACAATTAGGTTATCTACCACCATATCTTTGATACATTCCTTCTTAGTACCCTCCTTATTACTTCTGTTTTTTTCATTTTTACTTCTATCTCTGCTTTTTTGAATAGTCTCTTGTTCTTTCTTATTTTCTTTCCTTTTTGACTCCGCTGGCTCACTTTCTGATTCTGATGAACTGTCGGTAGAGATTTCGTGTTGCACTTTTGACAAATCGTCCCGTTTCACATTACCTTCTTTAAGCTGCTGTACTTCTTCTTCCCATTTTATATCAGAGACAGCGAAATCTTCTGCGACATTATCTTTGAATCTCTTAATCCGGTGGCAATGGGTTGACGGATCGTGTTTCACTCCTTTTCTTTTTCTTTTGTCTTTGATATTTACAATGGGGTGCACCACTCCAAATTTTCCTATTACCCATTTATCTTCCCCCGGAACTTTGGTTCCTGGGATGTTTTTTGTATTCTCAACTTTTTTTGCAATATCATCAAAGCTTTTGTTTAGTGCTGGAGTATCCTTAATTTGGATTTCTTCTGACTTCTGGTTATCAACTGCCCGTTCTTTCTTCAATCTAATGACACAAACAGATAAAAAATTTACAATAGTTGTCACTGTAGAAGAATGAAGCATTTGTAACAGTCGTAATTTAATAAGCGAATTAGGAAATGGAATTACTACATGCGTCTGTGGCTATTATGAATCTAACCAACAAGCACGTGGGCCAAGGCTTCCATTTGAAATTATTTAGTACAATGGAAAAAAAGCTGTAGTATATATTTGCAAATAGTCGTCTCTTGGTTATGTGGTTGTGTAGACAGCCATGTTGTTTATTTGGACAGAATAAATAACATGGCTATCAACAGAAGAAAATTAGATCTCCTCTGTTTGAGTACCATCATGCGAGACACAAGAAAAAAGGTCAAACTTAAGATGCCTGCCTCTGTTTCGTCGTCATATTCTCATTTGTTCATGTGGCTCCAGCCTGCAGCTCATCGAGGATTTTTATTCAAACCATTAATGAACTTCTAAATAAATGTTTTACTGAAATTTGTCATACCCTCCAGTGCTATTACCTTTCACTTGAAGCCACATTATCAATTACTTTATTGTTAGGTATTTGGCTTTATCCGCCGTTTTCCAAACTCTTGCATAAATTGTTTTAAGTATTGGTACTCCAAAGAAGAAAAACAAGTCCTCCAATGGAAGTGCTCTACGTTTAACTATTCATACCGCTTTGACAGGTATATATATATTGTTTAGCTTATATTTTTTAGCCATATATTTTGTTTAGTTATATATTCATTTTGTTTAGTTGACGATTGTGAAAACATGGAACTGACATTTCTAAACTAAGATTTGTTGATTTTTTTGTCGTTCACCATGTGGTAGCTCTGGCGATAGATAAATATTACTTCGGTACCGGTATATATAAATCCAATTTAGTCAAAGAATCAATCATTAAAAATTTTGTCATATCTCAAAGCTATAATTTAAATCGTCTCTAATTTACCCTCCTTTTCAAAATATATTAACACAGATCAGTGTGTTTATGTAAGTTAAATGTAGACATCAATCTATCTAATTTCATCACATTATATTTCGGCCTAAAAAATTGGTGAAGTCGGAAAGAAAACAACAAGGGAAGAGAGTGAATAACCATTTTGTTAAATAACATGTGCTTTATACTGAGTGAAACTAATTTCAAGAACAGTCATCTATCTCACTCAACCTCAGTAAATGCGGTCAACCTAAATTTATGAAAAGAGCTTCTTGAACATTAGTAAAAAGGTCATTTTCTAAACAATACATTAAAAGAAACAACAAATTCATTAGAATTGATGACAATCGATCTACCTTTTAGGCTGTTTACTGTAAGGTATACTTGTATGCTACGAACATTGCTGTTTCCCATTACCATAATGAAGCTGCGTAAAAAATCACCTCACGCCCTTTGTCGAATAAGGTAACACACCATTGAATATACTATTGCCCTTCGGTAACAACAAAATAACAGCTATTTCTATCTTCTAATAAATTACTGTAGGATTCTACAAAGAATCGACGTAATGATATATGACGTAATGATATGACATAATGATATATATGACGTATGACATATGACGTATGACATATGACGTATGACATATGACGTAATGATCCGGAATCAAACATCATCAAACCAATAAAGCTTCAAGCTACTGGAAAAATGTTTTAGAAAGCTCGATAACGGCAGGAAGCTAAAATATTTGAATCACGAAAGAGAAAATAATTTGAATCCGGCAACATTAAAACAAGAAAGCGATACAGTAGATAACACAGGAAACAAATACTTTCTTTAACCAGTCAGAACTATGCAGACATCATTAACAAATAACAATTAACTCTTGTCTGCGGTTGGCTGACAAAGCCCTGGATCGTATTAACATTACCTTTGATTTCATCAAATCACTGATAATAGAGCAAATACTATATCTACTGTCATCCAAACCCCTTTGTTGCACTTTTTCTTTTGGACACAAATGCTACGGGCGATGTTAAGCTTGGTTATATGACTGCACTGGCTAAAAGAATCCTAGATCTTCAATTAAGAGCACTGTAAACAAATCCCCATCACCATTCCACGATTTCTCTATAAGCTTTTAAGAATAAAGCTCCACGATTTAATTAGGCTATAAAGGCGCAATTATATCAATCGCTTCTCCTCCTAACTGTTCCTATTTAAAATCCTGTACAGTCGATTTTTTAAATACCGAAAATTAAACGATGATCAGTCTTTTCTGGTATTTTTGGAAAAATGCTAGTGATATAGTCTCAAAGAGACAAAAGCGCGTAAAAGAAGTCACTACAGTAAAAACAAATAATTTTCACAGTGCAGAAACGGAGGGAAAGCATGCCTAACTTTTGGCTTAACCAACGACTCTGTGGATTGGAGTCTGGTGCTGAATTAATCTAGATTAAGCTTTCTTGTTAAATCGACGTACGACATGTTACCATTCCTCAAACTCGTTCCTTGAAAGCTTTCAGAGGGTCAGACGTGCAAGTGTAATGCGTTTTAAAAAAACTGCGTACGAAAGAAAACTGTGATCGCGCTAATGTGGCAAAAGGTTGAGCCTGGGATAGAAAAGGTAATTTAGGCCTTCTGGTCTGCTTGGCTTTCTGCACAAAACCTATTACAATATGCAGATCACAATGTTTGAATGTCTCTTTGGTCATCACTGGGTTTCAAAGCCCTGATAGAAAATAAAAAAAGTCACCTACACGAGAAGGATCATTCAAAAAATTTTAAGGTGATAAATGAGGCAAGCTTGCTTTACTCGACGGCTTGGCTAACTCTCTATTCCACCAACTGGCGTATTGTAATCAATTTTGTGCAAAAATTCAAATCACCGTTGACTGTTTGAGTGTAAGCAACCAGGTGTGTCCTCAAAAATACCAGAATGGTATCCAAATCGAATGTACGTGGCAATCCCTGTGCCAGCATTGTCAATTACATTCACCGCTCAAACACATCGCCATGGTTCCCTCTCTTCGAAGACAAAAGTTCTCAAATGGCCTCCTCGTGGGTAAGCATGTTACAAATGTACTTAGAGATCAATTTATTTAGGAGTGGGAATAAGATATGCATTTATCAAATAAACAAAAAACAGACAGGTCAATACAACGTCTATTTAAAAGAGTAGCGAATTTTCCCAACCGTCATTTTCACCTTATAAATCATGTATGTTTGTTCAGAACACCAAATCAAAAACTATAATTTATTATAAATATTTTAACTGATAATTATCAGTTAAAACTCAATGATGGCACAACATTGACTATAAACTAAGAAACTGTGACATGTGTAAAACAAAGGAAGTGGGAAATGAATACCATGTTCTATTAAAATATAACGCTTTATCAAGAAAAAGAGAGAAATACACCCCCATTTCTTTTCATCGATATCCATCCTTTGCCAAATTTGAAACTTTAATGAAAAATGCTTTTAATAGGCATCTTAACAAAACTATTACAAATTTCTTACACGACAAGTCTCCTTATCCCAAAATCAACCGTTGATGAATGACCACAAATCGCAAATCCGTTGTTGTTGCTGTACTATCATTGTGTTTGGAGCCAATCAATTTTGCATAATTAAGTTTTTATTATTATACACTGAAAAAATTGAATAGATTGAATTGGTTAGAAAACAGGGAAAGGGGTGCTAATGGTTATTAATCACTAAATAATCCAATTAATACTCGTGGCATTATAATGGTTTTACTAAAGGTCTTACTTACTTCGTTAAGAAACTTTCTTTTGCAATCTGTACAGACATCTGATAACCTTTCCATCGACTTTTATTGAAAGTATTTACACCTAAAATAAGACAAAATTATTACCTAATAAATTTATTAAAAGAAATTACTAAAGAAAACATTAGTTATGGGCCAATATATTTTCCAGCGAAGTCGTTGATTGTTTCTTTTACACGACCTGTATCCAAGTGTTCCTAAGAGGCAGTAAACCCTACGATTTAAAAAATTGTGCCATGTGCCTAAGATATATGTGATGTACCATATGTAGCAGCTATATCATAAATGTAACAGAATAAAAGATAGTCTGTTACATCAATGATTCACCCCAATAAAATGGTATAACTGAGTGCCTTGCAAGAACGATGGTTGAAATGCCAAGAACAGTGGTGGTTCAAGCAGATTTTCCAAAATACCTACTAACAATAGAATACCAATAAGAGCAGTAGAAGGTGAAGTGAGTCCATAAGAGAGAGGCGGCATTGAAGATCACAAAGTCAGTTTTAAGAGGATATTTGGTTGCAATACATGAGCCCATGTGCAAGATAAACAAAGGTACATTAGATTCAAATCAGGCAAATCTAGCCTGGTAGGGCACTCTTTTCATTCACGAGGTTTCATNAAAAGATAGTCTGTTACATCAATGAGGCAGCCTACATAAAAAAAAGAGTAAAAGTAAGTTGCTGGGGTTCTGCAAAAAAGTCATATTGTATTGCATATGATATTTTATTCTTCATCTCCATTTTCGGTTTTTGTAAAAAGTTCTAAATGTCACCCAGCAATTTCAATACTGAAGGTGGATACAAATTTTGTATATTCGTATGGGTATCTTTTCCTGAATGGTATTTTGGGTAATAAGGCGTTGCTTTGTCACAATAGTCTACTCGGGATGTTAACAAATTAATTTAACTTATCTTTTTCCAAAATATTTACGAAATCGTATTAAACCCATTAAGAAAAACGGATAACTGGACTTAATTTTGTCAACGGAAAACACAGTTGTTTTAAAAGAACGAAATCGATGATGAATCTATGATGGACATTACCATAAATAAAGAAATAAGTCACACAAGGTGCCTTATTTCAAATAGCACAAGCTACGGAAAGGAATATTTTCATTGAAAATAACACTGGAGAAGTTCTGCAAAACAACATCGGCAAAAAAGGAGCTAGATTTTATATAAGAATCTTAAGATAGTAGGATGCTAAATGATAAACAATAAAGAAAGGGCTAGCAATGGAATGGAGTACAACTTTTCTGTAGAACTACACTCAAGCGCTCGAGTGTAAAAAGCTTAGTCTCTCTATGAGATCTATGACTATGTTCAGATCTCCTGGCGTTTCCAGAGTAGTACAATGAGACTGAAAGTACGTAGCTTGGTTTTGTCCGTTCCCTGGAATTGAAATTCCTTAGAGGCAAAATATCTACGACGTAAATAGGATATTCAGTAATATGCAGGGTTATAAAACCTGGGGGGGGGGGGGTTATCTTCTAGCATCTTGCTCTCTTCTCTTGTATAAAGTGGTTGCAGTTGCTCTAAATGGCGTCTCCATGTTGGACCTTGTGGTAGTACTTAGACGGTAATATTTCTAGTATCTAATCCCTTTGTAACGATTGCTGAGTGAAAAAAATACATGCTGCGTATATCGACACCAAGCAATCGAAGTTTACAAGCTATGATTGAACTTGCAACAAAAGGAAAGTGGTGTCTATTTCCGCTTTGGGAGTAACATTGGCAGTATCCCATCTACTTGCCACTGCTGGCCGTTTTCAGTCAGAGACTGATTTAAAACGCTCATCTGAAAACACTTCATAGAGGAGTAGGTTCCACTATGACAAAGCTTAAAGAAAACTTCTTGATACCGAGCTTACGTCAACTCATGAATAAGGTTGTCAGTCAGTTATAAGGCCTGTTAAATACTTTGATGACATCCAAGTCCCGACACTCACGAAGAATTTGCTTAGGATGTTCAGCGATATAAATTTTATCCTTTATAAATGTTTGGATCAAATGGAGTACACCTACTTGCAGAGCTCAAGAAAGAATACCTGTGATTTCTGAGAGAATCAGTAGCAAAGCGAAAAGGAATCGAACTTGAAAATTGGAGATATGGTCATTATCAATTGAGTCAAGAAGAACTGCAGTCATTGGGAGACTAGGCTAGGTGATTCATATTCCTTACAAACCTACGGGGTTGGCACAGTGTAGGAATTATTATTATTAACCTTATTATTATTGGGGGACAAAGTAGATAATTGTATCGGTGGTGAAACATTGTTTGTACCGAATATGACATTCAATTTACTTTCTGTACATGCAGCAGACTGTAAAGGTTATAAAGTACACTTTTAAACGGGTAAGGCCAAAATTAACTCACCTTCAGGAATATTGCAGACAATAGGAAAGCTGAAGGAAAAACTACAATGTAAAGAAGATTGTGTAAGAGGTAATATGCAGGGCAGCTGTCGCACTGTAAGATAAAGTACACAGGTGGGTGAACTAAAATTATGGCATCAAAGGCTTGGTCATGTAAGCTAAGTGAGAATTTATCATACAGTAAACAGAAAGGTGAGAGGGATTAATCTGAAGTCAGAGGAAATGAAGAAAGCACAGCCATTATGCGTGCCATGTATTGAAGGGAAGAAAGCCATGTCAAAACGTCGTTCACATTAGGGTCCTAGGTGTGCTGAAGTCGATGTGGAGCTGCGTGTCTAGAACAAAGAAGCCAGAAACATAAGGTTATGAAGTTTTTTTTGTTAGCTTCAGGGATAACTACTCAAGATGCTCATTGGCATAAATCTCAGGAGAGAAAAGAGTAGAGTCAAAAGAAATTTAAAGAATTTGAAACAGAGGCCACAAGTGGAAATTGAAAAGGAATTAAGATATGTAACCAGAGAATACTTCCAAATAGAAAGGTGTAAAGAGCCAAAGGTCAGCTNATGGCATCAAAGGCTTGGTCATGTAAGCTAAGTGAGAATTTATCATACAGTAAACAGAAAGGTGAGAGGGATTAATCTGAAGTCAGAGGAAATGAAGAAAGCACAGCCATTATGCGTGCCATGTATTGAAGGGAAGAAAGCCATGTCAAAACGTCGTTCACATTAGGGTCCTAGGTGTGCTGAAGTCGATGTGGAGCTGCGTGTCTAGAACAAAGAAGCCAGAAACATAAGGTTATGAAGTTTTTTTTGTTAGCTTCAGGGATAACTACTCAAGATGCTCATTGGCATAAATCTCAGGAGAGAAAAGAGTAGAGTCAAAAGAAATTTAAAGAATTTGAAACAGAGGCCACAAGTGGAAATTGAAAAGGAATTAAGATAGTTGGGACTGGCAACGGATACGAGTATGTAACCAGAGAATACTTCCAAATAGAAAGGTGTAAAGAGCCAAAGGTCAGCTCTATATTCACCCCAATAAAATGGTATAACTGAGTGCCTTGCAAGAACGATGGTTGAAATGCCAAGAACAGTGGTGGTTCAAGCAGATTTTCCAAAATACCTACTAACAATAGAATACCAATTAGAGCAGTAGAAGGTGAAGTGAGTCCATAAGAGAGAGGCGGCATTGAAGATCACAAAGTCAGTTTTAAGAGGATATTTGGTTGCAATACATGAGCCCATGTGCAAGATAAACAAAGGTACATTAGATTCAAATCAGGCAAATCTAGCCTGGTAGGGCACTCTTTTCATTCACGAGGTTTCATGCCTTATAATGAAGTAAAGAGAATAGAAGTCGTCAGTAGAGGTGATCTTTTATGAAGGAAGTGTACTTCGAAGCGATATTTGGGGGGGAGATATGGAGGCAAAAGGCGCAGAGGAAAATGAGAACTATGGTATGAAAGTCAGTGAAAGTAGGTCAGATTTATCTGCGGGAAATAAAAAGCAATAAAAAGTGGGGGGAAAAAAGTGACTACAGCGAAAGGAACCTTCAAGTAAATTAACAAATGGGAAAAGACCATATACTTGGGAGGAAGAGTAAGGTTATGCAAAGCCAGTTCATAAAGATAGGAAGAGTAAGAATGAAGAATGTCCCAGCGTCATTTTACACTTATTGACATTGGAAATGTGTCACAACCAACACTTAGTAAACAAGCCCTTTAAGAAGAGTATGCTAGAATGGACCACTGAAACTGAAAAATAGTATGCACCAATGAAGAACACAACGTGAGACTTCCTCAAGAGACGTAGGAACAAACGGTAACTTAAAATAAATGAGAATTTCGCTTCATTATTATTGCTATACATTTGAAGCTCACTAAATGTCAGTGGAAATGTGTTCTCAGGATTTGGCCTCAACAAGATTTCTCAAATCTCTCGAATCTTGGCAGAATGTAATATCACAGTTTTCTGGGACTCAGCAACCCATGCCTCTGAATCGATGTCTTCCAATCTCTTCGTTCGTTTTTTTGGTGTTGTCCCATTGTTCCTATGACTTTTGGGATGATTTATTGGAAGAACCAAACAACATTATCCGGTCTTTTCTTTCTTGGTATTCATGATCAGATCGTTTTCAACTAAGTATTTACGAAGATGCTTAGTATGACTCAATTTCTTCCTTATTTCTTCCTGCAGCATAAATTATAGTGTCATCGGTGAAAATTAGCAAACGACAATTTAGTTCTGGGACCTCGATATCTTTAAAATAAAGAAGGGGCATCAAGAGCCCCAAAATAGACCCTTCTGGAGCTCCACAGTAACGTGGTTGAGATTGTGACGTTTCACTGTCATATGGAACTATTTGTCTTCTGTTAAACTGATATTCTTTAAAACACATCAACTCTTTGTAATTTATATCATATGAGAGCAATTTTCTTAATAAAATAGAATTCCCTATCGTGTCAAACGCAATGAATACATCTACAATGAGGGCTTCAACAATGATCCCTTTGTCAATGTCACGTCGGCTGTCATCAAGAAACATCGTGATAGCTAACTCAGCACTTTGGTTGGTTCTATACCCAAATTGGTTGTTAGAAAGCAAACCGTGGGATTCCAAATATTCCATCATACGAGCACAGATATATGTTGAAACCCTGCATTTGTCAATGGTCTCTGTATGTCTTATCAGTACCTATAAGGGCGAGAATTTATACTTTTAACATTCCATTTAAAGGTGATCTAAGAGTTGAAAGAAAAACTCCACTGTTAGCTGCAAATCAGCCAAGTGATGCTTCAATATTGAAGTGGGTATAAGTTTCTAAGAGGAGCCGTGGCTTAATGGTTAGTGGGTTCCAGGTTCAATTACCCGAGCGGGTGAAAAGAATTTGTAACTTTACAAAAGAAAAATGCCATTGGCTGGAGTCAGGATTTTCCATCCGGCCAAGAAATTCCACACTGCCAAAACAAAATCCCCCTTTGTTTTGACAGTAAAAAAGGAATAAAAAGAGCTGTGGAAAAGGTTCTGAAATCAACAACCCCATTACCTATTTGAAATGGATGTCTTATTGATGGGCATCGAGCATTAATACTAGTCAGTCTTCCGCCAATGTTTTAGAAATTATTTATCTAGGCTATTTTCGGTTGCATGGAATGAACCAGTTTGTCCGAATAGCAGTGAACTCTTCTTACATTGACCATTCCACTTAAGCTATTTGCCAAAACTGCACTTTATGTGTTGAAGATAAAAAACCCCACCTAAACCAGAAATACATCCCACTGATGCTGTCAGACGCCATTGACCAAAATTTAATCTGGATCATGCCATAAATTTTAATGGATATAATTGGCTTGCAATAACTGATTGTTACTGATGTACTCAGGAAGAGAATTTTGCACACTTTGACGAAAGAGGTTATCACGTCATAGTAGTATGAAACGGTCTCAAACGTTACAAGTATTTACTGCGTAGATTACCCTGTTTTTGCATAGTATAATAGACCATGTCGCAGCACAGAACCATGTGTTCTAACACTTGCTACAAAGATATTAGGTAGTAAAAGTACCAACGTCAAGCCAATAGCAGGAGGCCTAACATGGAGACACCACTTGGGAGTAACTCCAACCACGCTTTAAATTATAAAGGTGCTGTAGATCATGTTCTTTAATAAGCAGACTTCTGTCTAGTATTATATCATACTTTATGTCTTAAGTGATAGCTGCATTTACATCCCATAGTAGCGGGTCAAAACCCAAGACAAAGGACACTTTGGCGTCATTTTCATTCCACACGGGTACTTTTTGCAATATCCTGGCTCCTCATAATAATGTTGTCTTTCTTGCGTCATAATTACGTTTTCAATGTGATATATAACTTCTCGTACCCACAGTCACAGGTACAACTACTACACTTTTCATAATTATTCCAAATCCTCTTGGTTTCCCGTTTCAAATCATGATATTCCAGTCTTCCTCTTATTTCTTAACATTAATCCTATTAACGCCTAGTACTATAGTGTACAAAATAGTACATAATGCACTTTCTTTCACCTTTATTCGCAACAACTATGTCAGGTCTCCTTGCCTCAATGAAATGGTTACATGAGATATTAACATCCATAGTAGCTTTACCTCGTTAGTTCCCACTACACCCACAGGGTAATGTGCATAACATTTTTCTGTTCTTCCTAGTTTCGCATGTCTTTCACAATTGCCAATGCAAAAGCCTCGCAACATTGTCATGCCATCGTTGAAATTCTTTCCGTGCCACTTTCTTGCATTCACTTACAGTGTGATGTACAGTTTTGTTTTTCTCTTTACACATCCTACAAAGTTAGTACTCCGCTGGTTTGTCAGTATGGTTTAACAGAGATTATTCAAAAAGCCTATCTTCTGATGCATACAATGGTGGTTCTGTTTGTAACATTAGATCAGCTTTTCCTAACCACTTCCATTTCTCTGTAGCATCTGCTGATTCCGGCATCTCTCTAAAAAACTGGCTATACATTCTTCCTTCCACCTTTGTTCTTTTTCACTCATCCATATCCTTTTGACCTAACTCACCCTTACTGATAACAAACTGTCTACCATTTAAGAAAGCCCAACACCTCAAATCAATAACTCCCCCCAATGCCTTACATACCAGCCAAACTAATTCTCATAATTTCTTACGCATACCTCGCAGCTAAGAAGTCCACGTTTTCCTTTTTCCCTAGTGAAATATAACCTGTCTGCATCACTGTCCAAAAAAGCACTGTACAAAGTCATATTCTTTCTCAATTTCCTATTCATGTTTTTTAATTTTCCAGTAGGCCGTTTCAGGATACCTTCATGATACTTCACAACTGATGTAGATTACGTATCAATCACCAAGATCTTATTCCTATTATTCAACTTCGAATTAAGAACCGACTTTTACTCCTTTTGTGTCCGCTTATAAACTTGGTTTTCACGTTTGCTTCTTTAATCTTTTCTAATTCCACAATACCCAGGTATTTATCGAATAAGTTCATCATTTTTCCATTCGCAAGTGCAATATCCTGTAATTGTACAACTTTCCCTCTCTTCAATACCAACACTGCAAATTTGTTTAATGTGTATTACATTCCGATACTTTCGCTGAAATGATGTTCGCACTGCAAAATCTATTTGGTCCTGATTCTGAGACAATAACGTCAGAGTGCTAATTTTTGACATTCAGATACCACATGAGCAATGGTATCATCCCTTTCTCCGCACATTCTCCAATTGGATGAAACGTCTTCTCTATCAATACTTTTCACCCAGTGTTTTCTTAAGGCTTGGTTTTGTGACGCTAAAATCATCCTCTTTCTTTCTTTCTTTAGAAATCTACTCTTAAGCCAACTCCATAAATTCTCTTCATCTCTTATGACCATTCTTTCTTTTGTGGAAAATCGGAAACCGTTTCTTTTGGAGATACCCATTCCTTAATTCCTTCGTAAATTCTTTTCTCTTATCTTTTGGGTCACCTCCGTCAGATACAATACCTTGTTTCCCAACTTCTGCCAATAATAATAGGTGTAATAGCCAATGCCAGTTTATTCGATCTTTATACATTTTCCAACACGAAACAATCCTCTGCCTCCCTCTGCTCAGTTCCAGTAAAATCAGTTCATGTCAGCCTGCGGATGTAGTGGTCTATAGATGTTTAGCAACCTTGTTTTCCTGTCCAGTTCTTGTAATTCTAATCGTGTCCAATCTAGAATATTCTAGAATATATTTCTAAAATTATTACTGTTATTATTATTATTATTATCATTATTATCATTATTATTTTTATTATTAAGATGATTACAATGATGATTATTATTATATCTACTTTTCTTAAATAAATACTTTTGTTTGAGAACTTTATAGCACTGTGATATTAACCAATAACCTGGGGTACAAAGCCGCTCGTGCATGTATGCTTCCTTGACGTTTCTCTTTCTTTCAAGTTCGAAGGCATTAAGATGTATATAAGAATTTTTATCAAAGGTAAAAATATAAAAAATGCAAAATACATATATATATATATATATATATATATATATATATATATATATGGTGCCAAATTATCAGGTAAAAATATTTAAATTTGGAATAAAAAACAGGTGAAAAATTCATAATACACCATATGATTTATTATAGTTTTATATATTATTTTTACTACTACTATTATTATTACTACTACTATTACTACTATTATTATTATTATTATTATCATTATTATTATTATGATGATGATGATTCGCACAGTATGGGTGTTAACTTCCGATAATGTCAGCCTCAGCATCAGGTCTGTTTCATTGGACTTGAGACACTGAAGGTATTTTAGATACCGAGAACTTTTCGCAAAATGTGTGCTGTTCTCAGTAAAGCAGACTTTTTGAGAGTGCAATATCATGCTCTATGTCCAGTTCCTCCCGAAATCCTCTAAGTCTGGGTGGAATACTTCCCAGAGCTCCAATCATGATTGGGATGACAGTCGCTTTAACATTCCACATACACTGTATTTCAATTTTCAGGCCAGAGTTGCTCAGGACCTTTTCGCATTCTTNAAGTTCGAAGGCATTAAGATGTATATAAGAATTTTATCAAAGGTAAAAATATAAAAAATGCAAAATATATATATATATATATATATATATATATATATATATATATATATATATATATGGTGCCAAATTATCAGGTAAAAATATTTAAATTTGGAATAAAAAACAGGTGAAAAATTCATAATACACCATATGATTTATTATAGTTTTATATAGTATTTTTACTACTACTATTATTATTACTACTACTATTACTACTATTATTATTATTATTATCATTATTATTATTATGATGATGATGATGATGATTCGCACAGTATGGGTGTTAACTTCCGATAATGTCAGCCTCAGCATCAGGTCTGTTTCATTGGACTTGAGACACTGAAGGTATTTTAGATACCGAGAACTTTTCGCAAAATGTGTGCTGTTCTCAGTAAAGCAGACTTTTTGAGAGTGCAATATCATGCTCTATGTCCAGTTCCTCCCGAAATCCTCTAAGTCTGGGTGGAATACTTCCCAGAGCTCCAATCATGATTGGGATGACAGTCGCTTTAACATTCCACATACGCTGTATTTCAATTTTCAGGCCAGAGTTGCTCAGGACCTTTTCGCATTCTTTTTCTATCACTCTCTAGTTACCTGGAAAAGCAACATCAAGAATCAGACATTCCCGGGTATCTTTCAAGAGGATCGTTATGTCTGGTTTATTATGTTCAAGTCAAATGTCGGTCTGTATTTGAAAATCCCACAGAATCTTTAACTTATCAGTCTCAATGACTGCTTCCGGTATATGATTATACCACTGATCTGCCACCTGGATTCCATACTTCCGACAAAAGTTTCAGTGAAGGTTTAAGCACACTTTGTCATGTCGCCTTTTGTACTCGCGTTGAGCAAGCGGCGTGCACTAACTCACAATATGCATGACTCCCTTCGGGTGTTGGTCACACATTCGGCATAAGTTACTATTGATAGTCCTATAGTATTTCTTTTTCACAGAGTTTGTGGCCAATGTCTGTTCTTGCACGGCAATCAACAAGCTCTTCTTCTCTCTCTTGAACTTTCCCCGTGACAACCATAACCAAGAGTCGTCAGTTTTTACCTTTTCTGTGTCCCTTTCAAATGTGCCATGCATATCCATTGCTTTCCAGTGTCTTATCCGTTCTTCGTCTATCCTCGATTTGTATTCCAGCTTTCCTTCAGTGGCACCTTGTCGTAGCTTAAGTGCCGAACTCACATGCCGCAGAGGATCTTCCTTGCTGTTCACCAGGTAGTAATCCAGACTTCGTTTCTCTGCTGCAATACAATCGCTCATACTTTTGAAGCCTCTCTCGCCATGCTTTCTCTTCATGAAAAGGCCGTCTAAGTTCGACTTGGGATGATTTGCCTTATATTTGTGTAGAGGCTTGCGCGTCTGTGGGTCCATCTCCTGAGGATCATCTTGCCCCCAGTCAAGTATAGCTGCAATGTACCTAACGACACCAACAGCATGTACGTTAATGGCTGAAATGAGGTTTTTCGAGTTGAATTCGGTCTTCAATAGTTTATGCAAGCGCTCAAAATAGATATTCCTTACCCGGATTTTCATCTTTGTTTTTAGAATATCAGCTTCTAAAACACCCAGATATTTATACCCTCCTTCTTCGGGGTCGCCAATGCACTGGTCACTAGGCAATTCAATGCCACCAGTCGCCACACGAAATTCTTTTTTCATAGCTATTACTGCACATTTTGATATCCCAAACTCCATTCCCATATCATTACTGAGAAATCTAACAATTCATACTAGTGAACCAATCTCTTTCTCAGACTTTCAAGAGAGCTTCAGGTCATCCATGAAAAGAAGGTGGTTGATCTCTGGCTCGTCCTTACCCAGCATATACCCCATAGGTCATGATCTGCGGACAGGAGAGAATGGTATGAGTGTAATGACAAAGAGATGGGGAAAAAAGGAATGTCCCTGGAAGATATCCCTCTTAATGTTGACACTTCCGAGGAGCTGATTGTTGGAGTACAGATTGGTCTTTCAATTTGTCATGCTTGCTGGGATTAGGTCAACTACCGCATCAGAGATCTTGAACAACTTTAAAGTCTCAACAATCCACGAATGTGGCACCATGTCGTAGGCTTTTTAAAAATCGATGTTAGCCATGGATAGATTAGTGTCGCGCTTTTGGGAGTTCTAAAGCACAGTTGTATCTGTGATAAGATGGACCTTGGTGCCTTGCGACGTCCTGAAACAACCCTTTTGCACCACTGGAAGCAACTTGTGTTGTTCCAAGTGTTCATATGTTTTGTCAGCAAATACTCCAGTGAAAACTTTCCACCAAAGGTTAAGGCATGCTACTGGCCTGTAGTTCCCTACTTCGGGGCCCTCAGCTACATCTTTAATTATCAAAGTTGTTTTACTTTCCATCATCCATGATGGTACATTGCCTTTCGGTAGGGAGTCTTTTAGATCTTTAGCGATTCGACTCAGCAGAAATTTTAACCTTTTCAACCAAAAAGCCTGAATACCATCTAGGTCTGGTGCTTTCCAGTTTGGTAATTCTGTCAACTTGTGTTTAACACCTTCTTCAGCCACCTCAAAGTTTTCTTGACTAGGCATGTCATGCAGCTGCCGTTTAAAATTTTTCAGCCACTCAGAGTTTGGATTGTGGGTAACTGATTTACCCCAAAGGTCAGCCCAGAATTGAGTAGCTTCTCCGGGATTGGGTAATACATTATTGTGAGTATCGCCTTCTAGGTTTCTGAAAAACTGCTTCTGGTTAGTGTTAAAGAGACTATTTTGCTCATACTGGGCAATATGCTTTAACTTTCGCTGCCTTACTGGATATCCTCTGATTAATCTCTTCCATTTCCACCCTAAATTCTTTGTCCTTGATCTTATACTTCCTTCTAAATCTCGCTTCACCGATTCCTTCACATTGACACACGTGCCTCTATGCCAGCTCTCAATCCTCCTAAGGTGTTTTCTAAGGATCTTGATGTCACCTTCAATTTTCCTTTTCCGCATCGGTTCATGAGCATTCTTCCTTATTATTATTATTATTGATTATTTTTATTATTGATTATTGCTGTCGAGTGGTGGCGTGCAGACGTCTCTGTACACGGCTCTCGTTTAATCGCAAAATATTTGCCTAATTTTTTAATATTACAAGTACAATTTCATATCAATCGACTCGTCGTCGCACAAGGATTTTATTGGAATAATGTTTGAGTTTAGTTTTCGATACTTTTTGACACTATTTGTAGTTTGTAGTTTCTGTGGAAAGGAATTTCAATCGCTTGGACGCCATGTCTGGAGATGTAAAAAACGGTTACAGGAAAACACTTGCAATCCCAATGGGGAAATTAACTTGCCATTGATTAGGAAAAACAATAGAGACAGTTATACCAGTAATGTGACAGCTGGTGTTAAGTGTTCATGCGGAAAAGTATGTAAAGGATTGAAAGGATTAAAAATTCACCAAAGGAATTGCAGAGTAATTAAAGGCTTTGAGGAAGACACGTTTGAACAAATACCTGAAGACATTTCAAACAATACTGAAGCAACAACAGTATTGTCAAGTGGAGAACAGCTTGANAAACAACCCTTTTGCACCACTGGAAGCAACTTGTGTTGTTCCAAGTGTTCATATGTTTTGTCAGCAAATACTCCAGTGAAAACTTTCCACCAAAGGTTAAGGCATGCTACTGGCCTGTAGTTCCCTACTTCGGGGCCCTCAGCTACATCTTTAATTATCAAAGTTGTTTTACTTTCCATCATCCATGATGGTACATTGCCTTTCGGTAGGGAGTCTTTTAGATCTTTAGCGATTCGACTCAGCAGAAATTTTAACCTTTTCAACCAAAAAGCCTGAATACCATCTAGGTCTGGTGCTTTCCAGTTTGGTAATTCTGTCAACTTGTGTTTAACACCTTCTTCAGCCACCTCAAAGTTTTCTTGACTAGGCATGTCATGCAGCTGCCGTTTAAAATTTTTCAGCCACTCAGAGTTTGGATTGTGGGTAACTGATTTACCCCAAAGGTCAGCCCAGAATTGAGTAGCTTCTCCGGGATTGGGTAATACATTATTGTGAGTATCGCCTTCTAGGTTTCTGAAAAACTGCTTCTGGTTAGTGTTAAAGAGACTATTTTGCTCATACTGGGCAATATGCTTTAACTTTCGCTGCCTTACTGGATATCCTCTGATTAATCTCTTCCATTTCCACCCTAAATCCTTTGTCCTTGATCTTATACTTCCTTCTAAATCTCGCTTCACCGATTCCTTCACATTGACCCACGTGCCTCTATGCCAGCTCTCAATCCTCCTAAGGTGTTTTCTAAGGATCTTGATGTCACCTTCAATTTTCCTTTTCCACATCGGTTCATGAGCATTCTTCCTTATTATCGAGTGGTTACACACCATCTAGTGATGGATGGGTGAAAAACCCACATTCAGCGCCCAACAACAAGCCAGGAAAGTTATTATTATTATTATTATTATTATTATTATTATTATTATTATTATTGGGCAGACCCTGACCTATCATCGAATATTATTAACAAAAGGTATACTTTTGCAAAGTAGGCAAGCCAGTGCTATCTTGACTGGGGAGGAATGTAACTGTACGTGTTTCAATATAAACGAAAAAGTTTCCATCATTATTATTAATTTACATTATTACAGTGCAGGTTCCATATAGTTACGTTTATGTGCATTTAACAAAGGTTTGATAAAATAAAGTCAAATAAAAGTATTTTTATATAAAGCTCCATAAAAACGGAATAAGGCAGCAAGTTAAGTTTCCACAAAACTGAATCGATTCACTGATAGAAAATGAACTATTTAAAGCTCGAACCACAAAACTAGAAATTGGAGCTACAGCAAGAGTAAACGCGTCCAACCTTAACGGACGCTATTTAAATATCTGCAAATCACTGAAAATTATATGGAAACCCTGGATTTTTTGCCTCCGAGGTAACTCTAAATCCAATCGGAAAAAAGGAGAAGCCAAGAAACGAACTTTCAGAGTTATTGTACAGGTCTTGGAACAGCAAAAAACCTTGCACATACTTGAGAACCTCCAAAGGCTAGCCATTTGACAATCGCACGCCTGAATGCAGTGTTTCCGACTAGGAGGGGTGTTATGACAATACGCTATTATGAAAACACCGTCTGACGTTATCACGTCAAAATACAAGGGTGTGTTCGCTATTTTTGTCTCGGAACGATTGTTTCATGTTGTCAAAAATTAGGAGTATTTAATGACGACAACGGTGTCCAAGTAAAATTCCCAACCACTTTTGGAAGGTTTAAAGTACAATTGAACTTTGTAGAAAATTCATTTAAAATTGCATTTAGGTTCAAATTGGCTCACAACACCTTTTAAAAATATCATTCACGGTTTAGAAGTGCATAATACTTCGTGATCAAAGTAAAAGTTTGCAGAGTATTTTTAAGACTTTGCTTTGAGTTATAAGTCAGATTTCCAATTGGGGAATATTCTAAGAATTACTGTATTGCCTATAGAGATTTTAAGAAACCTGCATAGTGATGAGACAAGAAGAAACAAGTAAAAAAAATACGATAACGCTTAAGCTGTGATGAAGTCTCTAGTCCTTTGATGATCATAAGAAGTCAAATAATCATTGGTTGACTTACATTAAGGCACGTTTAACAGATGCTACCTATCCACGATTTACCAAATAACGAAGACTGTTACAACAAAATACTAGCTATAATGAATATGTTTATCACATGGCAGTTCCGTAACTTTCCCTTTATCTGGATCTTCCATTTAAAAAAATAGGAATAACAGAGTAAATACGATTCATGAACGAGCTTTGCGAATGAATCGCATACATAGTTCCACTGATTTAATATTTCTTTCAAAATAGATTAAAGAAACTTTATGAAAGACACCTCTGTGGAAACGACCGAAAAATATGGTTTGAAAAACTAAAGTCTTTACGGATGTCAAAACCAAAAAAACATACGGAATTAAATCCCTGTTATTTAAATTTTTAAGCAACTCAAAAACCTCAAATAGTAAGAAATTGCATAGAAAGGATGTGACTACATTCTTAGTTTGTAAAAATACGTATTGAGATTTTGGGTTTTATACTAGTTTTGATGTTTTGAAATACCACCAGTAAATTGTGTTTACCGTTTACGTGTGTTTTGGTCTAATTTTTAAGTGTGAGGAAGCCCTCCTCATCCTTCCTCTAAATCCCTCTTTAATAAATCATCTACATTGCATTGAATATACTGTCAGTGTTTCTTGTTAAAAAGAAGGGCGTGGACACGAGAAAGTTTCGTTCCCATGGTCCATCGTTGAACCAAAGCATTGTGCTACCATATCATTTGACTAAATATGCCACCTTAATCCCAGTTCCCCAGAAGTGTGATTAATGTAAGATGTTCAACGACAGGCAAGAAAACAAACAAAAAAACAACACAAGCTAATAAGCAAAGCCAAGCAAAAAAGGGCGCAAAATAGGCCTTCCTAAAAAGAGGTTCTTCTTTCCAAAGACTAACGCGCAAGGCTGCGAAATAAAGAAATCTAAACAAAACGCACAAACAAGCCAGGGGAGCCCAGAATCAAAAGCTCAAGCTCAAGCGGCGAAAATAACAACAAGGCCCACCGCACCCAACAACCAAGAAAGCAAGAGTTTTGATCAACTGTGAGGCAAAAAAAGGTGTCAAATAAGTTTAACTTGCAACCGTCACAGCAACAGGAGTCAGCTTTGTGATGAAAGCATGTACCAGGATGTAAATATAGTCCGTCCATATTGTGATTAAGGCATCAAAACCGTATATTTGAAAACTGTAGTATCTTGAAACAGGCTTGTCTGGCTTGATAGACAGTCAAACAATAAAACAACTCATAAAACCAATACAAAGAACAAAATTATTAATATCCCAAAATATGGTATATTCACGAAAATAAATATTACCTAATCTTTCTAAGTAAATACCTTTTTACATTGTTACATAATAGGGGTTATTTACAAGCTCTAGAAAAATTACTTACATTTATTGTAGTATGATTCCGAGCCATCTATGTCCATGTAGGCAAATGTTTTCAAAATTCCACCTGATCAAGTAAGCAAAAACGAAACATTTAATCTTCTTTAATGACAACTGAAACGGAAGTTATGGAAACTGGTGTATGTTTATAGTAATGTAATATGGAGATCACCTCCGAGGAGTAAAACTGGTTAGCATATTGCCATTCATCAACATTATCTCTCTCATATCTAAAACACTCTTTCCTATCTATTGATATATCTGTGTAAGCATTAGTGGCTTTTAATATGGCAATGACCAAAGTCTACTTAGATTCCCAGCTACAAGACATGCCATGATTTTCATTTTTTGGTCTGATGCTTAAAAACGAAACCATCCAGAATACTGCATAAACAATTGATGTACATAGGATTAACTAACGCAAAATAAAAGGCAATGCCTTCCAAAGAACATATAAATACATGGTTGACAACATATAGCCGACTTGAGATAGTGTCTGAAGTTAACAAAGAATGCTGCAAGTGGGCTGGAACATCACTAAAAAATCAAGCTTAAATAAAAAACATGGACGGGTCTCAAAAAATAAAAAAACCTCTCCTAATATATTCACACACATCTAACAATATTTTTTGTTAACTGTTCTTAACTTTCTCAAATATAAACATAATGTCAAAACCTATTTTTAATGTGAACACTAAATCGTTCAGTCAAGTATATATTCGGACTGTGTACTCTGGCTATTGCAGAGCTAACCTGTAAATACTATCCATCAGTAGAATTGTCCAAATGTTCTAGTTAGATATGTTAAGGTTACAACCATTCTGATAGCCTATCCTATCATTACCATTAATATATATATATATATATATATATATTTATATATATATATATATATATATTTGGGGGGTGGTTAACGTCATTTCTCCCTGGTAACTGAGGCTCAGACGGTGCCCTTCACATGACTTTCGTTTCGGCAGTGAGGAATTTCTTAGCCGGATGCCATTCCTGACGCCAACTAAAACCAAATTACACCCAGTACTTACGACAACTATTTGTAAATTATCATTTTGATCAAGATCGCCATATAATGAAAGCATGTTGGAAGCATGATATCTTGGCTCATATAGGGACTAAAATAGTAAATAAGAACCGGAAGAACCGACAGATATGGAAACAAAAAGAAATTTAAACAAGAGTGAGATAAATTTTTCTGCCTACTACAGCTTAAAGCTTCTCTCTCTCAATGTTCTTAAGGGAAAAAATTGAACAAAAAAGTGTTGTTTTTTATTACTGTTAGCAATGAAAGCTTAAGCACTTTACAAACCAAGGTGAAAAGGTCTCTTTTAAAAACAAGAATAAAATGAGCATGGTGTCAAAAGAATCACCTAAAAGATACTCCAAATTTATTCTTCGTAGAAAAGAAAAGACACCAAGCAATATATCACTCCAGGTCAAGAGTTGACAGAACGCCTTTATTATGATAGAATTACTAATTTCAGCCTAGAATCTCAAGAATCTTAAATAGCTTGTGGTGGTGCAATACGATATAGTAATAACACATACATATACACATGTCCCTATAATTGGTGACTGTATCATGTATAATAATGGGTGCAGTCAACAAAACCAATGCCCATGTCTTTTGTAAAGTGTCTGAATTGGTATGTCGGTTCACCTTAAATGCCCCACGACATTATGTCATTCAGAATTTGGAGTTTTATGCTTCTCCAGGTACGTTATGACCACTCAAGACTTACTACATTTATATGTTGCCATTTTACCATTTCAGTAACCTAAAAGGATGGCCAAGTACACTGGACGACAAGTCAAAAACAACCTCTCTTAACTGTAGAAAGTAGGTTTTTTCAATCATTAAATGAAGTATTTCCGTTGACTTGTCAGGTTTGATAAGTATATCAAGCACTGTTTTGTATTTGACCTCTAATACTAGCTTTATAAAAACTGGGTAAATTTGGTGCTGCGGCTGCAATTAAATGGAGGAAGCCGCTAACCCTCTTCCTAAAAGAAACTCAGTAAACTCAGGCAGTACTAGGTCTCGCTTAATGAATAACAGAATATATTTTACAACTAAAGAAAACGGAAAAGCCACAACTATTCAAGCGTAAATAATTCTAAAAGCTTGGATAACCTGACAACTTTTGGTTGCTGTATTCAAAGCACCACCCCTCGGACATAACTACGGCAAATGTCATCAACTGCATCAACAAAATGCAGCAGGAGTTTTCAACTTTATCAACTGTTGGTATGGAAAGGCGTGCTTCACATGAAGCATAGCATTCAAAGGTGCCTCTGATAGATTCAAAAAAATAATACCGAGTTCTAAGCAGCGCAGCCAGGTTAAATGTTATAATAAAAAAGAAAATCGGGTAGAATTATAGATTCCTTCAAGTGCACTTACAGCTCTTTGTATCGTTTTCTATTGTTTCACACGCCAAGGCTTCAAATAAGAAAAGATTAATTTATTAACATGACTCGAACAACGAAAATAACTGCCTCGAAATACTTAAAAGTTCTGGTCATCGGAAGTTGATCCTAATTCCAAAGTGGGTGATGGTCCTACCTTTTTATTTTATAGGTGTGTCAACAAAACATCACAAAGTAGATTTTTAACAAAATGGATTGACTGGACCTGAAATGGTCTAATCTACAACAGGCTCTAATTAATCTGACCGTCAAAAATAGTTCACCAACCTTTGAAAAAAAGTTATTCCATTGGGCATCAGGTCTTGGTCTCGCCTGCTTTGTTTGTCCAATGAAATGTTCCAATTTTTACGGTATTCTTCTCCTTCTCCCTGGTCAGTATTAAATTTATGTGCAAACATCCAAATTCCCTCTATACCACTTAATTGCCATCTTTCATTTTGTGGCCTACTTTACAAAGACTTTCCTTATCTAACTTTTATTTTATTGTAACTTAAGAGCAGTGACTACTGCCTTTACTATGCATGTAGGTCCCAACATCAAAGTCTTTTTAGATTCCATTTCCTCTTTTGTTATTAATGACTTCAACAAAAATTTGAAGAATTCATAGCTACCGCTGGATGGTTCGCCTTTAAAAAATAAGGTTTTTTGTCACAACTCACAGCATTAATGTTATGGTACTGGTTTCCGATGCTGATGCCAATACAGCTCATATGCACACCAGTGGCAATGCTTAATTTATGTCAAAAACCTGCTAGTGTAAGCATCATGTGTCTCTACCCATTCTACTACCACCACTCCATTACCTTTATAACGTTTTTTTATGGTGACTGTCGATTTTGTTGTATGGGTGGTTTAACTTGTAGTTGTAGGGTGAGGTTCTTCACCACATGAAGTCCGTCTTCAATTACGAAAAGCTAAATGGAAATCTCTATTGTGTTTTTATACTGTAAAACACAAAGTACAGCATCACGAAGGTTAACAAGTAAATTAGCCAATAGTACTCAATAGTTGTAAAACATCTCCTTCAAGAAAACTTACACATCTCTGTGGAATGGGGCAAAACCTTTATCCAACTTGAACCCAGGGTATGCTTATTTTCAATAAAAAAATTGTGTATCGTGGATTGGGTCACTTTGTATCTCGGGGGTCTTGGACCATTTTTCTAGTTTGTTTCAAGTGACTTATTTAAAACACTCTTGATGCCTTGAAATAACTTTAAAATCCTTTAAACTATGGTATAATATTTACCAAACACATTCTCTGACTGATTTTATATCAACATTGTTTGTCTTTATTTTCCACATTTTCTGGATGTATGTACAAGGTATAAATATGGTAAAGACAAAGTCTGTCTATTATTCTCAGAAAATAACATATTTTAACCTTTGTCTTAAATAAAAAAACTTCTTAAAATGTTCCATTAAAAAGTCCTCTGGATGATTTCTTATGTACCATGACTTTTCCTAACAAATTTAGGTGATTAAAGTTACCCAAAGAAATTATCTTTTCTGGGGTGACTTTGATCATTTCAGAAACAAACTGTTTGCTTAACTAGGGTCCCATTTTAAACTTTTCCAAAATGCAATTCATGAGTGCACATGCTATGTATGCCTTTTTCTGAAAGTCAGCTGCGAATGCTTCTACTGCAAGGAAATTAGATAAGACAAGCTTAACTTTGTTGCATTCAAATATGTTGATTTTGCAATATTTGGAATAAAAAAAAGGCAATATTTTGTTTAGAAGAGCTTTCACATTTCTATAAATAAGTACAATAAAACAGCTTTTGTCAACCATTGGTCTTTTAAGGCATATATTGGGGTAGGGGAGGGGAGCTTAAATTCATCGCAAATATTTTTGACTTTGGGGTGGCTTGGATCACCAAACTTTATCTTACAATATGATGTAGCTTAATAACAAAATTGTACAATTTTAACTTCCAGAATGGTGCAAAATTACTCAATGGTCATTTATTCAAGGTGGTACCTATTTGATGGGAGTGGGCAAATCTACATTTTAATGTTAATTAGGAAGTAGCTACATCTCCAACACCAGTTTCTTTCAAAAGCACTACTTCAGTAAGCTTTATGACACACTTTCCTTTCAGGGAAATTTATTGACAATGTTTATAAAAAATATCTTGATTCCAGTAATTAAAAAGTACCTGTAGTATCCTTTTTCCTCATTATCTGTATATCACTTATGCTTCCAAAGCTGCCAAATTTTTGTCTAAACGAAAAAGATTATCACACAATAAAGCCTTATAGCAGTAAAAATGGGGTGAAATGCAAAAAAAATGGTGGTGACACATATTATTAGCAAAAAATCAAAGCAAAAAAGTAGGTGTAATAAGCTGTATCTGTATAGTAGGGAAAAAAGCTCACTACTGAGCAAAAAGTCGTCCAGGGTGAGTGAATGTGTGGTGAAAAAATATAGTCAAATTCCTTTTTCAATGCAGATTTGTACTGATTAAGAGTTTTAGTTTTAATAACAAACTCTGGTAGCTGTTTCCAGTTACAAGGGGTAGATGGAATTAAAAAATTCTTCAGTGTTGGATGATAATACTCTGGCTCTTTTTGAATGAGTATTTTGATGCTCTAGTATTGTATGAGAATAATGAGTCAGCAGGGAATGCCACCATGTCAGTGATGATCTTCTGCATAAGTAATAGGCCTTGGTCTCTCCAGCTCTTGTGTAGTGGTTGTGAAGTTCTTGCATTGTTTTTGTGATACTACCACACTTGCCATAATAATTTTGGGCAAAACAATCAAGTTGGTACTTATTATACTGCTGCAAGTTGTTCAACATTCTTTTTCAGTTTTGTGTCCCGTACTGTGGGTGAATAATCCATGATTGCGCACACAAGAGATTAATGTTATTTAATGAAAATACTTTGAGCAGTATTTATAGTACTCAAAGATAATGACATGGGGTAGCATATGGTGGCATTAAAATGAATATTCAAATCATCTGCTCATTTCTCTGACTTTAAACCTTTCTGGAGCTGCAGTTGATCATCTATGGTCTTGACTGGGCAATACATCACATAGTAATCAGCAAATAAATGGGCTTGCAAATACATCATGGCTATTCCCCATGGAATGTATGGGATGCATACAGAGAGTCACTACACTGACACATCCTGGGAAATGCTGATTGTCACTGCTCATCCCACAACATCAGTAGGCCAATCTCTGTAACCACCTCTGACACTATTTTACTGTACTGGCGAATCTGATACACCCCCCAATGCCTGACTACCAAAGGCAGAAGCATGGATCCTTAGCTGGACCAGCTTAAGTAGTAATGCTCTTTAACATACAGGGATACTCTGTCAAGAAGGAAAAAACTCATCTCACTGGCTGCCTGTGACTATGACATCATATGCTTACAAGAAACCCACCTGACACAGTCCAGCAAATGACCATCTATTGCTGAAACTTTTGGCTGAGATAAGACATGAGAAATATGGGTCTGCCATTTTCTGCAAACCAATACTGAGTATCAAAAGGCTTCATACTGTGTAATGAATAAAGACACAAAGATTGCCGTAAAAACGGGGCTATCAATGGATGCTACACCATGAGTTTACAAAATTGCGGTTGACACAGTGAAACCGCTGACCTAAATACAAATCACAACAGGAAGTCCAACAGAATAAATTTCTACCTTCTTCTACCAAGGGCTCAAACTTACTTGAGCAGATGTGCCATTTAAGGAATATACACCCTGGAGATGTTAACCATGAGGGTACATAAGTGCCAGAAGAAGATTTTCTTGGAAAACCAAGGAAACAATCATGAGGGGTTTCGCTGGTTGCTGTACACAACAGTGAGCAGATTGAGTGAAGAACATCTGGGAGGACATCTTGCCAGTGCTTTATGGGACTTCTAGACTTCAGACATGTAGTTATTGCCTGCCAAACAGTCCCATTGTACCTTTCGATTTGGCCATTTCCCGTAGGATTATAACTGGTAGTTCGGCTGGTGGCAATTCCTCTCTCTGTCAGGAAGGTTTGTAGCTCCCGACTCATGAAGGCTGAACCACGATCTGAGTGAACATATGCTGGCATTTTGAAAATGGAGAAAAGTGAAGTCAAACATCTGATTACTGTCGGGGTTGACACATCAGCACAAGGGAAAACAAAAGGGAATCTAGAAAACTCATCAACAATGTTCAAGAAATATTTGTTCTTGTTAGTGGTTGGTAATGGTGCTTTGAAGTCAACGTTAAGCCTTTCGAAGGATTGTGTAGCCTTTATAAGAGGTACTTTTGGCGGCTGATGAAACTGAGGCTTGCATTCATTGCAGATTGCACAGGAATTAGTAATTTGCTCTGCTTCCTTGAGGGAGTACAGAAGATTCTTTGATTGAACAAAATGCCACATTTTGGTGATGCCTGGGTGACAGAGGGCATCGTGTAGGTTGCGTAGTGCAGATTCCTGAGACTGAGAGGCAGCACATGTAGCTCTACAGAAAATGTCAGTAGGAATGTTATCCTTGCCTGGACGGTAAACTATGTCGAAGCTATAGCATGAAAGTTTAAGTTTCCATCTCATGATTTTATCTTTCTTAATCTTGCCCTTGTGCTGCTTGTCAAACATATAAGACACTGACTTTTGATCAGTCTTTAGTGTGAAATGCCTTCAAGTGAGGAAGTGCCTCCAATGTCGTACTGCCTCCACATTAGCTTGTGCCTCTTTCTCTACAGCTGCATGCTTGAGCTCGCTGCCTTGAAGGGTTCTTGAAAAGAAGACTACTGGGTGACCTTGCTGGCTAAGCGTGGCAGCCAGGGGAACATCCGAGGCATGTTTCTACCTCAAAGGGATGATTCTCATTGATAGATATAATTACAGCTTCTTCTATAGTGCTCTTTATGCTTTTGAATGCTTCTACTGCCTGCAGGCTCAACGGGAATGATTTGCAGGAAGTTATGCAATTGATGCGGTCAGAATAGGCAGGGATCCATTGTGAGTAGTATGAAAATAGTCCCAAGGACCTGTTTAAGGTGTTTGAGTTATGCGGTACAGGAAGCTTATGGTCTGAGGCATTCAGGATTGGGACGGATAGTGCCATCCTCAATAACATAGCCAAGAATAGGTAGACA
>RDPX01000112.1:628359-658508 GCA_003991215.1 Morbakka virulenta | reverse complement strand
ACATCCGAGGCATCTGTTTCTACCTCAAAGGGAAGATCCTCATTGATAGATGTAATTACAGCTTCTTCTATAGTGCTCTTTATGCTTTCGAATGCTTCTACTGCCTGCAGGCTCAGCGGGAATGACTTGCAGGAAGTTATGGGCTTGATGCGATCAGAATAGGCAGGGATCCATTGTGAGTAGTATGAAAATAGTCCCAAGCACCTGTTTAAGGTCTTTGAGTCATGTGGTACAGGAAGCTCACGCAATGGTCTGAGGCGTTCAGGATCGGGACGGATAGTGCCATACTCAATAACATATCCAAGAATAGGTAGACATTGGGTTGAAAAGACACTTTTATCATTGTTGTACGTAATGTTCTTTCGCTGAGCAGCCTCAAGAAACAACTTTAGATTAGCATCATGGTCCTCTTGATCTTTACCACAAATGGTGATGTTATCTAGATATGGGAAGACAGCTTTAAGGTTCTCCTCTTGGACAAATTTCATCATTTCTCGCTGAAAGCAGGCCACCCCATTTGTGACTCCAAATGGAAGACGAGTGAACTGATATAGGCAGTTGCAGGCCTCAAATGCTGTATAGGGCTTGTCATCCTCCTTGAGGGGAACTTGATGGTAGGTGCTGCATAAGTCAATCGTGCTGAAAACTCTGTACTGGGCGATATGGTTGACTAGGTCACTTATCCTTGGCAAAGGGAATGCATCGAGGAAAGTAAACTTGTTGATAGTTTGGGAATAATCAATGGCCAACCTCTTCTTGTGGTTTTCATCTTTTGTGATGACCACTTGAGCACGCCAAGGGGAAATACTTGGCTCAATAATACCTTCTTGAAGTAATCGTTTAACTTCCTTATCAATGAAGTCTAAGTCCTCTTGACTGTAACAATGGGACTTGGTAGTGATTGGGTGGCAGTCTGGTGACAGATTGGCAAATGGTTCTGGTGCATCAATCTTTAAAGTTGTAAGGTTACAAACAGTCAAAGGCGGTTTGGGTCAACCGTAATTGAAGATAATACTTTCATGCTGTGTCTGGAAATCCAGTCCCAGGATAAGACCAGCACAAAGTCCAGATGACACAGATAGACAAAAATTCTTGTACATATACCCTTGGTAGGTGAGATCAACAACACAGAAGCCTTGAACTTGGGTCGAAAATCTGGTGAAACCATAGATACTGTACCCAAGCAAGGATGGAGGGGTATAGACACTGATTCTACTAGACATGGAGCGATAAACCTTTCACTGCTTCCACTGTCAAAAAGAGCTTCCACAGGGTAACCATTCACAGTTCCTGTCACAGAGGATTTTACTAGTGATTCTGGAGCTTTTGGGTAAGTAGATGCAAGTATTACTGAAGTGGTAGCAGCAGAAAGCCTTTGAGATTTTCCATGACACACCTTTGCATAATGCCCTTTATTTTGGCAGTTGTTGCAAGTAGCTTCACGTGCAGGACTCCGTGAATGAGGGTGCTTGCTGTTTCCACAAAAGAAAGACTTCTAATCTTCAGATCGAGCAGCAGTGGATATGCAGTGGTCAGGACTTGTGTCTGGTCGTAGAGCTACAGGAGTTGTAGGCATAGCTGCATTAAAGGAAGGTTGAGGAGTAGCATATGATTCAGAGCTTTGCATGGCTGACTCCAGTGCACGAGCTTGATCAAACATGACCTTTAAAGTAAGCATTGTGTTTTCCAAAAGTCATTGACGGATGGCGTTGGATTGAAGGCCAGTTATGAATGCATCATGAATACTTTCCTCACAGTAGGCAGCTGCAGTAACAGTTTTAAAATTGCAGTCTTTACTGAGGGTTTTTAGAGGTAACAAATATTTGTCTAATGTTTCTCCGGGTTTCTGTCAATGAGTGGCCAACAAGTGGTGAGCGTAGATTTCATTTGTCGACTTTATAAACAAATTATGAAGTATTTCCATGGCTTGGTCATATGAAGCTGATTCCTCAATGTGTTGAAAGATTTCTGGTGACACAAAGTTCATTAAAACTTGAAGTTTATCGAGGCCCTCATCATGTAAAACTGAGATAAAATTGTCGAAAGTTCGGCATCAATGGAGCAATTCTTTGTTTGCTGAAACAGTGTCAGGTTTCTGCTTCAAATGCTCTGGCCATAAGACTTTATCCATAATATATGATATATAATATTGATAGCTCAGTAAATTGTAATGAATAAAGACACAAAGATTGCCATAAAAACTAGGCTTTACTAAGCTATCAATTGATGCTACATCATGAGTTTACAAAATGGTGGTTGATACAGTCAAACCACTGACCTAAATACAAATCACAACAGGAAGTCCAACAGACTAAATTAGAAGTTCAGAGTTCTTGGCAAATCATAGTTCATAATAATCATAGTTCATAATAAATCATAGTTCATAACAATAGTTCATAATAATAAATTATAGTTCATAACATACTGAAACAATTCATGGCAATATAGAATGAATTTGTCTGCCTCAAATATGTCCTCATTACATCCATTTATAAACCACCTTATGAAACATTCCATGCACCTAGAATCCTGAACAATGCAAGAAAAAATATCACATTGTTGCTGGAGATTTTAAGTTCCACAATACACTCTGGGGTTATCAAGGCAATGACTTCAATGTGATCCCAGTTGATGACTGGGTGGCTCTCTCAACCTCTGTCTGATTCATGAACTATCATAATCATTCAATAGAGGATGCTGGATAACGGGATGTAACCCTGACCTCTGTTTCACAAGTGCAAGTCTTTAACTCCATTTCATGATCCCAACATCAGCCAATCACAATCACCATAAATGCTGCTGTTGAACCAGCAACTAAATCATCTAAGAGGTACTTCAATCTGAAGAAAGCCAAGTGGGACCAGTACTCGAAGATCCTATGCCAAATTTGTCAAAGCCATTAAGCAGGTGTCAAGAGGCTATATTCCTCAGGGATGCAGAGATGGATACATGCTAGGGATCAGCAAAGAGTCATCCAAATTGCTGGAGGAGTATGAGAGGCTGTACAACACAGATTACTTCTCCAAGAACACACTGGAATTGGGCAATGCACTCATAAGCTTGGTTGCCAAAGAAAGGACGAAAGGACGGTAAGATGTAATTGAAAACACAAATATGATGATGAACAGCAAAAAGGCATGGGCCACCATAATGTGCCTTATGGAGACAATGTTACCCCTCCTGCAGTTACAAATGGCACTCCAAATGACATAGCAAAACAACTTGTTACCAATGGCAAATCAAGGCAATGAAGTAAACCATCAGGTCTGCACTACTCAACTTTGCTACTAAAAAACAAACCAGAATATCTTGGTCACAACAACACCTCTCATAATGGAGGAGCTCCTATCTGGCCTGAAAGACCTGAAGAAAAGCAAAGCACTGGGCCCAGATGACATTCTCACAGAAATGCTTTCCCACCTCAGTGAATGAGCATTAAACTGGCTTTTGGAAATACTAAACCAATATCTTTCCACATTGCAGATTCCAAGAGTATGGAGAAAAGCAAGGTAGTAGCCATTCTAATGCCAGTGAAAGATCAAATGTCTGTAAGCTACAGACCAACATCACTGTTATGCTGATGCCTGGTATAACATTTTATCTATTGAGCTGATCTGTGCATAACAATGCAGCAGAAAAGGTTTGAGCAGATTAACACTTTCTTAAGTTTGCACTCCAGGAGATGACCAGGTATTACCAACTAAATAACTTAAAACCAGACCCTAATAAACCCCAGACATGTACCTTCCATCTCAACAGCAAGGCTGCCAAACATCAACTCTGGTCACACTGGAATGGAGAACCTCTGGAGACCAAATTCAGTCCATCTTGGTGTCACCCTCAATCAAACTCTGTCTTTCAAGAAGCATATCTTTAATGTCAAGGCAAAAATGAACACCCAAAATAACCTTTTACAGAAGTTGACCAACAGCTAGTGGGGTGCTGAACTGAAGACCATTCAATCACAGTACTAGCACTAAGTTTTTCCACTGCAGAGTATGGCTGGAACAGTGGAACAAACATGGAGAGCCTTGACTGCAATGGATTGAGAGAAGCAGTTTGCCTAATAAAGAACTTTATTTATTTATTTATTTATTTATTTGATAATATTTCAACAGGTGCATTATATCACTTTACATAACTGTATTTCATATAAGTCCTGTGAAAGTGGATAGGACTGGATAATATGGAAGCCTGAATTGGCTCCAAACCAAAAATGGAAGATGCATGGCATCCTGCAAGAAGTGGGGCTCCACTACAACAGATATCTGCAGCTGTGGTTTGGTAAAAACAATGCCCCACCTTCTTAATTGCCTACTGCAACAGGCTGCCAACCAGCTGATCTGGCACTCCCCTCAGAGGAGCTTTGGATTGTGCATATTTCTGGAGTGCAAGAGTCTAACAGGACAAGAATAATAATGGAAGGTAACAGCTACAGATCCATTTGTATTTCTTGAAGCAAGTCTTTTTTTCTATCATTAGAATATCATTACTTAGTTGTTCTTCAGCTGTAATAAAATCTTTAATTCCACAAAACCATTATTAATCCCTACTATAGCTCCTATCTAATAAAAGATACAGTGGAAGTCTTCTGGGTCAATCTTGTCTTTTTATCTGGTTTATTCTACTAGTTCCCCTTGTACCAATTTAGTATAAAATTAAATATTTCAACTAGCTTCTATAGCTAACTTTACTCAATTTCCCTAAACAGATAGAGCACGTCCATAGCAAGGTGATAACAGTGACAACAAATCCACTTTTAATTGGTGGCACATAAATACACTTCACACTCAATTATATTATGTTGATTTTTTTTGCCATATGGGAAATTCCTATTGGTCAAGCCTATCTTTATAACTTGAATTGAATTTTATGGTTCCATGCAATGAAACTCTTAGCAAACAAACAAATCTAGATACAACAAATTACATATTGTTTCAAAATATATTGAATTTGCAGAATTAAAAACAGGCCTTTTAAAAAAAATAAAAAATCACCTGTCAATGCATTCGCAAATAGTTTTACCATATCTGTAGACTATGTTTTTTGTTCTGTTTTAAATTTAAAATGTATCCAGACAAGAGAAAAATATAATGAAGCATATTTGAGACTATAGGAAACTTCTAGGCTGCTGGTTTAAAATCATCTTTTGATTACTTACTTACTTACTTATCCTTGTGTAGACAGTCCAGTTTGCCACTTTGTTTGATCAGTTGTGTTTTCCTTTGTTTAGTTTCCGGGCTCTCAGGTCTTCCTTAATAGTGGCAGCCCAAGTCTTCCGTGGTTGACCAGTGGTGGGAGCTCCATCAATATGTAAATTATAGGCCTTGTTGATCCAGTCATTGCTCCTCTGAATGTGACCAAACCAAAGGAGATGTCTTTCACAGAGGGCTACTTCTTGGGGAGGTATCTGAAACTTTGCGCAGAGTGTTGAGTTGACATGCCACATCCAACATAACATAATGCATTCATTTCTCAAGAGTCACTATCTGTCCACTACTTTAAGGGGCCTGCACTCACTAGCATGGAGCAGTGCATTTCTTACACAGCTGCAGAAGACCTCACCCTGATTCCTCAAAGATATGCCTTTATTGGGTATAAGTGGGAGAAGCTCATGAAATCTTCCCCAAGCAACTCTGCACCAGTGAATGGTATATGCCTTGCAAGTGCCTCCAGGACATTGACTGTCTCCAAGATAGCAGAATAACTCAACTACCTTTTTTTGCCCATGTTTACTCACAAACCCTTGGCTTCTATCTGCTCCTTCCAGAGCTTCAACTTCTCAATCAGCTCTTCCAGAGATTCTACAATGATTACCAGGCCATTGGTGTAAAGCAGCTCCCATGGGCAACCTGAACGGAACTCTCTTGATAGAGCTAAGTGTGCTAAGCACCAAGCCCTGATGCACACCAACTTTCACATCAAACTCTTCCGAATAAGAGTCACTGACATGAACCCAACTCTTGGCTCCACTATACATAGCCTGCACAACTGTGATGATCCATTCTGGGACTACCACTGAGCACATTGTCCACCAAAGAGCTTTGCGAGGAACTCTGTCAAAGGCCTTCTGAAGGTCAATGAAAGCAGAGTACAGATTTTTCTTCTTGGCAAGATATTTCTCTTGGAGCTACCAGACAATATACATGCATCAGTTGTGCCCCGACCTGGCATGAAACCAAATTGCATGTTATCAATTTCGATGATCTCTTGGATGCACTTTTTGATGATCTGCTCCACAACCTTCAAAACCTGGTCTGTTTCAAGCCACAATAGTTGCCCCATTTCAAGGTGTCCCCCTTTCCTTTATACAAACTGATGATGAAGCTTTCATTCCAATCAACAGGAATCTTTCCCTCAAACACAACAGCATTTGTGAGGTCTGCAATGAGTTAACTACAGCAATCTGGGGCTGCCTTAAGCATTTCAGCAACAATACTCGAAGGATCGGGAGCCTTATTCTGTTGCATCTTACAGATTGAGGCAGAAACGATCTTGAATGTAATGAAAATTAAGCTGGTGCAACTGGAGATAACTCTGACTTAGAGCAAGGAAACTCTACATTCAATAGCTTCTTGTAGTGCTGCTTCCAAGCATTTCCCCTTGCATCATCACTGAAAGAGAGATTACCAGCATCATTGCGAATGTATTTCTCACCAACAACATCCTGGTTTTCTTTACACATTTGCTTGGCTAGATGATAAAGCTGTTGATCATTTTCAGCAATGTGAGGGAACTGGGATTCTTCTGCCTTCTATTGAACTATTAACACAGTTCATTTAGAGGCCCTCTTGGCACTGAGATAATCCTCCTGACTACCACTATTCTTCCACACTTTCCACAGGTGCCATTTCTCTGTACAGCAGCTTCCACTTCATCATTCAACCACCAAGTTTCCTTTCTCCAGATCCCTTTCTTGGCCTTCCCACACACCTCATCTGCTGTGTTTAGCAGAGTGGTTTTAACTCTAGCCTAAATCCCATCCACAGAGCTGTCCACAGAGCTAACATTGGCAACATTAGTGCCAAAATTTTCTAAAAAAGTCTTCTTTACATCAGGGTCTTTCAGCTTCCACAGTTGACTTCATATACCTTATCCTCTTACTTCTCAGCAAGGAGTACAGCAACACCATCTGTACCTTTATCATTACCAATCCAGAAGAGTTTGTATCTGGAGTCTTTCCCAGCAATCATTCTGGCAGATGCACCTCTTCATCTGACTTCCTGGATACAGCAAACATCAATACCTCTCCTAGAAAGAGCCTCTACTACCTCACTTGATCTACCATGTAGTGTCCCAACATTCAATGTGGCAACTCTGAACTTCAATTGTGAGATTTTGCATGGATTCTGCATGTATACATGCAATGATCTGGTTGGCCCACATCCAACCAAACCATTGACAACATCATCAACTGTTTCCAGTCCCGTAATGTGCAAACTTACTAAGAACAGCCACAGTTTGATTGAAGCAAAAATTTTCACAGTTGGATACCCTTTCCTAAAACCAACTCAGCACTACAACTAGAAAAGAAGTGACACATCCCCAGTACTATGGCCAAGACACGATATTCATCTAGTCAAAAAGTTGCAGTAGCTTGCTAACTAAACCAGGTGATCTCAACTATTGACAATAAATTATTCCTCTGTCTGACATCATGTAAAAGGTACCATTGACCCAGTAGGATTCTTCCACCACCTTTTACTGCTGCAATGCTGGTGCCCAAAGCAGAATTTTTATTAGAGGTTTACTCCTCTAGATCCACTGTGTTATATTTAAGACAGGGGCACCTTGAATGTGGCTTTTCACCATGCAAAGTGGTGGAGAGGCTAAGAGCTTCACCCCTTGATGATGATATCACCAAATAAAAAGTGCCTGTATTCAGCACAGGAGTATAAAGTACCCTGAAACCAAATCTGAGCATTCTACATGTTTTTTTGGTGTTTTTTGTTTGTTTTTTTAAGTTTTAACATCATATTTCCCCAGCAATTGGGGCTCAGATGGTGCCCTTCAGAGGGACTTTGATTTGACAGTGAGGAATTTCTTGGCCGGATGCCCTTCCTGACGCCAACCAATGGCTTTTTTTTTCTTTGCAAAGTTCCAAATTCTCCTCGACAGCTCTGGGAATTGAACCCGGAACTCTTGGTTACTGTGCAGTTGCACTAACCATTATGCCTCGGCTCCTGCTTTATGTCTTTATGTTAAATTTTATTCATATCACATCCATATCCACGCACAGACTTCACACTTCATACAGGAAGCTAATCGGAACATTCTGCAACAATAGATTGTTTTGCCAAAAAAGGTTGGCAGAAAAACTTTCCTTTTGGATTATTTAATTTTTAAATGAACCAGTTAATGAAATCTGATATTAATATCATTTTGAAGCTACATAAAAACTATGAAAAATTAGGGTTCAGTCATACTTCTTTTCCTTTCTTCTGTTCCCTAGTTTGCAACAGCAAATTTTTCCTTTCCACAGGGCTCTATCCATACCATTCACTTGCACCATTTCCATCTTTTACATACCTTCCTTCACAAAATCATTCCATCTCTTCTGCTCCCTTTCCAGCTTGTTCCAGTTATTTTATCTCCATCACTTTATGCCTGAGATACTCTCTACCCCCTCTTTGCACATGCCTAAACCATCCTAACCTACCCTTATGCAAATTTCAAGCTATTTTTCCAACTTAAAAACTTCTCTGATCACGTCACTTCTCATCCTATCCTCCCTGGAAACCCCAAGAGAACATCATGGCATATACATCTCTACTACAATCATTTTCCTCTCCAAGCTGCTAGTCATTGACACCATTCTGATCCAATGGATCAAGGCAGGCCTGTGTAGGGATTTACTACCTTTACCTTGATTTTCACTGGCACTCTTGTGTTACACTTTTTTCCAACTACACTACCTGGACTGGATTCTCTTTCCCACCTCTCAATCACTGCTGCTATCACTTTCCAGTGTCAAACCAAAGTATTCAAAATTCAGGGTTCTAGGGCACCTCATCTACACCTACCTTTAATGGGGGTAAATTTGCCTTGTTGTTAATTCACACATGCTCAGTCTTGGACCTATTTACTCTCAGACGCCTTCTCTCCAATGGCTTTTTAAACCTCTCTAATTCCTCTCCAGTCTCTTCTTTTCCCTCATTTACCACTAATACATCATCAGGCAGCATCATGTTGAATGCATTTTCTCTCATTGCATTTGTCATCAGTTCATCCATACTAAGTGCAAAAAAGAGCACTCAAAAATAACCTCTGCTCCAGACCTACACCAACTTTAGCTGGTTTGGTCCTTCCCACCACACAATTGGCTACAGTCTCACAAGCTATGTACATATCCTGCACACATACAGATACTTTTTCAGTGCTCCCTTTCATCTCATGCAACACCACACCTCCATCCATACACAACACTCAACCATCTTTGTCCTTTACCATTTTAATGTGTTGTATACCTCTTAACACTCTAACAATCTGTTTTTACTCTGTTCACTCCTTACTGACCTTACTCTGACTCCATATTTTAGTACATATCATCATATCCCCCTCACTTTGTTTCAGCTACTGTCTGCCCAGTGCTCCTCATTGCCAGTCTGTATTACTGTTTAGTTACATCACTCTACTCCAAGTGCAACTTTCAATAGCCAGCCTTCTTTCTCCATACACTCTCCTCGCCCTTCTCATTTCACTACTATGTCATCTCTCCTTCCAGCACAATTTCCTCCAAATTGTCTTCTCTCAGTTTTCATCATCTGACCTTAGGTTCATTTTTCTTTGACTTTTCCACTACCAATGCAATCTTCGCTCTACAAATTCCAGGCCTGTGTTGATAAGTTATGCATTCTCTAGCAATCACTTTGCTGTCTGTAATCTCCTTTAGATATCTCCACATGCACAGAATGTAGTCTCTCTGCATTCTGCTGTTGCCATGTTTAAACATATCCATTATTCTGTTATTGTACTGAAGCCCATCAACATTTACCAATCAAGTCTTCATCTTCTGAGCTGCCTTCTCCTCACTGGCTATTCTGATCTAATCTAGCCTGACAAATGCAAGATCCTCCATTTGTACCTTTGCCATGGTCACATCCATTCCTCTCAAAAATTCTCTTTTCTCCAAGTCATTGCATGCTGTCTTTGGTGATAATGCTTATCATTTCTTCGTTGTTTCTTAACCCAATCAATATGATCCTATCTGACACTCAGACTACCTATGCCGTTGCTTCTGTCAAACTACAGTGTAGTATGATACCCACTTTATTTCCTCTACATCCTGTGCCATGACAATATAGCTTGTACCTGTTTCCAATATCTGCTGAAAAGGCCATTCTACAACAGAGAATAATCTTCAAATATTTAATACAGAACTACCAATCTCCAAACGAAGTACCATCTACTACATGAAGGGTCATTTTGTGGTCAACAACATGTACTAATGGTCAAAGTAAGACCAGGTGAGTCTATAATCGAAATGTTTTCGTTTGTGATAACAACGAACTTGTGGAATCTGGTATATAGTTAAACAACACGTCAAATGGCAGAGATCAAAGAACTTAAGCAAACTTGACATTCACGTTTCAGCAAGACCAAAATTGCTCTGCAACATCTTACCTTAAATCATCCTCTGATATTTGCGGGAAAAGCCCGCCAATATGAAGCCTCCTCTTCTTTGATACAAGTGACTTCGATGTCATATCTGTAGCTCAGAAATGTTAGGGAATTGAATCAATACTCCAGACTTGTATTCTACGTATGTTGTGAGCAATCCTGTCAAATAATACGATTTTCACATGAAAAGTTTGTTTTCGAATAAGCATGACACATGGAAGTTGTCAGCCCATGTTAGACGCACCAAAAGGACATGGAACTTTGGTGGCCTTTTGGTCACAACGCCAAGAAAGAAAAAATTGGGTGGCGTGTTGAAGGGTAGCGTGAACTTGTGAAGAAGCAAAAATTATGAAAGTCTTATTTGTCCACCTTTTCACAGTGGGCCTTGCACTTATGTGAAAATATTGTATTGTTTTTTTCAAATCTCTAATGTAAATGGGAGAGGGAAAGCACTCCAAAAAGCCTACGAAGTTTGTTCGGAAACACAAAGAATGAAAATGAAGCAAAGTGCAACCCTTGAGGCCTAAATATGGTAACCAAGACAAGGCAGAATTAACGAAGCACTCCGTAAAGCTGTAGGATCAAGATGGAGTCAACCTAGCTGGCTAGCTAGAGAGAGAGAGAGAGAGAGAGAGAGAGAGAGAGAGAGAGAGAGAGAGAGAGAGAGAGAGAGAGAGAGAGAGAGATTTAGGCAGCGGGGAGGAGGAAGTGAGTGTGTGTGTCTTGATCTTCCCCTCTAATGTATTATCTATAATATCTTTTTATATTCTTTATAATGTTTGGTACTTTTCATCAAGGTAATAAGATGCTTATTTCATGCAAATACTTTATAGCCAAAAAATACTGCACAAAGGAATCCATGTTTGAATGGTTCGGTAATGTCACAATTACAGTGCAATGACAGCTTACTATCAAAAAACCTTCAAAGCATAGCAAAAAAGATGAACATCTTATCCCTCATACATCATTTGTTGGAAAAAAGGCTAATTTCATATTTAGATACAGCTGTTTAACTCCTCTCTGAAGAATTTTTTCAGTGTTGCCTTCTTTTTTCACTTTTGGTCTTCAGTGACTTAAATAATTTTTCCTTACAAAAAGATTCACATTTACCAAAGCTTTGCGTTGGAACGTTTGCAGGAAGAGTAGTGTCATGAGATAGCAAACACCAATGAATCTGGTAGATGGCCGCCTTGAATTTAGTAATTTTGGATTAAAATACATCTAAAATGCTCGGATTAGTGATGCAGTAACAATGATGTCAAGAGTGATGGTGTCAGCTTTGAAGGGGGACTTTCAATGCCAAACCTTCTAGGGTTTCTTAACAATAAAAATGGATTAAAAGATTCACATTCGCAAGAGGAGTCTGGAACACAAAGCGTATTTTTTACCTCTGGAAGGAAAATAATCCAGTTTGCTTTAAGAAACCAATTGATTCACCCGGGTTGAGAATACTGCAACTAGATATAATCATGATTTTTCTATGAAAAAAATCGACTTGCTGCGTTTTCATTTGTTAATTCACTTTTGCTTTTATCAACCACCGTCCATATTAATTATTGAGTTGCTGCAGGGAAAAATGACATTAAGAACTTATGGAAACAAAGCAATAATAACTTGAATACGAACATAGAAAACCATTGCAGTGCCAAGATATAAAACCGAAGCTTCAGAACTAAATCCAAAAGTTCCGTATTGTTGCTGTTGGTGCTTCTGATGATGACAATGATCTTGCCAATCCGTCGAAAAATGCTATAGATAGTTATTGTACAGCGCAGCGGTAAGTAACAGTGTTACAGTATATAATTGTGATATTCTTATCCAAACGGTGAGGTTTCGTCTTGCATTTTTCCATCAACATTTAATAGTGAATCAGTATATTACAGTTTTTTACATCTTATTTTAATTGATGCAGTTATAACCATAACTTCAAAAACAACTAACTAACGACACAAATAAACAACATTATGATGGGCGTATCTAGGATGGCACCAAACCAACTGGCTTTTGGATACCAAAATATTTCCAATTTGATTCAGCCATAGTAAGCTTCCCTGGGCAACCCCAGCTACACTTACACCCTTTGCCTGGCACAGGCAAAATAAATATTACAAATAAAAATACTAGACTTTTTGGGCCTGTAAAAAGCAGGCTTTTATTGCTGAAAAAGCCATTGGTTGGCGTTATTTCTAATGACTGTTAATTTCAGTAAAACTGATGATTTCTTAAATATTTTGTAGTAGTGAGAATATTGCCTTGAGTCGTAAGCCTCTCCAAAAGCTTGCTGGTCATGTCTGTAAAAGGCAAAAAAAGAAAAAGAATAAAGTGAATTAGGGGTAGCAATATACATACAGCAACTCCAAAGTGATCCACACAAAAAATTGTGGCCTGATTTCTTTCAAAATAATTTGGCCTTTGCAACAGGCGAAAGACGGGTAGCTCCAAGTTTTTGTTGTTGTTCTTGCTGTGGTGGAGTGCGTTTTCGTTTCGTTTGGTAGTAAGCCACTGGCGCATCCACTGAAAAGCATCCACTGAATCTTCTTTCTGAGCTTCGGACAAGCAGGGCTGAAACCAGCTAAAGCAGGCAGTTTTGACAACAACAAGTTGGATTTATCACAGGATCATGACCTACATCAAGTAATTGATTAAAACAAGAGTGAAAGGGAAAATCGAATAACCGGTTTACAAATGATTGAGAAAGAGAAGATAAATTACATCTTGGGCGACAGTATCAACGTTTAAACGAGAGTATGTAGTGACAATTCAAGTATAATGGACATGAATATTTAACCTACTATCTTTTGGAGATGTATTGACAACAGAGCAAGATATCAACACCTTTAANGAGAGAGAGAGGGAGAGAGAGAGAGAGAGAGAGAGAGAGAGAGAGAGAGAGAGAGAGAGAGAGAGAGAGAGAGAGAGATTTAGGCAGCGGGGAGGAGGAAGTGAGTGTGTGTGTCTTGATCTTCCCCTCTAATGTATTATCTATAATATCTTTTTATATTCTTTATAATGTTTGGTACTTTTCATCAAGGTAATAAGATGCTTATTTCATGCAAATACTTTATAGCCAAAAAATACTGCACAAAGGAATCCATGTTTGAATGGTTCGGTAATGTCACAATTACAGTGCAATGACAGCTTACTATCAAAAAACCTTCAAAGCATAGCAAAAAAGATGAACATCTTATCCCTCATACATCATTTGTTGGAAAAAAGGCTAATTTCATATTTAGATACAGCTGTTTAACTCCTCTCTGAAGAATTTTTTCAGTGTTGCCTTCTTTTTTCACTTTTGGTCTTCAGTGACTTAAATAATTTTTCCTTACAAAAAGATTCACATTTACCAAAGCTTTGCGTTGGAACGTTTGCAGGAAGAGTAGTGTCATGAGATAGCAAACACCAATGAATCTGGTAGATGGCCGCCTTGAATTTAGTAATTTTGGATTAAAATACATCTAAAATGCTCGGATTAGTGATGCAGTAACAATGATGTCAAGAGTGATGGTGTCAGCTTTGAAGGGGGACTTTCAATGCCAAACCTTCTAGGGTTTCTTAACAATAAAAATGGATTAAAAGATTCACATTCGCAAGAGGAGTCTGGAACACAAAGCGTATTTTTTACCTCTGGAAGGAAAATAATCCAGTTTGCTTTAAGAAACCAATTGATTCACCCGGGTTGAGAATACTGCAACTAGATATAATCATGATTTTTCTATGAAAAAAATCGACTTGCTGCGTTTTCATTTGTTAATTCACTTTTGCTTTTATCAACCACCGTCCATATTAATTATTGAGTTGCTGTAGGGAAAAATGACATTAAGAACTTATGGAAACAAAGCAATAATAACTTGAATACGAACATAGAAAACCATTGCAGTGCCAAGATATAAAACCGAAGCTTCAGAACTAAATCCAAAAGTTCCGTATTGTTGCTGTTGGTGCTTCTGATGATGACAATGATCTTGCCAATCCGTCGAAAAATGCTATAGATAGTTATTGTACAGCGCAGCGGTAAGTAACAGTGTTACAGTATATAATTGTGATATTCTTATCCAAACGGTGAGGTTTCGTCTTGCATTTTTCCATCAACATTTAATAGTGAATCAGTATATTACAGTTTTTTACATCTTATTTTAATTGATGCAGTTATAACCATAACTTCAAAAACAACTAACTAACGACACAAATAAACAACATTATGATGGGCGTATCTAGGATGGCACCAAACCAACTGGCTTTTGGATACCAAAATATTTCCAATTTGATTCAGCCATAGTAAGCTTCCCTAGGCAACCCCAGCTACACTTACACCCTTTGCCTGGCACAGGCAAAATAAATATTACAAATAAAAATACTAGACTTTTTGGGCCTGTAAAAAGCAGACTTTTATTGCTGAAAAAGCCATTGGTTGGCGTTATTTCTAATGACTGTTAATTTCAGTAAAACTGATGATTTCTTAAATATTTTGTAGTAGTGAGAATATTGCCTTGAGTCGTAAGCCTCTCCAAAAGCTTGCTGGTCATGTCTGTAAAAGGCAAAAAAAGAAAAAGAATAAAGTGAATTAGGGGTAGCAATATACATACAGCAACTCCAAAGTGATCCACACAAAAAATTGTGGCCTGATTTCTTTCAAAATAATTTGGCCTTTGCAACAGGCGAAAGACGGGTAGCTCCAAGTTTTTGTTGTTGTTCTTGCTGTGGTGGAGTGCGTTTTCGTTTCGTTTGGTAGTAAGCCACTGGCGCATCCACTGAAAAGCATCCACTGAATCTTCTTTCTGAGCTTCGGACAAGCAGGGCTGAAACCAGCTAAAGCAGGCAGTTTTGACAACAACAAGTTGGATTTATCACAGGATCATGACCTACATCAAGTAATTGATTAAAACAAGAGTGAAAGGGAAAATCGAATAACCGGTTTACAAATGATTGAGAAAGAGAAGATAAATTACATCTTGGGCGACAGTATCAACGTTTAAACGAGAGTATGTAGTGACAATTCAAGTATAATGAACATGAATATTTAACCTACTATCTTTTGGAGATGTATTGACAACAGAGCAAGATATCAACACCTTTAAACAGGCTAGAAGGAACAGGAGGATTGAGATTTGTTTGCGTGGATTTTGAGGATACCCAGTCGGGACGTTTTAATTCACTTTAAACAAATTCCTTTTGTCTAGGGTATAGGGGAGCTTGAGATGGGACGACGAACACCTCCAAGCGGTCCATCCTGGGAGAACTAACACTAACACTGTTGGGAAGCCGAGTATCGTCGAGGATTGCGAGCTGACAACCGCATTGCTGTGAGAGGTAAAAGGATAAACCCTCGTCTCACAGTAAGACGTCTACCCCTCAACAATGCACACATCCACAACCAAGACGCCAACCCAATCGTTTGAACATAGGCAGTTGGAACGTAAGAAGACTAGCTGCCGCCTCAAAGAAGCAAACTCTATGTTGTAGCGTTGGNAATTGTGATATTCTTATCCAAACGGTGAGGTTTCGTCTTGCATTTTTCCATCAACATTTAATAGTGAATCAGTATATTACAGTTTTTTACATCTTATTTTAATTGATGCAGTTATAACCATAACTTCAAAAACAACTAACTAACGACACAAATAAACAACATTATGATGGGCGTATCTAGGATGGCACCAAACCAACTGGCTTTTGGATACCAAAATATTTCCAATTTGATTCAGCCATAGTAAGCTTCCCTGGGCAACCCCAGCTACACTTACACCCTTTGCCTGGCACAGGCAAAATAAATATTACAAATAAAAATACTAGACTTTTTGGGCCTGTAAAAAGCAGACTTTTATTGCTGAAAAAGCCATTGGTTGGCGTTATTTCTAATGACTGTTAATTTCAGTAAAACTGATGATTTCTTAAATATTTTGTAGTAGTGAGAATATTGCCTTGAGTCGTAAGCCTCTCCAAAAGCTTGCTGGTCATGTCTGTAAAAGGCAAAAAAAGAAAAAGAATAAAGTGAATTAGGGGTAGCAATATACATACAGCAACTCCAAAGTGATCCACACAAAAAATTGTGGCCTGATTTCTTTCAAAATAATTTGGCCTTTGCAACAGGCGAAAGACGGGTAGCTCCAAGTTTTTGTTGTTGTTCTTGCTGTGGTGGAGTGCGTTTTCGTTTCGTTTGGTAGTAAGCCACTGGCGCATCCACTGAAAAGCATCCACTGAATCTTCTTTCTGAGCTTCGGACAAGCAGGGCTGAAACCAGCTAAAGCAGGCAGTTTTGACAACAACAAGTTGGATTTATCACAGGATCATGACCTACATCAAGTAATTGATTAAAACAAGAGTGAAAGGGAAAATCGAATAACCGGTTTACAAATGATTGAGAAAGAGAAGATAAATTACATCTTGGGCGACAGTATCAACGTTTAAACGAGAGTATGTAGTGACAATTCAAGTATAATGGACATGAATATTTAACCTACTATCTTTTGGAGATGTATTGACAACAGAGCAAGATATCAACACCTTTAAACAGGCTAGAAGGAACAGGAGGATTGAGATTTGTTTGCGTGGATTTTGAGGATACCCAGTCGGGACGTTTTAATTCACTTTAAACAAATTCCTTTTGTCTAGGGTATAGGGGAGCTTGAGATGGGACGACGAACACCTCCAAGCGGTCCATCCTGGGAGTACTAACACTAACACTGTTGGGAAGCCGAGTATCGTCGAGGATTGCGAGCTGACAACCGCATTGCTGTGAGAGGTAAAAGGATAAACCCTCGTCTCACAGTAAGACGTCTACCCCTCAACAATGCACACATCCACAACCAAGACGCCAACCGGACTGCCAACGCTACAACATAGATGTCCTCTATATCCAAGAAACCAAGATCAGAGATCACTGGAAACAGACACTGCAGACCGGCCACAAACTCATTCTCATACAACAGAATCAAACAGTTCAACACGGACTCAGATTTGTCATTGGACCAAGGGTGTCTGAAAACATCATCTACTACAATTACATAAGTGACAGAGTCGCTACCATCGACTTAAGTATCAACACCCGTAATGGAGATGCCTTGAATATTCGAATCGTCAATGCCTATGGACCCACATCAGAGGAAGCCCAAGAAGAGCCATCTCTGCTTGACAGCTTCTACAAAGAACTAACATCTACCATTGAAAGACCAAGCAGATGGCAGAAGAAATCAGAAACGGACTTGCATAAAACATGAGATCGTGTAGCAAAGGCATCCGAAATCAAAACGGTAAAGCTCTCATGGACTTCCAAACCACCAATGGTCTCTTCGCAAGTAACGCAGCATTTGAACACCCAAGCAGACATCGACCAACCTGGACAGGCCGCATCAAGGACACCAAAAAAGGCAAAACAAATAGACTTGTGTTCAATCAGATCGATTACATTCTTTACAGCCAGAAAACAACTCCTCTCCTTAAAGACTCACGCTCGTTCGGCGACACTGACCTCAACTCTGGCCACAAACTTGTCATCGTCAAACTACACATGAACAAAATCCAACTGGTGTATAAACAAAGAAAGGAACAAACAGGCCAAAGACGGATCAACATTAAACAGCTAACAACAGAGGAGCCCATCAGAGAATCATACAGAATAAATCTGAACACAAAGAAAACAAAACTAGAAGACACCGGCAATCCCAATACAGCCCTCTCTGGCATCCTAAACTGCATTGCTGAGACTGCACGGACCACAGCTGGGAAAATTAAGCCCAATAACAACAAGTGCGAACAAACCAGTGAGCCTACAACCCTAGATCTATCCAAACAACAAAAAGCCCTGCGACTACGTATCTACCAGCAAGGCCATAGATAAAACCAGACATCGCTGAGAAAGAAACGTAACAAGATCTTGAAAGCCAGCAGCAGCAGACTCAAGACTGTTGGTATAAACCAAGCTGACAACATAGCAGACGAAATCACAAGCACATATGACTGCCGAAGAATGTTCAAAGCTGCCAAAAAGCTAAGATCATCCAAGCCTAGCCCTCCTATAACTGTTCATGATGCAGAAAGCCCCTTTATTGAACCAGATAAGGGAAAAGCCTATGCCATAAAACCATGCTTCAAAGCGCAATTCACCGACCAACAAGATGACCCACTCGAACCATTCTCAGGGGACCCGAGACTTCTCTCCAAACCCATCACAGAGGAGGAAACTAAAAACGCCATATCAGCCTTGAAGAATGGACGAACAGCTGGCCCTGACAACATCAATAGTGAGCTCTTTAAAGAAGCCATGGATATTATCTCGAGACATATTGCGAAGATCATCAACCAATCCCTCGAACAACACACACCCATTGAAAGCCTAGGAGAAGGGACCTTGATTACCCTGCCCAAAGCAAGAAAGCCACCAGGACCACCAACAAACCTATGCCCTATTGTGCTGCTGAACAACATCAGGAAGATTCTCTCTACCATCACACTGAGCAGTATCAGGGACAAGATTGATAACTACACAGACCCATGTCAAGGTGGCTTCAAAAGAGGAAGAAGCTGTAGAGACCACGCATGCTGGTTTCTGTCGTGCTGACAAGAAAATGGGATTTTCACAAGGTGGGAATTGATATGTCAAAAGCTTTTGACACCATCAAACGAGAACAAATCCTAAACTCTCTCGCCAAGGCAAAGTGCACTGAAGATGAGCTACGATTAGTCTGCATGCTCCTTGGAGAGTCAAAGCTGTCGATTAGAGTAAAGTCGGAAACATCAGCTGAATTCAATTTATCCATCGGCCCACCCCAAGGCGATAGTCTCTCCCCAGTACTCTTCACCTGCTACTTAGCTACAGCATTACAATCAGTACGTGCTCTCTCTACAAGATCGAATGCAACCGTCTCAGACACAGGCATGCCACCAGAGATGGAATACGCTGACGATGTTGATTTCCTTGATGAAGAAAGAGCTCCAGTGAGCAGAATACAAGACATTTGCAAAACCACCTTAAAGCAGCACAACCTATTCATGAACGAGTCCAAAACCGAACACACTCACGTCTACCTCGCTGAGAAGTCGGAAAAGGATGAAGATGGCCAAGCATGCCAAGGACACAAACACTGGAGGAAAAACAAGATCCTAGGCTCTCCACTCTGCAACAACGAAAACATCAAATCTCGCTGCACCCTAGGAAACATTGCCTTTCAATCCTATTGGAAGATCTGGAGTCGGTCAAAAATTTCAGTACAAAAAAACTCCGACTGTATGAAGCACACTGCACCTCTATCATGCTATACAACTGCAGCAGCTGGACCACAACGTCGGAAAATGGGAAGAAACTGGATGTATGCCACCGCAAGCACCTCCGTGCCATCACAGAACACAGATAGCCACACAGCCTCATCTCCAACAAGACACTATTCAAGACCTGAAATTATGAGCCACTCCTCAAGAGGATAATCCGACAATGCTGGTCCATGCCAGATCACATCCTCCGTATGAACAGACAGACACCGGCACTACAAGCTCTGGAGTTTGCAATTAATGGCGGCAAAAAGTACCAGGCTAGGCGTGGCAGACACTGCTCAAACCTGCTAGAATCATTCCGAGCAGGCATCAAACGAGCTGGCCTCGGGGTCCTACACACACCCAAACACCTGAACCGCCTAAGACGTTTGGCCAAAGACAAGGTCTCGTGGAATGCATATCACGAAGAACTGATTGCTGACTCAGGATACCACTAGACCACTGAAACGGCAGAAACAGTAATTAAGTAAGTAAGTAAATAAATAAGTAAGCAAGTAGAGGGGAGCTTGGATTAACAGGTCAAATTTTATGGACTTGCAACAGTGTTAGCTAACAAAATTCTACCATGAGTGCTATTTTCTAAAAATTTTAAGCCCTCATTTCCTCATGAGTTAAAGTTACTTTGAAATAATGGTGTCAGCTTCTTTTTCGAAGCAAGCAGACAGTTCAATCTCACCATTAAAAACTTGCAAATATTTAAAAGTTCTGTAGAAGGCAAATTGCTTTTTCATGTCAAGGTAGGAAAAATCTTGCCTTCAAATTCATACCATGAAATATTTTTCTTTAGAACAAAATCGATTTGCTTATCAGAAGAGAATACTTCTGCATTAAAGTAGGTTTCATACTATTGCTTAATGATAGACGCACAACACATATGGAAACACTGCTTTTGTAAGCAAGATCTTGCTAAAGAATGCACTCTTTAACATGTCAAAAATAGTTTAAGTAACTAAAGAAACCCTCAATGACATTAGCGAAAAGCTTGTCCAATGTTCATCTCTAGCGTATACGAATTAAATTTTTGCAAAGGAAGTTAATATTTTGTTTTATTCAACATTTGAAATTGCTTTAAAAGCTGGCCAAATTGTGGACCTCTTGGACTTGCTTTCAAAATGTTAAAATTGAAAAAGGTTTTTAAAATATAGCATCAACTGAAATACACATGAACATAGCATAAATGGGGTAAAATAATGGCAATGGAATAATAATCAATCAACAATGCACATGATATTAGAACCAGGTGAGTGTTTAAATGACACGACTGAAGACATTATTTGACTCCAGGTCACAGTGTTTACATGTGACACACATCACAACTTCATTTGTAGTTTTTCCTGTTAGGTTAAGTTCAAACATCTCCGAACACGAGATAATGTTCAGTGTTCGTGAAACGACACTGGCAGCCTTGATGATGAATTTAGGCTTACTCTCGTTGTGCTGTCTCTGTTAACAATTGTTTGAATGAAATTCCAAACAAATTAGTAGCGTCGACTTCCTTCCATGGAAAATTGACATTGGGAATATCCTTCTGCTCAATGTTACTCATGCTCATGTCCCTTTGCATTGCTATCTTTACAGTAAATGAACCAGTTTTTTGATCGACAATGCCAATGCTACTCTTTCTCATTAAATCTACCCACCCCCTCCTTTCAAAATTAGATAGAATTTTTTTGTCAGTATTCATGTAAAAAATATTCCTGGCCTCAACAATGTAAATTCTTTCCCGCTTGGGTTTACAGCTTAAGACAGTGGTTCCTAAACTGGTAGGCCATCATTATTTAAGGGTCCAATGAGCCAAATTTTCCGAGACCAATGGACACAGGCTGTAAATATAAATCTTTGAGACATGGTTCTGGACCGATCTTGATATCTGACACCCAGGCCGATTTTCATTGCTGGCATTATTTACGTAAGTTGTTGTGAATTGAGAGCTGTCAACAAGGTTAAGCGTGTTCTAGGTCAACTGTGAGCTGTGTTGGTTAAGATCAGTCAACTTTTGATTATGCAGCCAGAGTTCCAGATAACTGTTTTGTATTACAAAGCTTGTATTTCAAGACTTGCTCGTTCTCTCAGGATCTAATGATCAGAGCGTAGATTCGTTGCACCCAAATAAACTGCAGGCACAGCTTGGGATGAATCATCCCAAGCTTAAAAATAAGGACTTAACTTACTTTCAGAGATTGCCAGTCTGGATTAAACGTCTAAAACTTGATGCTGATGACGTTGCAGGTCCACAAAATGTCGCCAGTGTTGAAACTTTATTTCGCCTATTGCTGGAAGTAGCCAACCACAAATAGCTCTCATAATAGACAAAGCGCCATTGTAGCAATGAAACAAATCATAAATGGTTTTACACTTGTTTGCGAAACCATTCACAGTGTCACGAGTGTACTTGTCAAAACACACATTTTAAAGTGGTGTCTCAGGCATGTCTGAAGATACCGAAAAATAGGTCACTATTTTATGTCAAGATAAGTTTAGTCTTCAACTTAACGAGAGCACCGACGTTGCTCATTGTTCAGAATCTTTGGTGTTTGTGAGCTATGTTTATGAGTCAAATTTTAAGAAAGAACGTCCATTTTGCATGAACTTAGATTTCAACAAAATTTGGGGAAATGTGATAAACATGACTGAGAGCTACTTTTAGGAACACGGTCTCGACTGATTAAAAGGATGCGGTGTGTTTACTGACGGAGCCCGGCAATGATACGTGTTAAATCTGGATTTCATGCGCTGATGAGACATAAAGCCAGTAAATGAACTGATTGCACGTTTATTCACAGAATTATACATAGACATGAATTAGTTTGGGGCACTCTCCCAGCAGCCTCTGTTTTATCACCTTGTAAGGGCTACAGTTTACATCATGGGAAGTAACTAGAATATCAAGCTGCTTTGACACGTATGCCAAAAAATGGATATGTTACACGAGAACTTGCCGCTATATGTGTCTCTGCAGTGTCTGTTTAAAGTAAAAGTTGTCAGTTAAATGTTCAGCCTTTGGGAAGAGATACAGCCTTTCACCAACAGCCCGACCGAGACAATCTTTGTGTTGGTTAGGAAAATGAGCAGAAGGTAGCATACCTGGCTGAAATATTCACAGAGTTGTAAAAGATAAATATTAAACTTTAAGGTAAAGGGCATCTTGTAATTAAATAAATAAATATATATATTTACAATATAATAATAATAATAATAATAATAATAATAAACATTAGAACTAGGAAAGGTAGACGAATTAAGAGGAAATACAAAATCGAAAACGAAGGATCTTTAGATACAACGAAAGAAGTCATTAAACAACGTATACAAATGAAGGCCCAACGATTAAGACGTTTTGATAAGAGAAGCAAGTTTTTTCGGCAGAACAAAATTTTTAAAACCGATGCTAAAAAGTTTTATAGGGAGATAGGCAAAGGCAAAATTGAGATTAAAGAACCCCCAAAGACCGAGGAAATTGAAAAATTCTGGAATAGTATCTGGGGAAATGAAAAATCCTTTAACGAGAACGCGGCATGGATTGAACGTGAAGAAGAGAGAATGAGTGAGACAAATCAGCAAGAATGGGAGCCCATTACAGTTGAGGAACTCCAAGCCGCCTTAGGAAAATCTCAAAAATGGAAATCACCTGGGAAGGATAAAATACCTAACTTTTGGCTAAATCGCCTGACTGAAGTACATACTTCTCTTGCTAAAAATCTGAATGAAATTATGGAACACCCTGAAAACGCCCCCAGCTGGCTGACCGAGGGCGTAACTTACCTCTTACCAAAAACATCAGAAACGAAGAATCCCAAGAACTACCGCCCGATCACATGTCTTACTACAACTTATAAAATCTTAACATCTGTGATCACTGAAAGAATGTACACCTTTCTAGACGAAAACTCTATCTTGCCAAGCGAACAAAAGGGATGCAAACGAAATTCTTACGGGTGCAAAGATCAGCTCCTTATAAATAGAATGATACTCGAGGACTGTAGATCGAAAAAGAAAAACCTTAGTACCGCATGGATAGACTATAAAAAAGCATTCGACAGCGTCCCGCATGACTGGATTTTAAAGAGCCTTGAAATGTATAAGATCTCCCCCATTATTAAAAACTTCCTCTCAAATAATATGTCTAAATGGCAAACACGTCTTTTCTTATCCCATGAAAATGGAACATGTGAATCAAACCTTATTACTATCAAACGAGGCATTTTTCAAGGCGATTCTCTGTCACCTCTTCTTTTCTGCATTTCACTTATACCACTATCCAACGAATTAAACAATACAAACTCTGGTTATAAAATCTTAGATGGAATTATTAATCACCTCTTTTACATGGATGACTTGAAGTTATATGCTAAAAATGATCAGCAGCTAGAAGGACTTTTGACAATGGTTAAGGAGTTTAGTGATGATATCTGTATGGATTTCGGACTTGATAAATGTGCTAAAGCTTCCTTTGTTAGAGGTAATCTAAGTAGAACATCTTCTATTGTTATAGATACAGACACCACAATTAGAGAACTTGAGCAGGATGAAACGTATAAGTACCTGGGTGTAAATGAAGGTAATGGAATTAATCACGCTACAATGAAAGAACGAATTCGTAAGGAGTACTACCGACGAGTACGGCTCATCTTGAAAACTGAACTTAATTCTAAAAATAAGGTCGAAGCAATTAATAGTCTTGCTGTTCCAGTTGTCCAGTATAGTTACAATATTATAAATTGGAACCTTTCTGATCTAAAAAGAATGGATACGAAAACCAGGAAATTGTTGACAGCCAATCGAATGCTCCACCCGAAGGCAGACGTTGATCGTCTGTACTTACCTAGATCGGATGGTGGGCGTGGCTTGATTCAACTTGAACTCTCTTACAAAACGACCACAATTGGAATGAAATACTACCTTGAGACGTCGAACGATTGGATGCTGGCATTAGTCCGACGACATGAGAATAGTAAAAAGCTCCATTCAGTAATCAAAGAGTCGAATAAGTTTCAACGAGAGCTGAACGTAACACCTAACGTAGATGAAATCGATCTTCCTGCAACTAAGATAGCCAAAAAAATTAAGCAGGAGGCCAAAAAGAACGGCCAAGACAAGATTGCTGACAGTTGGAGCCAGAAGTCTCTGCATGGACAGTACGTTCTCCGATGCCAAAACGCTGATGTAGATAAATTTGCAACCCATCAGTGGCTGAGGAGTTCGGGACTTAAGGCAGAGACTGAAGGCTTCATCACAGCAGCTCAAGATCAGAGCCTCAACACCAAAAACTACCAGGCCAATGTATTAAAGAATGGAGTAGACCCAAAATGTCGCATATGCGATAAAGCTGTCGAGACTATCGATCATCTCGTCTCCGGCTGCTCGGTGTTAGCCTCAAACGAATATACAAGACGCCATGACAGGGTTGGTCAATACCTGCATTGGGGAATCTGTCAACACTACGGAATTAAGACTGAAGCTAACTGGTACGAGCATAAACCCCCAGATGTAGCTGAAGCCCAATATGTCACCATCCTCTGGGACTTTCCGATTCACACAGACAGAACCATTCAGGCTAACAGACCCGATATAATAATAAAAGATCGAAAAAACAAAACATGCCTACTGATTGATATGAGTGTTCCCTGTGATAAAAACGTTGGCACAAAGGAATTTGAAAAGGTCAGCAAGTACAAAGATCTGGAAATTGAGGTAGAAAGAATGTGCAGACTAAAAACATCAACAGTTCCTGTCGTCATTGGCGCATTAGGTATGATCAAAAAGGGCACCCAAAAACACTTAGACAAAATACCAGGAAATCACTGCCTCCAGGAAATCCAAAAGATTGTCTTAAACAGCACTGCTCATATCCTCAGAAAAACTCTTTCCATGTAAACAGTATATTTTTTCAACACTTTTTTACTTTTTTTTATATATATATATCTAAATTATTTTTATTATTTTTATAGTCCTTTTTTATAAATTTTAATTATTTTTTACCAAATTTTTATATATTTTTTTTACAATTTTATACTTATACATACACGTTCCTGTCAATACATTTAAAACCTTTACTCGCCTTAGGTCACTGGGTGTGACCCGGTTAGTAATTGTATGAAAACGCAATTAAAATAAACAGATTTTATAATAATAATAATAATAATAATAATAATAATAATAGCAATTCCTCTCAGTATAGGGAGACTAACCAGCATAAAAAACTGTTGGAAAATTCGTTTCATGCATAATGTCTTGCCTCTGTGCACTTGCTTCCATTCATTCTCACGGGCTCGCTGTAGTATTAATAAATTGTGTCATGATTAATAATCATCCAAAAGGTGTGTTTGTAAATATTGGAGGAAGGGTCTTAGAGTGAACCCAAGGTGCAAGACAAAATATAGTCTGACGTATTTAACTATTCATATATCACTATGTTACATTAGAGGTTTATATCTATTTCAAAGAAATAGCTGTTGTCTTTATCCATCTGTTATCCTAGCCCAAAAATTATAATAGAAACATGGGATAGTCAATGCAGAGCAGGAAGAGGTTGTGGTAGCAGTTGACTAATTAGTTTGATCCTTAACATGTGACTTTTAAAAAAGAGGAAGCTTGTGATCTTCAGTTCGGATAACAGGAATAAATCTCTCTCTCACTCTCTCTCTCTCACTCTTTCTCTCTCTCTCTCTCTCTCTCTCTCTCTCTCTCTCTCTCTCTCTCTCTCTCTCTTTCTCTCTCTGTCTATTTATCTGTCTATCTATCTATCGATCTATCCTCCTCTCAAATTTTATATACTTTTTCAATTCCCAAGCAACTTTTTATTTGCACGAACTTTTGCCTTGTGAAATTTTGTAAAAGTCCACTTGCGCTATATGGAGATTTATTGTTCTAATGAAACAACACTGCTTACTAACGTTCACCTTTTCCAAGAAATGTTCTATTTAGCTTAGCAAGTAACAGACAGCACATTGATAATAAACTTATTTATTATATTACGTGAAAAATTGGATAGGCTTATGACCAGGCTTGTGCCTGATAAGCGAGGTGAGCATAAAACTATGGTATATGGTATACATGAAGAAAAACGGTTTGTATATTTTAGACGTACCTATGCCACCAACCTGCGTTAGCAAAAGTCATTAGCAACAGAATCTAGATATTTAGCAAAATGAATGCTGGCCACAGATTTATTACAGCTTCCATAAAAGTTTAATATTTTAGTTTATCTTTTTCGTTAACTTCATGTATTGATTAATGCCTGTGTTCTCTTTATAGTTTCTGAATAGGTTGTGGTTTTTATCATACATAATAGCCATGCCCATCGCCAAGATGCAAGCAAGAGGTGTCGGCTCCTCCAACAACAGATAGCCTATGCTGAACTTTTCTGTGCCGTTAATTATTTGAGGCTTTTCGCCTGTTACAATTCACACTGTTGGTACAAACACACTACCTAGATTGTTGTCCTCTGTAACACATTTTGCACCTTACAAACCAATTCCTGACGACGTATTTCTGCTTAACTATATATCTATGTGGGGTAGACTGCATCTGTTGTGGCTCTGTTTACTGCCAGCCCCATAGCCATAGACTTGAGATGTGGTAGTACAGGTTCTACACAGGCCATGAAAAGCCTATTATGTTCAAAAAATACTTTCTTCTCCCTCACCCTCCTTAGATTTTAGTAGGGTCAAAAGTCTTCAATACACTTTTTCTTTTGCAATAGCTTTCCTAATTCTGACTCTCCTGGTATTTTTGGGTTTTGTGAGCCTGGCTCGATGACAGTCTAAGTAATAGGGATCTACGTGTCGATTGCTACTTATCTTTGTCTTTAATAGACTCCACAGCTTACCTTCATGATGTTACTATTTGTATTCGACTGGATATTCCAGTTGTTAAAGTAATAAAACTTTGAATCTAGAGATGGAGCTTTAATGTGCTTTAGGCTATCTCTTCATCAGGACACTTGTTACCTATTTCCATGGCACTGACATCTCACTTTTGACGCTGGGTTAGTTATTAAGACATTATCAGACTCTACTGATAAGGCTCTGGGCAAATATCGTATTACTAACATAGCTGTCTTTGGTAATACATTGCTCATCGTACAGCCGGGTGAACTCATTTAAATAAGACTGACAAACCTAGGTAAGTTACTTACAGCTTTATCCTGCTAATAATCTTACAGGCGCTGTTGATTTTCAGACACAGAAGAACCTTTATTAGTTTTTTTTATTGACTTTTGTTCCTGACCATTGTACAGTTAAATTTTTACCTCCTTTTGAATCTTTGGATGACATTGTTGTCACTGCAAAGGTCAAGGCAACTGTTTCATATTTTGTTGATTAGCCAATCACCGTAAGGCGTTTCAATTTTTCCAGGCAACTGAAATACATTTTGTCAATTTTTTTCTGATATCTCTTGAGAATTAACCTTGACGAAATTAGTCTTTATCGATATTTTGGTTTCAAAGATTATGTAAGGTTTTCATTTAACAAATGCACCTGGTTTCGATTCGATTCTGGAAGTTATATTGAATGAGAGTGCTTATGATTTATCTTCCTGTCTGTCCAACCTTTTTTATCTTTGCCTATCCCAGGTTTGTTTTCCATCCTTCTGAAAAGTTCCTAGTGTTGTCCCCGTCTACAAAAATCCAGATGACCCATTAGCTTTTGGCAAATAATGACCTGTGAAACTGCTTTTTGTCATAAGTACGTTTTTTGAATAACATAGTAACGATGTACTGGTGGAATTCCTGCAGAGCCTTGGTCTCTCTGTTGATGTTCAATAGGGATTTAGAAGATCTCACTCGATTGGTGACTTTTTTAACAGGAATTACGGAATGTACCTCTGGGTTTATTTATAAATGCAGCAAAGAGCTTGCTGAAGATCTAGATATTTCCAAGGCAATTGGTAAGTTAAGGCATGCTGACCTGCTTCGTAAGCTTTCTGGTTACGTGGATTGCGTAAGAGTAGTCGGTATCATTCAGTCCTTTCTCTCTGATCGTAAAATGCATGTGACCTGAATTACATCTTGTGTATTCTATTAATTCTGGATTTCCTTAAAGTTCTATTTTCAGTCCAAATCTCTTCTATCTTTACATAAATGGTTTTTCTGTTAACTTTCTTTAGTTCATCAACATGTATCTCGATGACACTACATTGTATTCTGCCTTTGGCTACAAGGCAAATCAACAGGAACGAGCCAAACTTGAAAAAGGTTTGTAGTCTTACCTTCAGCCTGTCAGAGACTGGGGAGGAAATGGTTGGTTTATTTCAATGTAGCAAAACGCATCTTATTCCGTTCAACAGAAAGGTGCTTCCTGATCCACCTCCAATATTCATTGGCAGTCATTCTGATGTTAAGCTTTGTGAATTTGCTTTTATTGTGTGTGTGTGTGTGTGTGTGTGTGTGTGTGTGTGTGTAGGATGGGGGTGGGGGTGAGCTAAGTGATGAGTTGAGTTTAGACTTATAAAGATTCAAGTCATGTGATGAAGGAAAGTACTTAGAACCTTACGAGATTCACTTGCCTACCTGTTTAAAGACATAAAGTATATTCATAGAAAATTTTACTACAATGAGGAGCAACAGATGCACAAGGAAAAGATGTTGAAATGAAACGAGGCAAACGAGATGCAACAAACTCAGCAGGTACCAGCGATGAAAGATCATTAAACACTTTCTTGACAAATGAGAAGCCAAATTTCATTGTTGGGGAAAAAGTTGAATAGAAATAGTAGAATTTTGACCTATCAAAGTACAAACAAGTCTCTGAACACGACCAAAAGCCCCAAAATAAGTCAAGAGAGTCTCTATTCAGATGTGACTACAGTACTTTATCCAATGACGGATGGTAGATTTATAGAGATAATAAATGACTTAAAGCGCGTTATTGTCTAGTATGATACAAAAAAACAACTTTTATTGGAAGCAGACTTATCAATAGATTGAATATAAGAATTCGAAGAAAGATCTAGCGAAAACGACAAACGAAGTAGCGTTATTAACAAGCACAACTTCCCTTTTCACAGTCTCTTACACTTAGTGACTTTACGCCTTCCATGATTCTTGACCATTCAGAAAAAATAATAGTAACTATGCAACTGGAGGTTTATGCCCGACGGTGTGGCCACATTTTCATGTGTTTAAAATGTACAGCGGGATTTTTTGCTCAAGAAAAGTACAGCTAAGAAACACTTGCTTGATATTTAAGTGCGTTGTATTACAAAGCCGTAGTTGTGAAAGCGATGGAAAGGCTTTAAGCATAAAACTATTCATGTAGAAAATG
>RDPX01000112.1:598110-622567 GCA_003991215.1 Morbakka virulenta | reverse complement strand
TTGGTTTGTGGTGTAGAGTTACAACAAATTCCATTTTTGTCATTCGTAATCATATCAAATGAACCAAACCAAAGATATTAATAAAATTATCTCTTTTTGCTTCATCATTCATTCCGAAGAGTTTGTCAAAGTACAAGATAATTTTTTAACTATATCTAGCCAGCTAGACATTGATGGTAGAACTTTAATCAATTTTAAGTCTCTATTAGAAAAACAACTGCCATTAGAAAGGAAAATGACTCAACTGAAGGCAAAATTTTTTGAGAGAAGTTCGCCAAGGTTATTTTTTATTACCAGATCTGTTGTTTTACTTATATAGTGAGTTTAAGTTAAGGTAAATAGTAGGTAACAAGTCATGGTTGTAAATGGTACAAAAGTCAACAATATTATGTATGCATTCGTGTGTGTTTTTGAAGTTTGATGGACTCTTCGCATTTCGATTACAGTTAACAATTTGAAAATATTAATAATTTTGTCATTTAACAGAGAGAAGGCGCCTTAGGCAAACTGTAGTTAGTATTTTTTTTCTTTACTTCATGTAAAGGTAGATCATTTTATGAGCTCACAACTGTCTGTCTATATGGCGGAGCAGTGCCAATATTGCTTTGTGGGGCAAAGTAGTTTTCTACCTTTATTTTTCTAATATCGTCTGTCATTGACTGTAAAATAAAGAATAATTAGGAAATTCACTTGAGGAGTAAGCTTGAACTCTCTACTCTTACCTGTGGTCCTGACGATTACAGTTGCTATTGTACAATCTGAACTGTGATTGACTCTTTTTCTTATTTCTTATTAGTATCACTTTTTATATTTGTTGTAAAAACCTATATATAGACGCATGAGTTAGGGTAGATACTCATGTTTTTAGAGTAAAACAATGCTCTGTCCAAGATTTAAGAAATATGAAGTTAAAGCTGATAGATGTTTCTTTTTTCAAGCTCACCTTTGAAGTCAGAAGGTGATCGTGAACTAGCTCTCGATATGAATACTCACGACACAAGAAAGAGCACAAATATTGGGCTTGCATTTACCACCAAGCAAGCATATGTAATGCTGTATTTGTAAAAATATACACCATCAGCATACAATGTTCTTGCTAATCAAATAGGCATATAGCAAGTTGGTAATTTTCAATACCTGAGAAATATATTAACATCGGATTCCAGATGAGAACATAGAAATGAAGCAATGCAAACAAAAAAGGCATAATTTAAGAATTATTTGCTTTTTTATCATTTGATGGTCTCACATTTTTCAGGTGCAACATCATCATTCGAAAGTTATTACCCGTATCACTTCTTTCGACGTTATCAAGATCATTATAATGGCTTTCTACCTATTGTTATCTTCTGCCTGAGAAAGCAATAAAATGTTTTATAAAGGTCGATTACATCTTCGTTCAAAGAGGGGTAGAAAAATGTCAGTTACCTTTCTTCAATTAGGACATCATCTGCAAAGAGTAACAGATAGAAAATCTACTCATAACAAACGTTTGTCGAAATTGTGGAGTAAGAAAACCATGATCATCTACTTTGTAACTTTGGAGATACGTTCCCTGACAACTAAAGTCATCAATCAACAATTTTGCCGCTGATATTTCAGGAAAAGAAATAGTTACAGCAAATTTTGCGCTATCGTGATCGTCCCAGTTATTGCTTGCTCACAAGAAGCAAGGAGTTTAGATTGCTTTACCTGTTTATTCTGGAAAGGAATTCCCCGCTAACTAATCAATGGGGCATCGATTACGCTGCAGACATCTGCATAGCCGAGACTTTCATTCCTCATACCATTGGATGTAATTGTGATCGTCAGTTTTTCCTCGCAAAATGTAGATATTTGGAGGCACTTCAGTTCCCGTTTTATTCTGAATAAAAATGCCCGAAGCTCAAAAAGTGTCATCTGCTACTGAAAACATTTGTTATTCTTTCTGGATAAGATATATTTGAAACGGATGGAAATTTATTGTTTTGCAAAATTTGTACAAACCCTGTCGGTGTTGAATGTTGGGATCAGCTTCAATATCATATTAAATCTGCCAAACATCAAATGGCTGTGCTTCCAAAGGCTCCAACCAAGCAAGCTATCCTTACATCATTCCAAACAGCGTCAATAACTAGTACAGTTGTAAGGCGCTAGTTGCAGCAAACATTCCAATCTTCAAGCAAAAAACTCTGAATTACGTGACTTCTTACGCAAGTATACTAGCAACACCATACCCAATGAATCATCACTCGATGCATTGCGAGCTTTGAAGTCAACTATGGCTGTGCTATATTAGGCTCCGGGAAATAATGGCAAGACCATATCGACCAAAATGAATTGCCTACTAGTAAAAAAACCCCACTACATGCAAATATTAACGTTGTAGCTTCAACTTTTTAGCTAAAGAATACGTTCGGTTGGAACTGTCTATACCTATCAACAGTTGACATAAATTCCTTCAAATTCATTCAAGTGATGTCAGTGGATCTGGAGAGATCGTTTTCTGGATGACTGGCATACATATATACACATACATATAATAAAATCACATACGCAAAGTATCGCAGGTAATTAGATTTTAATGACCAACGATCTACTTCTGTATTCATCTTTTGTGTTTATATAGATGATGGAACTTTTGTACAGATGTGTATTTATTAACTGTTTTTAAACTTTTTCTTTTATTGCTTTTAGACCTGAAGATGGATTAAAAAAATCCGAAATATATTGTCAGAGAAATATATGTTCATTGTTGGTTCATTTATTTGAAAAAAATTTTGATATGCCACAATGTTTTTATCATACATGTTAAAGACAAAACGCTTATTATGTTTTAAGTGTGGCTATTGAAACTATAACTGGTACTGGTTAAGTAAACACAGATGTTAAAAGTATCAAAAAAACTAGTACGTGACAAAGGTAACACTGTATGAGAAAGGCCTACGAAAGGAATAGGAAATACAGCCAGAGCAACATCAAAGTTAAATATCACAGTTCTAATACAAACCATCATGGGCTCTTGAATTATGTGTGGCAAAAATAATTCAGTAATTTAGTTTGTGAAATCAAAATAAATGAAGTAGAAAGCACATGAATATTACTTAATCAGTTAGATCTATTTGCTTTTGATAAGAGGAATTTAGGATCTCAAGTCTCTTCTTGAAGAATCATCAAGACCACCGATTTTAATGTCAAAAGATTATCATAACGTAATCATACATCATATGGAACCAGGACAAATTAGTGGATTTTAAGAACCACAGAAAAACTAAAGAAATTAGTTGAGCAAGGAAGTTAAATTTTTCGTCCGAGAATTTACTATACATCTGTTTTACCAGAAATATTTTAGGCGAGTCCTCCGTTTACACACACGAGTGGACTTCGCATATCCTCTAATTGTCAAGTCTGTGGATTAACAAAGAGAAGAGAAATTGAAGTACTTTTTGTCTATTTACACGTGGATTAACCAGAGAGCCCAACTTAACAAGTTGCAAATTACTTTTTTCGTGACATTTGTTGGTTTAGTGCTTGCGAGGTCTCCCAGGTACTATACCATTATTTAATACGAAGAAGTTACAAAAAGATAAACTTCCTCTTGTCAGGGGACAAGAGGAAGTTTATGGTTTAAAGAAGCCATTGGCAAGAAAGATATGGCGAAAGGCTAGTTCGTAGTGTAAAAGTATCTTCAGAAAGAGTAATCGGTCTGGCTTTGTTAAAATTCATTGAGCTAGTCTCGATGGGATCGGGATGGCAATTAATGGCAGACTGCTAACGTATGTTTTTGATGGTAAGGAAGGTGTTTCTTATACTCTCACTTCCTCTCATTCAGTTAATAAAAGAAATCAACTACAGGAATCTAATCACAGTGGTACAAAGATCGTGTCCACTTATGAATCATTATCTGGGAGAAAAAGAGCATAACCTCGGCCGCTGTTTACTTAAAAATTCGTTAGCTATTGGAATGATCGTTGACGTTATCGTGATTCTATTTAACTGGGTTTTTTTTCGTGACCTCTGTCTTAGAATGCATTGAAAACATTCCGCTCCAGCCAGACGTGGTTCTGCGAAGTTTATTTTTTTCCCATCTCACGGTCGTACCACTTTGTATATTGTGTCATATTATAATAAGAACGTAAAAATTATTAGTATGCAAGTTTTGTAATGAACCCAAGGAAGGACATCCTTCCATCGCATCTTTTGCCCTCCTCTACTCCTCTTGGCCTCCACGTTGCAACAGAATGCCTTCTTCACAGCCATCTATTCAACCATTCTCATGATATGGCCATACCACCTTAACCAAGCTTCTCTTGCCTTCTCACGCATGTTAGGGACTTTTGGGAAACCATCGAATATCTTCATTTGTTTGGTGTTCTCGCAGACACACCTATCATCCACTGCAGCATCCTCATCTCAGTCGACATCAGTGCCCGCTCTTCCACTTTTCTCGAAGGCACAAACTCTAGTGCGTACAAGAGTACTGGCCTAATCACACAATTGTAAGTCTTCACTTTCAGCACAAGTGGCGTCGGCCTGTCACAACACTGTTCCACTTGTTTCCATCCCTTTCAACCAAGCTCTCCCGATTCTGTTCCTGATCTTCTCACTGCATTCTTTTCCCTCTATGATAAAACCCAGGTAATAAAACTGGTCTACCTGCTTTATTGGGCTTTCTCGTGTGTCAACATTGCGAATCTCCTCCATTTCTGTCTTCTTTGCATTCACTTCAACCCATTCCCCTCCAAATCTCTCTGCCATTCACCCAATGTTTCTGCAGTTGAACCTCACTCACCACTGTAGTTACCAGATCATCCGCAGAGAAATTCCGTTGGTAGACATTGTCTTGCCGCTGTTAATCATGTAAAAAACCACTGCATTCTGACACCAATTCAATTTCGACAGTGTAAATGTTACATTTTGTAATATATCCTGAAAAAACATCAGTCTGGCTGTACTGTTGACACCTGAGGACCAAGGTTCTGTAAATGGTTTTCTTTGCTTGGTTTATACTAGTAATAGCAATGACAAGGCACATACAAAGACAGGTACACCATGCCTGAATCTCCTAAAAAAATAAGTTTATGAACTTGGCCTTCAGACAGAACAGCTTCTTCAATATGGTATGGTATATCTGATAATCGTCAATGGCACATGGGCAAATTATGACTTGTGTAATTTTAAATGTTCTTTGAGCAAGGTGGTACTGGGTAAATAAAAGTAACATCTAGGCCTTTGATAAAGTCACCAACTGGAGAAACGAAACAAACTTGTCACGACGCGTAAAAAAGAGGGCACCTGACCGAAAAATCCCCTAAACTTTAACTCAACAAGTAAAACACTAAAGTAACAAACAGTAACAGGGTAATAAATCTTAATAAACAATGCAAGTGCTATTTGTGGAATAATCGCAAACTTCTTTGAAAAAAATAGATTTCTTCTCGTGAAACACCATCATGCTTTATCATAACTGACGTTACAACTCGCAACATGTCTGCCAAAATAACAATTTTCACACAAGCGAATACCCCATATCAACCACGCAAAAGAAAACGTTCTCAAAACGAGTTTCTGCAAAGGCCTCTTTAGGTCACAGGTAGTTTGGGCATATTGGTCTTACATCCCCTGTAAAAGAAATATCACACAACGAAAAGAAGACCATACTAATCGAGCACAAAATGTATTACTGCTGATGGGACTAAGAAATTGTAACTAGGCACTGTTTTGCAACCCAATGGAACACCACATTGGTTTTAAAGGTCATTGTGAAAACAGCAATCTGCAGATGCTGGCTAAAGTATACCCAAAATTCACTTATGCAACTTAATAGTCAGTGATGGTTAAAATAAATGTGAAAATAGAAAAACGCAAAGCGATCTTGGTTATGCCACATTCTCTCTACTAATTGCAAGATTATTAGTAGCCAATCGCTGCAGAATTAGTGCGCGTATAAAAAACCATTGGCAATTACTGAAAAAGTGACACCAAAGTTGCGAATCATAAGAATAGAATCTTGGCTGACCACTTTACAATACAATAAAAGATTTGACATTTCTCAAAAATGAAATGCAATATGCCTCTTAATACAAGTCACCTGCCCATACTAAACGAAATACACCCCTACCATTTTTGCATACTATACAAAACCCGTTGAATAATAATCTGTAAATAATTCTCTCATTCCAATAATCAAGTCATCTATATATTTACAGAACAAAAAAGATTATTGTACCATACAACAATTTCAAAATTGTTTACTAAATACGCACAACTTCCAGCCGTTTTTCTTATGACTAAACACTGGACTTAATTTTTTTTTATATCAAAGAAGTTTAAACAACAGCCTTTACTATGTCCTCTGCGTTTTTAAAAATAATGCTGACCCATTACTTAAAAAATTCGATCGTTACTTTCTATGTTAACCAATGGCTATGGCAACTCGACCTTCGAAGATTCAATAGCAAGGATTATTATCATAATCAAAATTTCATTCACACTGTCTCAAAAACATTTTTAATATAAACACGTTACATCACCAATTCATGCATACATTCGTCCATAGATCTTGCCCGGAAAAAAAGGAATAATGACTTATCTAAAGCTGGCCAAAAACACTAACAAAGTTTCCCAACATGAGCAAACTATGGCCAACAAGCCTATCAACGACCGTCGTCTATAATTTTTTCCCTTACAGTGCAATGAGTATGTTCACAGCAAGCGATCTTTCCAACAAAAATACTCAAGGGCCTGCTGGTATAAAATAAGTTAAATTTGTAAGCTTTTAAAGCAATGCAGTACACACAAACATACTTTAGAACATGAAAAACAGACGACAGTTAAACAAGTTCTTGGGTGACACGTACCAACACCAAGAATTATCTATACATTAAAAACAAGATGTTTTATCGCATGCTTTTAAATACACAAAGATCATTTGAACATTGCCGAGCACACAAAGGCGAAAATAAGACAAGATTCATGCTGAACAAAACCTGAAAATTGTGTGCCAGAAATATACCAAATAAAATCTGTGTTATTCTTTCTAAGTAGGAAAAATGGTTAGCATCAAAATGAGAAATGTCACCAGCGACGTCTAAAACTGAGTCTTCTGACCAATGAGACAAATAAAGCGCTATCTGTTAGCTGTCCCCTTAAAAACCAGTTGTTATGCGGAGGTCTGTGATCTATATTTTCCATTGGCAGGAATTCGAATTAGGTAGGTGCGGTTTTCCCCCAGTGAAAATGGATGCATCACAATAACTAAATTGTAGGTAATGAAACAATATCTAAAGACCTTTGCATCTACCGTCAAGTTCTAGGTTCACAGCTTACAGTAGGCGCCACATGGCTATTTCTTCCTGTCAACGTTCAATTTATGATGGGCCAAAATAAGCAATCAATTATCTGCCATTGCTTCACCCCAAAATGAGCTTGTTCCTTAGCAAATACTCTGGGACATGCTAACTATTTACAGCATGCAAATAAACAAAGCCATAACCACAAAGAACATCAGAAAAGGAAGGTTCTCCCTGTTCTTATTTGCACCATCTTACACCTACTTGTCTAAGATCACCATGCCTCACTACCACCAAGTTTCCAAATTTGACAAAGTTGNGTAATGAAACAATATCTAAAGACCTTTGCATCTACCGTCAAGTTCTAGGTTCACAGCTTACAGTAGGCGCCACATGGCTATTTCTTCCTGTCAACGTTCAATTTATGATGGGCCAAAATAAGCAATCAATTATCTGCCATTGCTTCACCCCAAAATGAGCTTGTTCCTTAGCAAATACTCTGGGACATGCTAACTATTTACAGCATGCAAATAAACAAAGCCATAACCACAAAGAACATCAGAAAAGGAAGGTTCTCCCTGTTCTTATTTGCACCATCTTACACCTACTTGTCTAAGATCACCATGCCTCACTACCACCAAGTTTCCAAATTGACAAAGTTGCCCAATATTGTCAGTGAGTAGGTTTTACCAAGACAGTAAGCTGTATTGATTTACATGTAGACTTTTTTGTTAAGCATTGCTTGGCCACCAGTCATTTTACAATACTGTGCCACACTGACAGTAGACATGTACCTGGACCACGGACTGCACAGACCCAAGTCAGATTTGTGGGCAGTTCCCAATGTTTATCATACTGCCTTACACACCTTACTTGCTTTTAACAGTAGGTGTAACTGTATTGAGTGGTATTTGTATAACATGACCATGCACCTGTGTTGCTACTCCCCTGCTACGCGAGCTATATTTTCCATTGGCATGACGTTTTTGTGCATCACGAACTTCAATTCTTTCTTTTATAGCTTTCAGTTTGGGTGCAACATCACCTAGCATTGGGCGGGATGCAGGATCACCTGCCCAGCACTGTTCCATTAAGTCCCAACAATCATCCTCAAAGTGTGCAAGTCTCTCTGGGCGTACACCTTTACGTACAGAATTCCACAACTGATCTTTGCTAGCACATTGTTCATATGAAAGAGGAAGACGAACATGACCTGCACATATATACCAAAATAAAATTCCAAAGGCATAAACATCAACACTATGGTCATATCTACCAGTAAACAGCTCTGGTGCCATATGAATAGGAGTTCCAACTATTGACCCTGAGATCATAGCACCAGGCTTGCAAAATCCAAGATCTGTTAATTTGGCTCTGTTCTTTGAATCAAGCTAAAACAAAAGTAAAAAGTTAAACTGTTATTCACGTTCACAAGTATACATACATACATACATACATACATACATACGGTAAAACACGAAAAATAAGCAATGTGATTGCAACTAATAGTTTCACAATATTTCAATCATCAGACAATAATGCCATAAATACTGCACAAGCTTTTATGAACAAATAAGGTAGGTGGCTCATCAAAAATAATAAAAATTACAGGTGGTATGGTATTACAATGCGTTAATATTCTGAGAAAGAAAGAAAGAAAGGAAGTTCCATGTGGATACGGTTTAAAGTTACTGAAGAGTGATTTACTTTCAGATTGGGTAAATAGGTGTTCGGCTGTTCCAAAGGAGTAAATCACTCTTTAGTAACTTTAAACCGTATCCACATGGAACTTCCTTTCTTTCTTTCTCAGAATATTAACGCATTGTAATACCATACCACCTGTTAATTTCTATTATTTTTGATGAGCCGCCTACTTTATTTGTTTATAAAAGCTTGTAAAGTATTTGTGGCATTAATGCCTGATGATCGAAATACTGTATCATGAAACTATTAGTTGCAATCAGTTCTTATTTTTCGTGTTTTATCTTATGTATATTGCTCTGCTTTATATATGCATTGAGCACTTTTTGATACCAATACACAAAATTACAGAAATATATCTATATGTATGAAAATTAAAAACTCTTACTAAATCAAATTCTTAAATGATTAAATATCAAGACCAAGTAGCCTGTAACTGTGGATACTAAACTACGTTTGTCAAAAAGAACCTCAACTTTGTCAATTCAAAATCATCTTCTAGAATGGTTACTGGTGGTATATATGCTTTCAAAACTGTTCAAATCACCATTTTATTATGCAATAAGTACTTTGGCTAAAAAGTGCCCAATACAAAGATATAATAAATCTGGCACCATCTCTCCTTGAGAATTCTCAACAGGCTTTTAAATTCTACCATCATCTTGCCTTGATTTACAAAAGACATGTGATATGGGAACAAAACCCCCCTAAGTGGCCCATACCAAGGTGGGATTAATTGCAGCTAAAAAGCTAGATAAAAATAATAATGATTATTGCATTTAGTGATGCAGAATGAAACTTCAAACCCCTACTGGACAATGAGTAAATTATGATAATATACGCAGGAATAGCAAGAAACACTTCACCAAAAATTAAAAAAAAATACAGCCAGTCTAAAATCAGATTATGGTTAACAAAATCTTAATAACTAAAGCATAACAACTATTTTTCAAATACATTTTTAAGCAAAAAAACACCTGACACATTAAAAGGAGTTGTATCCTCACATACATCCTTCTGCAACTGTTGTAACCAGTCATACCCAAAATATTGTGGTGTGCAATATATCTTTCCTATGCACTAACCTTTGACCCCTAAATATCAATAATATACCTGGCAGTGCTTTGTACAAATAAAAATATTTAACATGACCTCGTGAATGTGGAAATCTCATTAAATAACTCCATTCATACAAACAAACCCCAACAACACAAAACCTACCAGATCTTTCGATTTTTTAAGAACTTACAAGTACAGTGATATACCATTTTGATCAAACAAAAAATACAAACAAAAGTACTAAAAAGCTGGATCTTTTTAAGAACTTACAAGCACATTTTTTAGTTTTATATCCCTGTGAATTAATCCTTGGCTGTGAAGATATCTAATTCCATCAATAACATCAAGAGCTACTTGTAAACGGCTGCGAAAACTCATACCACACTTGATGCCAGCATAGAGATCACGCTGAAGCCTTTCCATGACCAGAAGAACAGCAGGTGAACTGCCACCTGCATAACTGTAGTCAATAACTGATCCATAGATCTGTACAATACGATCATGTGCTGGAATGGCCCTAAAAATAATCACAATATTTACAATCACAACAAACATGCAAATAAACACAAGAAAACCCACAACAAACTACATGAAAGGGTAATGTCAAAACAAAGAGGAAAAGTTCCTTAAGTACTCACAGGGCCTGGGTTAAAATGTGTAAGTAAGCAATATTTTGCCACCATCGCTACCAAACCACCCTTGTATCTAAAAAGTCTAACTTTGATTTGTTCTAAACAAAGAAAACAGACCAAAACTTTCAGAAGTCATACCAAATGTAAAGCCTGTAAAGGGCAATAGCCATAAGTCTTTTTCTTTGAACAGTAATGAAAAACAACCAGGTAGTAATGCCTTGTTTTGAAAATGCTGGGATGGGCAGGAGTGACTATTAAAATGCAGGTTGAATTCTGTACAACAAATCATGTAAAACAAGTCTGGTTATGGTTATCCAAATATAAACAAACCATTAATTTCCATGGCTGTTAAAATAGTCAAATCACTATCTTGTCTGTCCAAATATTTGTTAACATATTTAAATCAACCTTGGGTAAAATACCAACAGACTGAAATGACCTAAAGCTGTCTTGATTATTTACCTCCTAGTGCTTCTGCACTGCCCTACTAACATATTTCTACAAAACTTAAAACTTCCCACCCATAAAAGCTTCACATTAAAGTTGAAGTTGCTAAATTAACACTGTCCACACATATTTTTTTCATCACTCTTTGAATCGATGATGAGAAACCACATTGGCTTCCAAATATCCTCCATTGTCCATGCAAGGAAAACAGTTACTCATCTTTGCTATTTATCTCTCTAGATTTAGTGCCTTTTTCTTAATAGATTAATTGACTTGTTGGGTTTTTTTGTTCTGCCATGTAATCAAGTTTACACCATCTTCCACGCAATATTTCAAGAATAAAGTAATGTGATAAAAAGGAATTCAGGACCTGATGTTTCAACCAGTAATCAAATATTTGTGAATTGTCATACCAAATTTGTCAAGATACACAATAAGATAACAAAATAGTTTAGTAAACACATACATGCCATAGCTGCTTTGAAAGGCCATTACTGCTGCACAAGTTTAATACATAAATCTGGGTGAAAAAGCCTCTGGAAGAATACTACATGGAACCGACCAATGCCCTGAAAATACTAACGAAAGAGTGTAGTCAGTCAACCTTTAACATACCTGGTATAGTAAAATTCCAGTGCTAAATCATTCCAGTGCTTATCATCTGGGGGCACAACTGATTTTACTGCACATGGGCCTCTTCCACCCCACTTGTCACATGCATACACAACACCATACTGTCCTCTTCCTATTTCTCTTCCAAGCTGTGGCATTCCATGCAATACTAGGTCTCTTAATGATGTGCTATCAAGCACACAACGTGCCACTCTTGGTGCATATACCTTCCTTAGTTTCATTCTGTGCTCTTCAGTCCTTTCTAGCCTTCCACTGTGCCTCAGTTCAAGCATTCTCAAGGACTGACCAAAGGCTTCATGTGACCTAATTAATCTTTGTCGAAACTGTGCACAGATATTTTTGGCCAACCTTGATTCACTTATACATGCTATCATGTCTTCTGCTACCTGCTTTTTCCATTCACTGTTAACACAAGGTGGTACTGTCCCAGGAAGCATTTGAAGTGCCTGCTTTAGTTTTTCCCATAAAAGGCGGGTAAATGAAAAACTTGCTTGAACTGTAACCTCTACTTGATAGGCTGCATCCAAGACCTAAAGGGTTTCAAGAAAATGTTTATTTTACTTTTATTGATATGCTACCAATTACATTGATTGCTTAAAAAAGGTAAAGATTTATACATAAAAATGTGGAGCAAGCAATACACTGATTTATCTTACACATCCTGATGCCTAGTATGGTTATTAATGTGATACCCATGGGAACTCTCCAAATTTATGTACACCATTAATGCAAATTGTTTTGCTCTGAAAACTTTTTGTCCAATATTTAATCTATGTTAATAATCTTCATTCTAGTCAAGATTTGTTAACAGTTACCGGATTATTCTTAATATCAATTGTTTAATGAAAAAAATGTATCAATACTGATAAAATTTTCTTTTAAAAGCTTTTATCGAAGTGTTTGTGTAGAAGTAACACAACTGGTTTTGCCATTTGGTAATCCACCTGCAGCAATCAATAGTAAATCTAAATATCTTTACCGTATCTCTTAACGAGTTTGAAAAAGCTTTCAAAAATCAAAGAACATAACATCTACTTCAACAGAGGGCCTTAGGCAATTTAAAACAGCCTATATCAACACATCATTTTCATAAAACATTGTCCAACAAATACCTTTCAAGACTTGCTTCAATATTTTCAACCAGTTTGTTCTTAACAAATGGTAGCCCCAGTGATTGCAACATTTCCTTCATTAGACTAATATTCTTAAGGTTTCTCTTGTGAGTCCCACCTAACAAGTGATTCACTTGACAGGATCATTTAAAAAGTGGGCCCCACCAAATATTTTTCAGAATTGTGGGCATCTGGAAAACTATTTTAATAACCCTTAAATAAATTAAATAAAAAATGACTAGAATACCTGCTTTAATGCAACTGAGGCTATACCAGTACAGTCCTTTGCAAAATCTGCATCAGCACGTTCCAAATTGTGTAAACACCGCTGCAAAGTTCCGACAAAGCTCTCCTTCAAATACTCTACTGAACTTATCAATTTTCCAGCCACTGCTTGATTTAATCTGCCAAGAACAAGCTCTTGAACTTGCAATGTACATTTTTCTAAGTCTTCGAGATCAAGAAGCTCTTCATTCTCTGATAATTCAAGATCCTTAAATTTTAAAACACTTGCTTCCTCAAGTAATTTTGGTGACAATGCCTTGATGGTTGCATGAATAACATCTTTGATCTCTTCTTGTTTTTTGTTTGCTATGTCCATAAGTGAGTGGAACAGCTCCTCTTCTTTTTGTCTTGCATAAGTTACTCTTTTGGGGGTGATAGCAATATCTCTTGCCATGTCAAAAGCTGCATTGATAAACATACCAAGACAGCTTGTGTGTGCATCATTCAACACACATGCTGCAGCAATAATGTGATACTGAAGCACCTGAAATTTAAGAAAAATCAAAAAGATTTTGGTCAAAATAAAAATGAGTTAATTTCATGTAAAACAAGGACCTGCCTAAAATTTAAATCTAAAAGTTCAAAGATATGTTTTAAAACTGTTAAATGTAACCAAATGCTTGAATTTGGCAAAGCTGAAGGCATCACAAAGCAGGTATCTGTCAATGAATTATGTTCATTTACTGGTGAAAGAAATTTTCCAATATGAGAAAGTGAGAGCTGGGTGAAAACAGACACAACAAGTTTTTTCTTATATGGAGACTGATACCAAAGAAATGAATGAAGAAAATCAGAGAAGGCTCTGAAATAAACTATACTCAGACAATTTGTCAACTCTAACAAAGTTAACATAATTATTTGGGTTTTATAATTGTCAAGGGATAAAGATTCATTTGTTCTCTAGTGCTGACGTTTTTCATTTTGATATGTTCACTTATTTCTTTCTCAGAATAAACATTTTTATCCTCAAATGAGTCTAAAATGGCTAAAGTGACATGATTCTTGTCAACCAACTGGAGTTGATGACTATAATTATAAAAAATAGTACCAATAAAATTAATTAAACACATCTATATCAGAACAAGAATTAGATAAGCTTCTGGAAGAAATTACTGCTGGGAGATCCTGATTTGTGTATGAAGTCAATTTTTATTCCATTGTTATAATTTTAACTGGTGGTTACTAGTAAAAAACTATTTCATCAGACAATTCTTTTGCTTATCCAAATGATGTAATCACCATTATGTAAGTATTAAAAGAAAACACAAAAGCCAACATTTAATTCAGTAATTGAAAACAAATATCAGAAATATTTTATTAACACCTGTTAATCGGTGTGGATCAAATGTTTCTCATTAATAATCCCTTTCAAGTTAAAACGTTTCAAAATTACAATTACAAAAAGCAGTTTTTTATCAAAGGATGCTGTTTAATAAATTTGTGTGGGGCTATGGGATATACAGCAAACAAGTTTCTTTGTTAAATGTTTATCATCAACTTGTCATCTGACAGTTAAACGAAAGTCGTTAAAGCAGTTACGAGTAAGAAGGGATGACATGAAATGCATTCTTTATTTAGAAATAGGATGCAACTCTCTTGTTTTGTGCACATTTTAAAACTAATAAATCCATAATCAAGTTGCCTTGTGATGGAGTATTTCAGGTATCAACCAATTAATTAGCTTACAGACTACAGAGTTAAATTTTTTCAGCAACATATTGAAAATGCACCGACTTGACCAATCATGTTTCACTCCCAAATCTTACATGCCACTTTGCCAAATATGTTGCATATGCTGGGGTGTCACAAACCCTAAAACCCCCACCTCAAATTCAGATTCAACGATCAGTATACATAAAACATAGCAAGACACAAGAACTCACCTGTCTTACAAACAACAGGAAGCAAGGGAATAATGAGAAATCTTCAATAAGTGTACTTTTTGGTCGTACACTGTCTATGATACTGGAGGAATTATATGCATCCTGGAAGGTATAATCAGGGGGCTTTAAATTTCTGTTTAGATAGCCAACATCACAAAGCTGCTCAAATAAATGAGTTTTAACGTCAAAGGTTTCTTTCATTTTGGCTTCATCTTTGGCAGATTCTGTCAGCTCATGTGTACATCTCGGAGGCACTCGTATAAAAAAGACTGGGAGATTTGGAGAAAAGCTCTTTATCTGGGAGAGTTCACTTATGTCCTGCAGAGAATAAAAAGAAAATATTGCAATTATTTTATTAGAAAACCTTCAATACAAACTACATGGCTTGTGTACCTGCAACTGATAAAGACAAAGCTGTGTTAAACCAATGAACGTAGCATTAATGGATTCATTTTATTCTTTAACTCGAAGATCAAAACAATTGTCATCTTAAAATAGACGTACAGGTAATATTCATGGTATTAGTCTTTATTCAAAGAGAACAATTTTATTACATTGATGCAATAAAAAACTTCGCACTGACTTATTTCAGCAATACAACAAAGCAGCACCATAATAACCATTCAAAGTACCAGTTATATATTTAAACCATGGCTAATCCTCTTTAGCAAGTGTGCCAGACCCTAAAAAAACCCCCGGTACATCGACACCTATGGAGCTTTCATAAAAAAGATATTGAACCAATTACTAGCAAGAAGAAACACATACTGGAAACGCCATCGAAAGTGACCCACCCATTCGTGATCATTTAATGAAATGTGAAATGCTTTATCCACCATGCTTTGGGGCAATAACCTGCCTCCCCTTGCTTTTCCGTTCTTTAAACTGTGTCCATCGCAGTTTGAAGAACGGTGCTTTCTTCTTGTTCACAACCAGGCGACTAAATTGACTGGTACCTTTTCTTTTCCAGTTTTGTGTTGTGATTCTGGGAGCAGGGGGTCCAGCCCGTCTTTCACAATCTAACTTTACCAAAGGTCGTCGCAATCGCAATAAGCCATTAACTTTCATGAGGAATAACCAATCCGAGCTTTTCACGTAGTGGCTTTTGCCAAAGAAAATTACTTTTTAAACGACTTAAGTAAACCCAAGGTCAATTTCAATGCCAATACACTGGACTGATTATATGGAAAAGGTAAGCACATCCAATTATAATTAATATCCTAACATCGACATGTAAAGACGTCAATACTTCCTTTAGACGAAAGAAATAACCGAATTACATTAGATACTTACGCAATTACACAACTTCTGCGGTCAAATGTCTGGGCTTGTCTCTGCAGCCTAACTCTGTCAGCCACGACTTCAACAGAATTTTACATCAACTCGGGCAACATTTTAAAAAAACTGTATGCTGAACACCGTTGCAGAGATCAACTAAAACTTCTAGAAATTTCAGATGCTACATATCTACAAATTTATAAAATAGTAGCTTTTACTTTGAAAGGAGCCAGGGAAAAATTTGAAAAAATAAATTTTGCAGTTAAAGCCCATTCATCTCGATTCCTCCAGAAAAAGTTTTCGTCTCTAGTTTATGGAGGACATTAAAAACTCTAAAAATGGACTGCAATGTTAACTTTCGCAGCCGTTTTATTACAATCATCAAGTACCAAGATATCCAAGGTACAACTTAAAGCCATTATGAAAAAATCAAGTCAAGACATACATACCTTGTCGTTTAGGGCGTCGCTGTCTATAGCAAAAATAATTATTGGAAGAACATCCTCGATACACGACTTAAAAACTTGCTCCACCGTTCCTTCTGAATTAGAAGGAGAACACACAATTTCAGCTCCAGTTTTGAGCAAAGGGTGATCAAGGCAAACCTCCGCCACTGCAGCTGTGTTAGCTGGATCAGCTTTATCGTGTCCTCGAAGTTCCAAATCAGCTCTAGGCACAGATCGCCATGTTCCCTCGTACGCATCCAATGCTGCAGCAAGTTCAAAGCTATCAGGTAAAACCAAACTCAGAGTGGAATGTGTCCCATGCTTAAAACGAACCATTCTCCAGGTGACTGAACGGTCTGCATCATCCACAACTGGTAGCACTGGTTCACCAACAAGTTCATTGATCGTACAAACTTTCGCATAGCACGAAGTTCCCAATACAATAATCGTTGGTGGTTTTTCGCAAACATGAGCAAGCTCCTGATATTCATCTTCTGGTAAATATGCGCGTAGTGTGTCTGATGGAAAATTGCCAGACTGCTGAATCTCATAGAAAGCACGATCCGTCTCCCTCTTAACTTGCTTCAGGAGACGCGTGTGCTCTTGGAACTTCGTCAATTCATATGGCAGATTAGCAGCCATATCAACAGTTGTTCTGGCCACAGAGCTCAGAACCTGTTAAGGAATGGTAAAAGAAAACGTCAAATTGGTTACCATCAGGTTATCGGCAATGTAACCGATGGACATTAAAGTACAACTGAACTGCTCCTAAAGTTCAACCATTACTAACTTGCGGCCAACTCCAACAAACTCATTTCGCAATTTCACAATATGTTGAGGATCAATAGAAAGGAACCTGGGAACCATCATGAACACGGTCGGGGGCTGCACAACATTGTTGATAGGATCACGTGGGTAATCACATTCAACTTTCGACCTTGTCAGTGGGTGTAAACATACCAATCTGAGCCCATTAAGGTGCACGGAACTTTTTGTTACTTATTCCCAAACTACTCTTTTAGTCCAGAAACTCACTTTTTCATAGTAATTGAATAAAGACTGATGGCTTGTCTATTTACACAGAAACCTTAGCCAAGAATAAGTTTGTAAAATGGGTTTTCAATGATTGTCATGACAAAGCCATCAAAGGTCATTGTGATGAAATAAACTGCCTTTTCAAAACCATGGATCTCTAAATTCCATAAAAATATAACTATCATTGTTAGAAAAGGTTGAAGATTATAAACAAATAAGAATTGGCTGTTTTATTGTTATTAACTACACTGTACTGTCTAAAAGATGCACTGTCCATAGCTTGAAGAGAAGTCAGTCACAAAAGAATGCCATTGGTTAACTTTCGATTCAGCAAGCTTTTGCTGCCACTAAATGGTTTGTATGAAAAATAAATTATTGTAAGTCTTATATTATAGTTTAAAATCTCTCCTTAAACCCCATATCATAGTTTTACACTCCCTCCTGAATTACCACGTTTTTCGAAATCCTGAGAAGTTAAAAAATATCGGCTCCATGAGCCAAGAAGAAGCAAGGGGAGCGTAATTCTCTAAAGACGGTTTCAATGTCTGTTAAAATAAGGTTACTTCTGTCTTTATTTCATTCATTCTCTATTTCATTTCGCGGTTTGCNTTCGATTCAGCAAGCTTTTGCTGCCACTAAATGGTGTGTATGAAAAATAAATTATTGTAAGTCTTTTATTATAGTTTAAAATCTCTCCTTAAACCCCATATCATAGTTTTACACTCCCTCCTGAATTACCACGTTTTTCGAAATCCTGAGAAGTTAAAAAATATCGGCTCCATGAGCCAAGAAGAAGCAAGGGGAGCGTAATTCTCTAAAGACGGTTTCAATGTCTGTTAAAATAAGGTTACTTCTGTCTTTATTTTATTCATTCTCTATTTCATTTCGCGGTTTGCCAACACTTCCAGATCGTAATAGCAATACTTAATTTTGAGATATCTGTATCATATACCTTCCCTCTAAGGTTGTCCTCTTTGTGCTGAACAAGTGAAAATAACAGGTGGAAAATATTTCTACTCATTATGTTTTACCACACACCAAACCATTTTTGTTTCCTCAAGGCTGCAGTTCAAATGTGCTGTGATATTGCCATTCACGCATACTTATTTTGTTTATCAGACAACACGTTTTCTTACGTTTCATTCATTTTACTTTTACACCTGCTCTCATGCTTATTTTTTCCCCTTTTTATTATATAACCAATCCATAGCACATTCCCTCAGGTTTACTAAGTATTTAGGACGGTAAACTCCCTTTATTTTTCACTTACTTTCCACGTCCATTATGTACGTAATTGACATCAATTTACATATGTACATACAAACATATAAACTGTGTATGAACATACGTAATACGTGTGTGCCAATTAAAATTACAATATTATATATTAACAGATATAGTATTGGAGTGAAACACTCAGAAAACTTTAGCCAAAGATGGAACTAGCTGATTAAATGACAATAATGAAACAATCCATACATGAACAATCCACACCACAACACAAAGGACAACACAACGAAAAACATAAGAATGAACTATCCGCAGAGAGAAAGAAAAATAATGATATATGAAGGATAGAACTATGGTGAAGAGTGATGAAAAATTTTAAATGATAGATGACTAAGAATAATGATTAAGATGATGATAATGACCAAGAATAAAGTAGATATCACGGATCATCAGTCGATTACCATGTCATATATATATATATATATATATATTTCATATCATATCAACCAAATGGGGATAGTTTCGTATCTAGGTATCTCGTGAAGTTGCTGTCGGAGAACAGTCATGCTGTATTAACTCCAAGGCCAGGCAACACCCAACACAAGTGGCCTGTAAAAGCATGTGTATCGAAATTTTAGGGGTTTTGTCTCAAGACTCACCGTGCTTGTGAATGACTGTAGAATACCTCTGTTTTGGTCCTAATAAGCTTTTACCCCCAGGATATGTTTTTACTGATGTATGGTGACTCTTCGGTGAGAGTCCAAGAAGCAATCTTAACTTCAAAAGGTTTGACAGTAAAGAAAAAAATAAAGGGTTAATGCCAAATTATCTTTCGTCGTATTTGCAGATGGAATCACATTTAAAAAACATTTAGGATATACTTCAAAATCAACAAACTTCAAAATATCGTCCATTTTATGTATTTGATCTTCCATCCACATAGAGTTTCAGCTGCACAATGTTAAGTATCAACATCGCCGACCAAAATAAAAAAAACTCCCTGATAACTTAAAATAATCACACACACAAAAGGCATTTGGTATATCGCAATATCAGGATAAATAATGAAAGACTTCCTCATTTGCGCCCGGAATTTCCCACTAGAACAAACGTTTTTATGTCAGTATTTTGATATTATTTGCCCGTTTGTGATTTCAATACTCTTTGTAGATTCTGTTGCCAAGAAGTACGACGTAATAGTTGTTGAAATTAGTGTTGTCAAGAGTACAAAGTACAAAAATCATAAAGCAAAATGTTTTCGAAAGTTTGAAAATTAATGAGCTCATTTGAAATAAAATCAACTTAGCTAATCGATACGAGTATCTAAAATTGGTCAAGCGTAAAACAAGTACATTTATGGACAAGGTAGTTTGAGATCAATTTATTACTGAGGAGGGTGAAAATGTGATATACTTTCAAACGCCCATGTCCCCAACTGCAGAAACATCTTTAAAAGGCTAAGTGGCATACAAAGAGTCTGCAAACAAATAAAATCTATTCGTAATGCATACTTTTTATTTCGAGACTATTTCATTTTGAAGTTATGAGATTAGTTGTCGTTGTCATTTCTTTGTTCTCAGGTGATAACAACTGGCAACCTGAAAAAGGCAGCATTGCTCCACACAATACATGATACACAAATGAAATGCAATCACAAGATCTGATTGGCTTAAGGCTTTCATTTCACGCCAGGGTGACGACATCAGTCAGCTGAATCTGATGAAAAGGTTGAATCATGTTGTTATGGATATCATGGTCCATTGATTTTAACCAGCCCTTTAAATCTGTTCATCCAAGCGGACGGTTCTTCTGCTTGACAGAAGATATTCCTTTGTCGTGTTGCTCGCAGCAAAATAGATCTAGGGGAGGGAACTTTTGTCTTATTCTCTAGCATTCATGGCATACTTACGTAATGTAACATTTTTGTTTAATTTTAATTACCGCAGGTTAGCCTCAAAACTTTAAATACATTACAGTATCATCTATTCACATAAACCGCAACAATGGTGTGCGTGAATTAATAAGAAACTATTGATAATACACTCAAACTTCTTTTTTGTCACGTCAGTCAGGATTCATACTTGTCCATTTAACGTAGCGCTTTCATTGCAAAAAATATACTTATGACTTTTATCAGGTCGTATGTCCACAATTAAAATCTACTAAATAACAATATGTGTGAACAAAACTGTCGAATGTGGATTTCCTGAGCCGTTCATGCCAAGGGGTAAAATTTCAGAGGTAGCGAAACCTTGTACACATCGAAACTCGTTACTTATATTTCGGACTCATTCTAACATATTACAACAATCTAAGTAACATAACCAAAATAGTGTATTTCACTTGAGTTTGAAGAGATCGAACAAAGAAAAACAAATTTACCAACAATTTATAACGACAATTCGTCACACAAACATGAAATAACACCATGTTGATTAAATCTTTAAAGCCCACTTACCAACTTGGGTCTGAAATTAGTATTTGGCGGAATTTTGGCGGCTGAAATTGGCGAAAACTTTTCATAAAATTGTAGATCTTGCTTCACTTACTCGGTGGAAAGTCTGCAGGATCATGAAGTTTGCTCTATTCTTTTCGAGAACATGCTTTGAACAGGCCAGACCAGACCACTGGACCATCTTCCATATTTGGTGTTTCAATTGTTTGAGCACAGGGTGTTCTGAATATTTCTGGTTAAACCGGTTTGCCAATGTATTTTAAATGAACCAATCAAATTGTGAAGTAGCCTGTGTTGGCAAACAACGACCACGAAAACTAGCAGGTTCGATAGACCTTGGCCAGACCAGAACTGAAAATGAAGGGCAACGAAGCGAGGAAGTAAAAATTACCCATAACTATTTAAAACCTGCTTTATGAGGAATAACCAGGAAATAGCAGTACACATTAAAAAGGTAATATGTAACCGATCGAGCATAGCGTACAGAACAGGTTAATGTAACAAAAAATATATTTACAATACATGAATGGTACTGAGCCTCACCACAATTCACTGCAACCTCTGTTCCTTTGTTTCCTTTACAGTAACTATGGGTAACAATGGCCACATTTAATGATAACACACTGATATTGTTTTAAGCACTCATCAGACAATTCTTTGAAAAATCCTTAGAAGACTTTGACATAAGGAGTAAATTGTTTAAAAACCTTGATCCCAAAGCAATTTTTATCAAAATGCCTTTGTTTTTGATATGTGATATTTTATTTTCGGTTTCTCCCAGTTCAGGGTTTTCCACAGAGAATCTTCATTCGATCTGATCTTCTGTCTTCTATCAGATCCAAGCAGCAATATGTTTACACATCACGTAAGGGTTGCTTCTCCGAGGAGGGTGTTGGTGGTGTTATTACGGAAAGAAACGTCCTTTCGAATTCAAAGTCCAAGACAGTGATAGTGCTTGCTGTAGTCCAAATATTTTTGATAATAATAATACTAGTACATACATATAAAACCTATGACGATAGTTCATTCTTCAGGAATAAACAATTTACCTGCTGGTAAAGTGTTTATTGTTAACTGTCAATAAAAGTGACGACAGCTGTTTTGTTACCTTTTCTGCCACTCCAATTCAGAACTTCCTACGTGCCAGCTAATAACAATTAAGTAAACGTGACACGTGTTTTTCAAGCAACAGCAGCTGATTCGTCCCCCCTTGTTTTTGTCATTAAACATTTTTAACACCCTTGTGATGAAGCACTTGAAAATGACAACATACTCAGAGAACAGCTGCCAAGTTTTTTTGCTATAAATTGTAGATTCAGGCAGATTTCGGAAAATTAAATCCAGACACCTAGACATTTCATTGAAAAACAGATAAACAGATAAATAGAGGTGCAGAAAGATGGACGGGTAGATAGTAGGAACGTCGAAACAAAAGGATAGTTGGGGTAAGCGCCAGTCTTCGACCAATTCAGAAGCAATTCAGTCAGAACAGGTTGGACATTTACAGTTTTCACCCTATTATTGTTGTGTCACCTCTTGACGCAATAACTCGTCTGAATACTCTTCAATGATTCTTCACTATATCATTTTTAATGCGCATACAAAGTGCCTTTCATGTGATTGGGGGTACTTTTTTGTACCGTTTTGATTTTATTTTTGTTTACTGTGATTATTGAAACATTAAAATTGACAACAAATTTTCTATCAGATATTGTATTTCTTCATTGTCAAAATATTGACTGTAAATTCTAAGTGGCGTTTAATCGAACATAATGATTCATTAATTTTCACAATCATTTTGCAGAAAACTTAATACTTATTTCGAGGATCCAACAGAAATGGAATTGACATCCGAATGGAGATGGATGACAAGTGCTGCCATCACCTCTAACAAGAATCATACCGCTACTACTCTCAGGTTAAGCCTCGCGCCTGAGTCTTTTTGTAATGTAAGGGTCACAGGGAATTGATGACAGTACAAATCCAATTCATCAAAAAGGATAAAGAGCTTAACATCCTTCCAAATAGGGGAAAAGTTAATAAGGACAGGGTTGATACAGTCACTACCAAAAGTTTAAGACCACTCATGGAAATACGTAGATTTCTCGGTATGAGATCGTATTGCATCATCCTACTGTTGAGATTGCATCATACTCATTATTTGCGCTCTGGTCGCTCATTACACGTTCTTCTTTAACACTGCGTACATCTGAATCGATTTTACTTTGGAATTTTTTTCACTTTTTATACTTCTTATTGCTACAGAAATGGGTCGAAAAAAGTCCCTCAGTGAAGTTCAAAGAGGTCAAATTGTTGCTCTGCATAGAGAAGGACTATCTGAAAGGAATATTTCTACGAAATTGAAAGTCAGCAAAACTGCAGTCCACCAAGCAGTTAAAAAGTATCAGCAGTATGGCTGCTACAAAGACTTACATCGGAGTGGAAGGCCAAGAAAAACCACTGTAAGAGATGACCACCTGATGAAAAGGATAGTTACGAGGTCACCAATGAGTTCCATCAACAAAATTCGAGCTAATTTGGTGGAAAGAGGTGTGAGTGTAAGTCGCATGACTGTTTCCAGACGTCTTTCACATGAATTCGGTCTAAAATCCTACAAGCCTGCCAGAAAACCACGCCTGACACTGGTAATGAAGGCAAAACGATTAGCCTTCGCTAAGAAGTACCAGAACTGGACACCAGCACAGTGGGGTAAAGTCATGTTCTCGGACGAGTCCACTCTACAGCAGTTTGTGGTGAGGAAACGACATGTTCGCCGGCCACCTGGAACGAGATTCAATGAAAAATACACGATTTCTTCGATGAAACACCCTCCAAGTCAAATGATATGGGGTGCAATTTCGGAAAATGGAGTTGCTGGGTTGTATTTTTTGCCATCTGGAACAACTATGAATGGTCTGCGGTACGTTGAATTGCTGTCGGATAAGCTAAAAATTCACATGGACATACATAAATGTACTATATTCATGCAG
>RDPX01000112.1:552322-596737 GCA_003991215.1 Morbakka virulenta | reverse complement strand
TACACCTGCACTAGCTCTTATTTCTTCATTTGTGCATCTCTCCATCAAAGATATGCCCATTATCCACCTCAGCATTCTCATTTCTGTGCGTACAAGCAAGTCCTCCTCATATTTTCGCAGTGCCCAAGTCTCTGCTCCATATAACAGCACAGGCCTTACCACAGTCTTGTATATCTTGACTTTCACTCTTCTTGGGATTCTTCGGTCACACACAACTCCTTTCACTTCCCTCCACTTGTTCCAGCCGCACTTCACCCTTTCCTTTACTTCTTCTTCACATCCTCCTGTATCTTTGACAGTGGACCCCAAGTACCTGAATTTTTCACTTTGCTTCAGTTCTGTCCCATGTCTATCTTTGACTTCTATCCGTTCCTCACCATTCTTTGAGCTTACCATCACTTCTGTCTTACCAGCATTCATTTTCAGTCCCCTTCTCTCCAGTGCACCCTGCCAGCGTCCTAGTCTCTCTTGCAGTGCTTCCTTAGAGTCTGCGGTGATTGTGAGGTCGTCAGCATATAGTAGCTCCCAAAGGTCATCCTGCTTTTCTAATATTTGTTTAATGTATATTTGAAAAACTCCAGAAGAAAATGTTCAAAGAGCTTGAGATGTCACTGGGTCATTTGTTTAACTTTCTAATAGATATAGCAGTTTAATAGGCAAACAGGTTCTGCATAAGCCCACCTTGGACTATTTGGCTGTGCCTCGATCTTGTAAAACATATATACATACAGTAGGGATATGTATGTATTAATAATAAGTCTGCCGAGTATCTAACTACTACAGGTAGTTTGTAAATGTGAAGGGGGCAGTTCGCTTCCAGGAAGGACACTTGATTGAGGGGACTTTTTACTTACAAAAGATGTAGATAGGGTATAGCCTGGGATATACACTTCTCATCACGAATGGCTTTGTTGCTGAGCAGAAAAAGTCAAAGCATAGCCTCCTAAACCAACACATTACACCTCGTTGACATTATGAAAAGTAATAACCTATTTGTGATGATAAGAATTGTATGAGTAGAGTCATCAGAAGCTTTAATGATATTTGAAATTGTATTTTAATTTAATGACAAATAAAGTGAAAAAAAAATCTGTTGATATTAATTTTTTAGTTACTCTGCTGGTTGAGGGATTTGTTGTGCCAGCTGAGGCTGGATACTACAAGTAATTTATAAAAAGAGGAAGCTAAATCTACAAGAGTATCCAGTTTTTTCCACAAAAAGAAGGGTTGGAGTGAATAGGTGGCGAATTGAAAGTGATAGCAAATCCAGATTCCTACACCAGAATATAGAGTTCATAACAAACAACCAGAAGTAAGTATCAAATACCTTCAAACCTGACAAGAGCACAAAATGATTACTTTTAGGAATCGTATCATTTGAATAATGTCAGAATACTGCCCTTTGTTACAGGATATGCAAAAGTGTTAACAAATGTTGAACTTAAGCAATAAAAAGTATCCATGTTAGCCAAGAATATTTAAAAATAAATTAATACCTATGGTATTAAAGGCACAGTACAGAAATCTCTGAGTAGTAAGACTGTCAGTTATTCTAATCTCCAAACAACATCTAAAGTTTTGCCAAATAAAAGCGAGAAGCATGTTAATCAGCCTTATTTCAGTTTCCATTTCCAAAACAAGAATAATAATCACAGATTTATAGTATTAGCATTCTTTGCAGCATTTTGGAACAGAATATTTTCTGACTGTTAAACCTTAGAAAGTGAATGGTATCGATTTTCGATGTATTCTGGAGGTTACTGGTGCTGCATTGTAGCAAAGTTTGAAAGTTACCTTATGAGATCGTTCTTATTTTATTTGTTTTGTTAGTGTATTTGAAAACCCTTCGTATGAATTTCAAAGGTCAGGCGTTGAAAGAGCTTAGATCAGCTGTCCTTAATAAATGGTCCAATATAAAACGTCCATTTTAGTTGAAAAGTGAATCATGAATCATACCCATCTTTAGAATGCAGAAAGAAAAATATCTAATTTGCTTCTATTAAGCAAGCCTTGTAAGTCTATTAAGGAAGTCTTGGGACTTTAATTCCCACTCTTCCGAGCTACAAGCAGAGAACAAAACCATTTGAGTGTCAGGGCCAATGGTTTGGAACTATCTTCATTTTTTATTATATAAATTAGTCCTTTTTGATACCCCAGTCTTTCTTATGGAAATCTTTAGCGCCTTTGTGTAAATCAGGTCTAACGTGTTTGCATCTCTTATGAAGCATATCCTTAAGAATTTCTGCCTCAATTAACCACTGATGCTACAAGTCCTAACCTTAGCAAAAGTTACTAAATGGCTTATCCTCAATAATAAGAAACCTTAGAAATAATTTGAATTTCGGTCTATGGATTCTTCAGTGTTGTCAGACAAGCGTCAGAGGTACATAAAATAAAGAGTGAAATTATAGCTGAAATGACACTATAAAACCATAATAATGGCAAGTGTCTAACGATCGTTTTGGGAGTATTTTTATTTCTGTTTTCAGGCTTAGTCGTACGTTCTAAAGAGATTGATTGACCATCTGCAGCACCCTGGAATCCAAATCAACCATTGGATTCAAAGTATAAACAAATGTTGCAGTGAAATTTTATCCCAAATGCATTACAAAATGTTTCTTTTGTAATAGTTTAAGTGAAAGTTATTAAACATTTAATTGTAACATCTATCCTTATTATTCCTTAATGTAGTATTCTAGGAACTGCCGAATGTAACAGAAGGTGAAACAATCTATTTTTTAAGATATGTAGTGTGTTTGGCTTTTCTTTTTTAAAATTTTCACTATCATTTTCTAAAATAAACTGCGAATAAAGCGGCTTTTTATACCATATTCATAGAAATCCCAGCTGATCAAAATATCTGAAAAGAGTCATTTTAGATGGTTGTAGTTCTGGTACGGAGTGAATAGCAGTTTCTATCAAAATAATATTCTAATAATAATTCCAATGTCCCATACATTATTGTTCAAATGTAACACCACATGTAGATAACACGATGATTAACATTTGCATTAATTTAATCTCTTTGAATTTGGGTACAGCGTTAACCCCAGATATCCACTTTTATAAAGCATTCATTGTAAAAGCATTGAGCCTTAAAGTTGGACTAAGAACAATTTAAGGTGTGGTCTCAGCTGGATAATTCTCACCAAGCAAAGAGAACACCTTTTGAGCTCAGCTATAATAGAAAAGTAGGTTAAAACAATTACAGCATAAGATACAGGCGAGGGATCAGTAAAAGAGGACGAAAGAAACTACTGATATGCAACCAATCAACCAAATCTGAAAAAAGAACAGAACTCAAAACTGTTTGTTATAATACAAGTTACTGTTCATCTAGGTACATTCAGAAAAATAGTTATCTCTATCCAATTAATTTCACCAACAGGACGAAGTCAAAGATTAAGGTAAACAATTTTCCAAACAAATAATTTTCTTTTCATATAGTGCTTTGAGGTGTAATTGCAAAAACTACAACAAACAAGTCAAACAAATTATTTTATTGGTCTTCAATCACATCACCTATAAGCATCATGGTTAGCTTTGGCTTTTTTGTTATGACTCTTTCATTTGATGCTATTTATCTTTTGCCGTGGAATTACCATTTAAAACTGAAGAAGCACTGGTTGACTTAATAAAAATAGTGGGCAAAAGTAGTATATTTTGGAAGATTCTCTAGGAAAATGATTACCCATGAACTTGTCTGCTAAAATACGTCATCCATGCCTTTGGCAGATTTTTCATCGAGACTCGTTGTCATCCCGTCTGCTCAGTTGAGCATATGCTACTATACAGTAATGAGTCAGAAAGAAAAGTCTCTGTGCCATTGAAACTACTCCATTTTGATACCATAGGTGGGAATTTTATTTACTGTCAAGCAGATTATAGTATTCCTATTTAATCAATACGTCAAGTAATTAAATGTGAAGGAAGTGAAAAAAGTGTTTTCCCTTATCTGATATTTGTGTTAAGAATATATATATATATATTTATATATGGATATATATATATGAATATTTTTAGACAGATAATACGTATAAACGCTCTATCCAAAATATATGCTCTGGGACTTAGCAGTATTAATATGTTTACATGAGCATATTGCACAAAAGGTGTCTGGTATACACTAAGCTAAAATAAAAACTGTAACACTGGAGATGTCAAATAAGTTATGAATTATTAAAAGAACTGGCTAACATATGTGAGCTTGAAAATCGCAAACTTCTTACTTAATCAACAAAGTGGACACACAAAATGTTCATTTTTTGTGTTTGTGGGGCAGTTGAATTGATTACCGACACTGCGTTGAATAGGATTTGAAGAAATGACTGTTGGAGAGAAGTACATTATACAGTCTCCGGTAACTGAGCAAAAGAACATCATGTGTTTCCTTCTTTACACGTTACACATTTCTTAATGAAGCAGTTCGTAAAAACACACGATTTAGGAGACAGCTACTACAAGTATATATGTTCAGTATTTCCCAGTATTTTTTAATGAAAAAACTAAAGCTGGAATATTTTTATAAACAAAAAATTAGGAAACTATGGTTGAAATTGAAAAGAAAGCATGCGATTCATTTGCCTCCGCAGTAAAGTATTTTCTGGAAATAAGAAAACTAAGAACTTCAAGAACCTAGTTGAGTCTGTGATGGAAAGCTATTACATTTTGTACTCCAATATTATCAATAATATACACATCTTTAAGGCCTTTTCTGTGATGGAAAGCTATTACATTTTGTACTCCAATATTATAAATAATATACACATCTTTAAGGCCTTGTGAATGTTTTTCCAGCAATATTTCGCATGTTAGTGACCCACATGTTGAAAGGTTCTACAAAACGTAAGAATGATGGAGAAAAATTGCAAGCAAACGAGAAGCCTACTTTACGCTTAAATACTGCAGTAGTCTAGTAAGAAACTGTTTTATTCAACCATTCAAAGAAGTCTCGCAAACGTAGGTTTATGTTACAAACATGTAAATATCTTAACCTTAGTATACTATTAACTCCACTAGTACTAGTGTATATAGCTAGTGTACTATATTTATTTAGTGGTACCTAAGAAGGATGCTAAAGATATCGTGGATGGAGGTGAAATCAAACAAGGAGGTGATGGATACAGCAAATCGCAGAAGATCGTTCATAAAAACAATCCGTAAGAGATAGCTTCAATTTCTGGGACACGTATGTAAAAGAGACAAACTTAAAAAGAAGATGCTATGTGGAAAAATAGAAGGGGAGTAAACCAAGGGCAGACAGAGCGTACCATTCATGGTAGTCCTATTCAATGGACAACGCAAAACACATTAACGAAAGCCAATCTAATAAGGAAGACGGACAATAGGGAGACCTGACCTGACAATTGAAGAAGAAGACTATATTTAGGCAGAATTTGTATCTTGTTATCTGATGATATTAGTTATATAAAACCACAATGATGATTAGGGCAATACAATGACTTATCGCAACCAAGCAATTAACTCTCAAAGGCAAAAATGAAGGGCAATGGAGGAAAATTTAGACTCAATGAAGAGAAAATTATATCTTTTCGAAACCATCAACAAAACTTTTACTCAAAACATCTTCTTAAACATAAAAAGCAAGTGCAAAAATGTGTACCCGTAGTGTAATGAGTATAAGGTTTATTTTTGTCTATTTACACAAGATATGTGTTTGGATAGCTTTTTACTGCAGAATATCATCCGTGGGCGAGGTCCGCTTCAGACAGCCCTCGGTACTGAATTCCATTTCTACTTGCCATCCTGAACAATTAACAGAATTCAAAACGATTTTATAGAAATTAAAGGGTTATTCATTTTGTCACCAATAGCCTTTGGAAAAAGCTATATTTAGATTTTTAGGATCGACAAATCCTTGTCCTCCAAAGTAAGAGTCTCTAAAGTACTAAAAATCAGAATTCAAGATTAAGGTATACATAACTGTAACTATAAATAACTTGTATCAAGTAAAGAGTTTAGGTCCTAATTAGATGGAGAACAAAGTTGTACAGAAAGGTAAAGAACCATTCTTTCACTGCTGCTGCTTGCATTGATTGAAAGCCATAATTAACGGCAGGTCTCAAAACTAAAAAGGTTTTCTCTTTTTCTTGTTACTTATTTGGTGGAGAATCACAGTAGATGTAAAGCTGAGTGAGTTACCTGGAATATCTTTTGGAGAACGTGAAAATACACCAAAAATAATCAGTTTACACCATTAATCAACTGCACATGCAAGCGTTTGGTACAATACATATTATTTCCATATTAAATAAAAGCTATCTTTAAATGTTTTATGATATAGACAAGAAGATAGAAAAAACGGGCATATTTTAAAGAAATTATTAAAGGTCTAATATTTTGTGTAACGTACATGCACCCTCCCCTCCGTGGTTATATGAAGTCAATTTATACAGTTCAATTTTCGATTCAATTCCCTACTACTGTAAAATCAGCACCAGCTTATAGAAATAGTTTCGTCGCAAAAGCGTTCGAAGACGACATGTTATACGCATAAGGTGTTAAGGATAGCTAGAAGTAGTAGGGAATAAATTCCCATCATCCAACAGGCAAAAGCCTCTTAGACTTTTGCCTGTTGTTTCACCCAGAAATAAGGCCTCTCCTTTCTTTCTAGCTTTACTAATAGCCTCTTACACTTTTAGTATGGCTAGGTATACGTCCCAAATTCTCCATCCGATGAGTCTAAATTAGAATCTTTTTATAACACCCTTAGTGACGCTGTCAGTCAATGCAAAGTCGCTGGAAGTGATAATAGTAATAACTGATTTTAACGCCAAAGTAATACAGGTAAACTAGGCAATATTGTAGGCAGTCATGGTGTCGGCGTAAGAAACGAGCGTGGAAAAATTTAGGTGTACTGGTGTAGAAGATACGAGCAGGAAATATATAATACATGGTTTAAACAAGCAGCAAGACGCCTATATACCTGGAGAAGTCCAGGAGGTGATGTACTCAACCAAATGAACTATATCACAATAAATCATTGCTTCCAGAGTGCCATAGTGAGGTGTTAGACCTATCCAAGTGCTGATTAGGTTACTGATCACAATCCTGTGGTCGGTGAGATCAAGATACGTTGAAGGAAAAGGAGAGTAAACCACTCTATACAGAGGTGGAATTGGATGGACCTTGAAATGCCAGAAAAAAAGATGGAATATACATTAGCTGTACAGAACAGATTCACAGTGCCAAACGAATCAGAAGCAAAAGCCTGGATGAGTTTCAAAGAAGCAATCTTCGAGCCTGCAAAAAAATATTAGTAGGAAAGAAAGAGAAATGAAAAAGAAAATTTTGAATGAAAGACAGCATCCTAGAATTGATGAAAGATAAACAGAAAGCAAAAGAAGGCATAACGGTTGCGTACCAAGCACTAAATAGAACCATAAAAGAAAACTGTAGGAAAGCAAAAGAAGAATGTCTTAGTAAACAGTGTTCGGAAATTGAAAATGTTAGAAACCATATAAGAATTAATGACTGCCCCTACATTGGCAAGCCATTGTGTGAGTCATATAGAGTACACAATAGTCTTCGGGCATCAAAGTATGACACACAGATTACTTTTGTTTATTTCTTAGGATTTAGACGATTATTTAGTGAAGTAATATTAGGATTTTTTATTGTTTTAGGCAGTTAAGTAGAAAAGACATTATTGATTTTTTTTTCTCGTTGGCGTATGAATGTAATGAATGATTTCCGTTTGCAAAGTAATCAATCCGTCTCTCTTTTTAATTTTATTGCACCCAATACTTTTTTATGACAGCTGATTTTTTTTGTGCACACCCCTCACTTCATGAACTCTGACAAAGAGAACGATAATGACATCACCAGGTTTGGTATTGGCTTTTGAAATCACATCCCATTTGAACATTCTCACATATCTCTTTTTACGTTTTAGTACTGTGCTTTGCTGTAACAATTTATTTTTGAACTGTACATTAGACAAAAGCTACGGAAAGCCAGTTTGTTATATTTCAACACCCACTGGTTTCGAAATTACTGCTCTTGTGTTTAAAAGTGGTTGTTCAAAGCATAGTTAAAAGAGGAAGACTGCTTATGAACGCAGACTAACTTCAAAAAGCTGAACGACACTGCCATGTTGAATGCCGAGTTAGGCAACCATGTGAAGCTGACCGTGCACAAGACACTTGTCATAACAAATAAGGAGAAAAGTTGGAAAATGTGTCTGATTTGTTTTTGAGTTCAGACGATTTCGATTTCGTAAGTAACGTAAGTCAAAATAAAAGGTTTCATTTTAAGCCCAAACAGTTTTGATGAGAGCATGGTCTAACCATACCTTTTTTCGATTTATCGTGACACATCAATTTTTATGTCTGTCTTTCCAATCAAAATCACTATCATGGAAATATTACGTTTCGAGAGAAAATTCTCAAAGAGAGAATTATCTCTCGAAACGTAGCTCAGAAAAAGCTTACGACTTATAACATGGTAAAGCCTTTACATCCCTAAATTTTTGAAATTCAATATATTGTCTTAAGTTAGCGAGCACGTTTGACAGGCGTATTTTTATTTAAAGCTTGAGTCAAGTTAAGTGCAATAAAGTACCGGTTACAGATGGCTTTGACTTTATCAACTGTCATACTTTTACCTGGACACTGATACCAGATAATACATCACCTGTAACTGAGATATCTAGTCAAAAGAGTTATAGAAAAAAAAATCTGCAAATCTTTATTTTCAGACAATTAATTAATACAGCAAGCTCAACTAAAGATAAACATATACTTTGTACATGTTTATGCTTAAATTTTGCGTAGCTCGTAATCCTTTAACATTTTTAACACCTGATAAACACGAAGCTTTGACACAAAATCCTTACTACTCCAAGCGTAATGTTGTTGTGCACGGTCACAGTCACGTGACATGGCAAAAACAACAGCAAAGAGATGTCCAGTTGATGTTGTTATGTTTTAGAAAACGTAATGCAATGGGTGCAACATCTTTTCCGTTGGGAGCATTATAAATAGGTATTTTAGAACGGCAACCACTTTTTGAATCAAAGGTATTCTTTATTATTTGTGTTAGTTTTGAATAGGTCTGCTACTAAAAATACTTCTGTGATTTTTAAAGTTTGCACGAGAGAGTAGAAGATTGATTTTTCACAAAACAAAGGAAAATGCAACAACTTAATTTTACTCATTATTTTCTTTGTTAAGAATGTAATCGAATAGATCAGACATATTCCTTCACAATGCAAATTAATCCTGTTTAATAAAAGCATTACCAATCTAAAAAAGAATTTATTAAATGTGAGTTTAATGAGCGAACCTTGGTTGGTAATTAGTTCAGCATGCAGGCAGAGTGCAATTATTGATATGTCTGGTTTTCCAGAGTAAGCCTTAGTGTTCAAAAACGCAGGGCCGTGGCAGACAGCCCCTCTTTTTCAACATAATATTCTATCAGTAGTGTTATACTAGATACAGGCTTCTCCTGAATCGTTTGGTTAGGCAAATATAATTTGCCTTGAGCTCCTGTTCAAAATTTGTTTAAAAATCTTGAACATTATTTTTGTCATTTTTAAAAGTAACTTGGAAAAAATTGTAAATGAATCTAGTTTGTTTTGATTTGCTGAATCTCCATTCTTAAACCAATATTCTCTATAATTTATTTGCAGTGAGTTCACTAGACTTGAATATCAGGTATTCCATATGCTGGCTAGCTTTATCGGTACATTGGTTAGAATTGCAAGAGTGGGAACGACTCTCATGTGACGAAAAAATGGACAAACTTTGCAATTCTTCCAGAAGTAAAACTGTGACTTGCAACTAGGGAAAATGTGAATATTTAATTACACGTTCTTCTATATTTTGACAGGAAAAGAAAAACGAGAAGGAAAAGTAAAAAACACCACAAAAGTAATAAAGGTAACAAGGTAGATACCAATAAAACATCATGACAAAAATAATCTTACTGTACGTTTTGGAAAATAGTAAATTTACAACAAGCATAAAGACTAAAAGAATGTCTTGGTCCAGTTTTTTAAGAAAACTAAAGTAATACTAATATATCTGAAGACTCAAAATTGCAGAAAATAAAATAAATTAATTTGCTAAGCACCAAGACTTTACAAATTAGATGAAAACTAAAGGCTGAAGACAGGACATAATACAACGTAGGACATAACTAATCTAATTTCGTAGAGCTCGTCGAAACATTTTTTGGGGGGGACAGAAAATAGCTAAGTGTAATGTTACACAGATGCACAGAAATGGAAGTTGACTCACGTTGTTCAAGAAAGAAAACAACAAACTAACAACTGGACATTCTGGGAATAAAGAAAAGGACGATATGCCGGACGTAGTAGTTGTATTATTCAAGGAATTACTGTGGTGGAATTACTTTAACTGAGTACTTCCATAGGATAGTTAATAGTCTTAGATAAAATCGTTTCATTAAGATTGGAAACCCAATCAACCACAGAATGCGACAAAAAAAAATAAAAAAAAATAAAGATTTCTCTATTTACCTTCAGTTTTGTATTTGTTATTATCCAATGTGTCATCAAAATCTTGAATTATTGTCCTAGACGCCACTATTGGCCGGTACGACAGTACATTAGAGCAAAGCTAAATTATGTTATTTCTTCTTAATTTATGGAAATCAGCATTTAGGCATAGGTATTTAAGCTGCAACACAGAATACCAGTATCTCTTATTTTTACCTGCCTTCAAAATTTGTGTGTTGAAAGTGACCTCCTTGAAACAAATAACCAAAGAATTGTTTTTCAAATGTTGCCAGGGGGGGGGAGGGCATCAACTAAAAGGTCTTGACTTTCCCCACTTTTCAACCAAGCTGAGAATTATCAACTAGGAATGCTTTGGAGAGGTAATAATCTAACTTTGAAAATTATGAAGGTTTAACATTCTCTCTGACAATTTCCTCTATTACTTCGTTGTTGGTATTTTTTCAATAGGGTTAATGTTAAAAAATTTACTCTTACAATTTTGCTTCTTTTCTTTTTGCATCCCAGTGCTTTCCTTTTTCATTCTTCTGAGCAAGAAGAGTTCAGTTTTACCTTATGAACTTCACTTTTGCTGTTCTTCAAACGACTGAGATTTTATCATCAGATTGGATGTTAAAAATACTTTATCAAAAATACTTAACTGAGTATTTAGCATTGTAATTAAGATCTCTCTCTCTTTTTAGGACTAGAGTCCAGAAGACAAGAGCAAATGTTGGAGGTCCTGTTGCCTAAATTTTCTATTGGCTGTTCCCATTTAAATAACACTATTCTCTGGGTATGTACTGTCTCCCGGTGGTTGTGTGTAGGATGTAATTGTTTGCATGGCTTTGTGATACTGTCGCATATGGTCGCTATAATTGCATGTCATCGGAGCGTGGTATCTATTGCGGGTTTTTATCCACCGGACTAACAAACCAACAATTGTTCTAATGATCACCATACGAAGTGGTCCTAGTAGCATGGTAGCTCAAGCCGCCAGACCAAATAAGGATAGTGTTAGGAACAAGCTCTACCTCCTCAAGGTGCTATGTGTATGGCGAAATAGCGTGCTGATAGGCTCTAAAACCCAGCCAAAAATCTCTCCGAGAAGCCATACACAAAAATTTCAGAGGCTCACCGAGGGAGGCAGCAGTATAGCAAATATGCCTAAAGTAAATACTCTTTTGATAGCCGATTTATGATATTATACTAAACACAAATTATCTGTTATTTTTATTAAGTCAGATGCTCAGAAACTGACTACCAGGTGAAGCGTTAGCAAGATTTCTTTTGCAATATTGTTTCACTGAACTTTTTTTACAAGACCGGAACTGATCATGTCAAGGCATTTTATGTATCATTTTTAGATTTTGAAAAGGCATTAGTCAGATGGATGTTGTTTGGAAAAAGATGGTGGATATTCTGAATGATCTTGGAGTAGGTTGGTAACAACGAAAATATTAATTAGACTCAACTGATAAAGGACATTGACTGCTAAAGGAACTAATAAGATAGAATGGATGGAATTAGACCACAAAGAAGCAAAAAAATTGAGAGATTTCATGAAGTGAAAAATAAAAAACATGGTGAAATGAAAAAGAGGCAAGTAGACAGAGATACTTTGAGAAAATAAATGCCAGAATGTATCTGTCTCCTGAACAGAGTACTCATAGTGATAATTTTAAAGAAAATTTTTCTTTTTCTTTTGACTTTAAACCTTCCTTGCAAGTCTGTAACAGTGTTATCAGATATACATAATTAAAATTTTGTGGTAGATTGCAGCATATGTGAAAAGGATGCATTATCTTAAATAGGTTGCATGACATTGCCTCGATTTCCTGAATAGCGCTTACTGTGCACTTCCATAGTCTTCAAGCATCTTTACAATGTATGTCTGAATTATTATTGTCTTTTAGTTGTTTTTCCATGTCGTGCAATATCAGTAGGTTTGATCAGCTATAAACTACAACTGCCATTCCAAAATCATCCCAGGAGCAAATATACCAGCTAGCTGGTAAATTAGCCCATATAAACATTGTAGAGTACGCATACTATTACACTGGCCTGCGAAGCTCTATCTAAAGCTTATCCAAGGAAACTTGTGCTGAAGGAAAGTAAACCCTCTATCTTCCCTGTCCATTGACTTTACGAATTTCTTCATGAGTCCCAGTTTGATATGTAAGGGTGGAAGTAATATCTTGTTTGGCTCAGCAAAAGGTCAAGACTGAACATCGTGCGACCTATGTTCCAATTCTTGTCTTGGCGGCCATCTTTGGTTGATATAATGTTGATCATCAGCCCAACTCTCCTATAAACACAGAAAGAATGGGTACTTTGTGTACCCTCACTGTAGTCCTAAAACCAATCAAACAACCTTAAGATCTCCACAGACCAACCAACCGTGGTCATGCTAGTTCTGTACAGACAGGAACTGATCCGTGTTGTCGTGGGCTTCTTTTACTAGCACAGAATGACCAATTGCAAATGAAGAATATTCATTTCCATTGTGAAAGAGACCAGGCTTGAGATTTCAGCTGGACTAGTCGATGAAATGTCCCTATACCGTAGTAACAAAATCAATCCCCATTTATTTCATCCAATCAGTAATGTTGTTGGAGTAAACCAATGAAAAGTTTCTTTGGGTTGTAAATAACTGTCTAAATTTTCTTTCATGCTCTCTATACCAGAAGAATGTTGTTCCAGGTGTCAGCACATTGTTCTCACGAAGACAAGAACCAAAAAGCTGTGCTGATTCCATTGAGAGGTTTACGTCTTGTGTCAGGTCATTGAGATCTGATTGTGTTGGAGGCACTGGCCTGTCATTCTCTTCTGCCATGTATTCTTCGCTCTCTCTCCTGTCATATGTGATATCAGATGCCGATTCAGAGCTAGATTGCATTTCAGCGTATGGCTCAGGAACAGGTAGGTCTGGACCACGAGGGCCTGTTCTTATGGCAGACGAAACATTAGGATACTGAACACAATGCTTGTTCTTGCGATTAATCAATCGCAAGAACAAGCATTGTGCTTATCTTGAAGATAAGCTATGCAAAAATAGCAATCTCTCACATGACCTTTACCTTCTTTCCACACCATAGAAAAAGCGAATGCCATACTTTTCTTTTTGTTTTTTCTCCAATCACACAAGGTCTCAACGCATGTTTTGCAGCTAACATGAAGTGCAAATGACCTCTCTTGCTCACCAAGCTTAACTCCAGAGTAAACATGATATGTCTTCTCCACAAAATCAGTTATTTTTGCAAGGCGACCAGGAAGAATCACATTATCACATATGTAACAGAACCTGTCAGGATAGTTTGTTCATTTGCCATCCATTCTCCCTTGATTTAAAATACTAAATAGAAACATTACATCTGTTCCTTGTGATTTCAAGTCACAATGACAGGAGTTCAGCTCTGCCAAACAACAAATGACCATCCAGGTGTAAACAGAAGTTTCAGTTTTAGTTTCGTAAAGTTAAAGACGCTGCAGTATCGGTTTCAGATTGAGGCTGCTCCAGTTTTGTTTTCCTTAATAAACAAAGATTGGGCCAGCAACAGCCCAATCATATCTCAAAAACTTGATCTGATCAAAGAAAATAGATGGTATTTTTGGATTCAGCCCACCAAAAAATACATAAATCATTTAAAAAACCTTCAACCTTTGAAAGAAAGTTTTTAAAAGCAGGCCAGTGTAAAGCGTACCAAACGTGCCCGTGACTCGTCTTTATGACGGTAACCAATAATCTCAAATATTCCCCTAAAATACTATTTTGGCTCTGCTGAATCAAGCAGTCATCGTTTTGTTTCTTTTAATCAAACGGTTTCAAAGTCATTTTCGATGTGGTAAAAAATAGATAAATTAAAACCAGAATTTCCTACTACTCTTGCGATTAATCTTGAAAAACATATTCAAGTTGAGTCCTGCTTTTACATATTTATTCCCTTAACCATCAAAATTCAAAGAAAATGCTCCATTGTTGCCACAGGCTTATGTAATCACTTCACTTGTTGTTTTGACCTAAATCGATACAGCTACCTAACAGAAGTAGATGTTATCAATTATAGCGAGAAACTTCATTAAATACCACCCAATCAGTTGCTACAAACTTTATTATGACCTCATTGCAAAAGAAGTGGTATGGTTTAATCTGACATTAATTCTTGTTCTTGGGAAGTTTATTGATCTGTCGTAAGTACTTCTCTGTCCGTTTACTAATCCCACAATTATACTCTTGACAATTGAAGCTTATATTATGTTCTGTGCGCAGTGAATTCGACTGTTTAATAATTATATTCATACAGAACACTTTTTTGTGACTGAGGTCGGGAATTTCTGTGCAACTGAAACCCTCTTAAAGACCACTGGGTTATAAAAAGAGTTTCATTTTTATTGATAGATTGTATCTGAGGGGTGATTCATAGTGTTTTGATGTATATGATATAATAAAATCCAAATCACAATATAACAATATACATACATCAATTTGGCAAGTGGAAAACAATTAAGCGGCTGAACAGATGATAAACAAAGAGTCACGCAAAGGCTTCTATTCAGATAACCGATGAAGGGAGAAAAACTCTGTAGATAGATAGATAGATAGATACATGTATAGATAGATAAATGGATAGATAGAATGACGAATAAACAGCTAAACATCTGCATGATAAGATCGATATATAAAAAGGTACGTCAATAGGTAAATGTATAAACAGATGGGTAAATAGATCTACGTGCACATTTGATCCCTTTTGACATTTACTTACTTGGGAACTATCTGTTGCTGTTGAAATACTATTGGTATGGATATTTGATATTTTTGCACCCCAAATTACTGAGAAATCGGCTTAGAATCCATTTACAACAAATACTTTTTAGAAAAGCGGGAAGGCAAATTCATTTTGAGTCTTTTTTAGGCTGAGCAAAAGCATCCACCTTCATGTAATTGGAAAATTGTAATTTTGAGACTCAATATTTCTCTTTTCAGTAGAAATTTCGGTTAAAAATCGCAACTGCTTCAACTCAAAATATAAGCATTGGGCTAATCGTTATTTTACTATTGTATTTAAAGCTCTAAACAAGGAAATACAATTCTTTGGTACCTTATCCTCAATTGTTTACACCTCAAGAATATAACAGAAAATCAATGCACCTCTTTCTTTCATTTCATTAAAAATTTTAGCTTGTCAATATAGGTAATGTGAATTTACCTTTTCCTTGAATTTGAACCTGGATATGGTAATATAATCTATGCCTCTAAGGAAAAAAACAAGTATGTAATTTCTTCACAGGACCATCTACAAAGCAGTTTATCTTTAGGTGGGTAGTCATCCTGTATAAATATTATTGAAATAAACACATCTGCTTTGTTCTCTCAAAAGGTTCATATTCTCTTCAAAAGTTTTATGTAACTATTTTACGAACGTGAGTTGAATTCAACTGAAACAGCGAAAACTAGCTATTTCTATTGCAAGAATAAATGGGACCTATGTAAATCATATTCTTTGTTTATCATCCTACTTTATTTCTACTGAAATTCCCCTATCCAAGAAACCTCTCTTCTTGTCATGCCTAAATCTAACGACACGAAAAAAAGATAGAGGAAAGAGCAAAGACCCTGGTGACGCCATGCAACTTGTGGTTAATTCATGGAAGTTTATTAACAAAAGAGAAAGCAGATGGTGTTTTATCTTTTCCCAAGACCTGAAGTAAAGACCTTCCCCAGAATAAAAACACTATATCACTCTTTTTGGTGATAATAATTTTTTTTGCTGCCATTCTACTTTTAATATTGCTATTTTTTCCCTCTTGATTATTATTTCAACAATAACGGCAGCAAGGAACCTAAAGAACTTTAAGAACCAGAAAAAGTTGTTTAGACATTAATTTGCTTTTAGAAATATAGCTCCTTGTACAACTCCTTGGTTTCATAAAGGATGTCAATTTTTCTTATTAAACTTTCATTCCACTCATTAAATGTTTGGTTAGCTGGTTCATGCACCGTATCTTTACGGCAGATTTCTTTAAACAAGTGGTTGGAACTATAACGTTAGTTTCAGATAATGGTTCAGTCGTTAGCTCACCTGCAGGAAGACCAAAGGCCTCCCGGTTCAATTCATCATGTATACGAATCTATATATGTATAGTTTCATGTGTTTGTGTGGGCGTGCACGTGTGTTTGTGTGTGTTTGTTTGTGTGTGTGTGTGTGTGTGGTAAAAGAGAGAGGAGCAATAGATAGAACAGGAAGGAAATAATAAGGAAATAATATATTATTTTATTATATAAGGAGTAGGAATTTAAACTTATTTTCGTTCCTTTTTTCCTGTGGCTTTTCCACACTGTGAGCACAGCTGCTGCTCATGAGAACATACGAACAAAAAGCTTTTCTACATTTAAGTATTTAAGGGAGGTGTTATTATCAATGATAAGCAAACAATAAACATTATGTTTTTGCAATTAATTTAAGTCATGGTAATAAGATGCCTAGTGGCTAGTAGGAATGTGTTCTCTTTTCAAAAAAACCCAGAGAAGATTAGTAAATATAACCACTTAATCTATGAAAAAAGGTCACGGGATATTTAATCGTGTTTTGTACGTTTGGATAATTGCAAAGGATATGCAAACTTAATTCTTGATGAGTTTAAAATAGAATAGGCGTTAAATAATTAAACTTCCAACTATTTCTTCTTTGAAAGCTTTGGCAATTAAATCCCAAAGAGGCCGGCAATTATCTTTTGTGAAGCCAAACTCCCAACAATAGGAGCTTCTTTTTTGAAATCTTTTTCGTCGTTTTTCAGATTGGATTAATCAGCATTTCCTCATATTTAATCCTCGCAAATATGACATTTTCTTGTAACATATTTCTTTAATAAAACAACTGGCTTTGGTGGTAGTGTACGTTATCCAGGAAAGCAATCTTATTCTTACATACAAAGCAACGGAAGTGCTGAAAAAAACCCAACAAAGCATTATCTTATGTTAAAGACCGATATGATGGAGAAGTAGAAATGATCAGAGGATCAGGTGATTATGATGAATCTGAGAACAAGCCACTATTAACTCAGACACCATATGTACACAAAAAGTTGATACCAGAGGCTTTCCATTTTGCCCTGTGGTAATGCTTAGATGACTACTCAGGACTGCCTAAATCAGTAGTACCCCAAGGATGAAAATCTGGGCCTCCAGTTCTGACGAATTGTCTTTGCGCTTTTGGGGTGCCTTTGTTGTACAGCACCCTACAACTGAGGTACCGATGTCCATGACTGAGAAATAACAAGGCGTAAGAAAAAGTACATAATGGCAGTTTTTAATATTACAAATTATATTAGTGAAAAGTGCGTTTAAAACGAGTGGTGTGACTTGAAGTCTAATCTCTGTAACGACAAGCCAAGCTAGTAGAGTGATCGATAAGCTAAATGAGAACACACTTGATTATGACAAAACCTATCTCTATGCTTTACCCAATTTGAAAAGGCATTGGCACAGTTGTTTGGAAAAACTAATGGACAGCCTGAAAAATCTTGGAATGAATTGTAGGGATATGTGAGATGTATCTTAACCAAGAAGCTGTTTCCACAGTGGATAATGAGGGAACAGATGGTTGAAAAGTTTGCAAGGGAGTTTGTTAGGAGTCCTTGGTCCCTTTTCTTTTGCTTTCTATCGACTTTGAGTATATTACGAAGCAAGTTATTAAAGTACATGGAAAAGGCGTGGTTGAATAGACAGTCGACTGTGAAGGGTTAGTAGATAGATCAAAGAACACGGTAGTGTCATATGGGATAAAGGTCAACGAAAATTGGACCAATCAAAGCAAGGAAGGTTGGTAGTATTAGCATCTAGATAACTATATATATGCGTATGATCAACAAAAAAAATGCTAAATATCTAAGACATTGTCATTGAGCCACAAACGGAAGTCCTCATCAACAGTTTTGATATCACCTCGAATACCTATCAGTTGGCAAATCAATACGTGTTGATGTGATTGAATTTCACCACAACGACAAAATGGATTGTCCCTTAGACCNAAAAAAAAAAATGCTAAATATCTAAGACATTGTCATTGAGCCACAAACGGAAGTCCTCATCAACAGTTTTGATATCACCTCGAATACCTATCAGTTGGCAAATCAATACCTGTTGATGGGATTGAATTTCACCACAACGACAAAATGGATTGTCCCTTAGACCAATTCTATGCATGAAATCGGCATATCGTCCATATCCAGATCGTAATCGATTTAAGAGCACCCATTGTTCACGCTTCAGGTCATGTCCTGGAGGTTTCAATCTAGATAACTGATTACTGAAGATGTTAAATATGATATCTAGAAAAGATCTCGAATTGCATTAGTGAACGCTGCTTACAAAGAAAGAAGGTTACGGAAAGTTAACGTAAATATCCATCAAATACTTCTGAATTTTGTAATGAGTATGCTATGGGTACCTGACTATATTACCTTGCTTGCTTTTTATGCTGTCACTTCTTTGACTCAAAACTCAGACTTAAGTTGCATTCTGTCTTGGTTTGAAAATAAAGGCATCGAAATGAAGGACTACTGTAACCAGATGCATATTTCGATAAGTGGTCTTGACAAAAATTGACAACTTCTGTACTAGCAATCTATATTTTTGAGAACATATTATGTAGTACTGCAGCATTTTTCATATAATCATATTGCATAGATCATAACTATTTTTATGTAGAATCGGTGGTACATAAAAAATATAGGCTAAAAATGTATCATCTAGTTTCTTGGAGGTTATTATTGTTGTGCTGTATGTGAAGAAAACGAAAGCTCAATTTTAAAAAAAATTTCCAATTAAACTAATAACACAGAGTGATATGGATTTTTCCCATTTTCTTTACTTCCTTCTTGAGCAAATAGTCTTTGGATACTCAGCTTTTGTATTATATAATATTTGACTGTATCTATTCCAAAACTATTTCTACTTGTCCGTCTTAAACTTTCTCTTCCTTCAGTCGATCAGGGCATGTTATTTTATCTTCTTTGATTCCTGTTACTCTGTCGGAAATTATCTGCACCTTTGAAGAAAAGAGAGAAGCTAAAAATGTTGCAAGACTTGAGCTAAACTGGCAGGGGTTTCATTTTGTTGAACGTTAGTTAATTCTTGGAAAGGGCAACATTTATGTTGCAGTCCAGTATCTTGAGGTTCTTACTAAATGTTAAATATTTTGCTATTGATGAAGCAAAGCAAAGTGCTGACGTGTTGTTCACACCACACGGGAGAAATTTACTTTACCCAAAGGGCGGGAATAATACTTTGCTTAAGCAAAATATTCTTGCGTGTGACTGGCAGATGGTATGAAGCAGCCCAGAGTACCGTTTGTGATGGATAATGTTACCTCTTTTCTCACCATCCCTTGCCAAGAATTGGAGATGTCATATATCAATGTAACATAGTTCTTCAATTTTTCTCTTTCTTTGCTTTCTATTCGAGTGGAAAATGAGTAATAGATTCTAGTTAGATAGCAAACCTTTTACCTTGTCTACAAGAGCTATGTTTGGTTTGTTGTGGGCTATTTGTTGCGATAAGTATCATTGCGATATTTAGCAAGTTGCCAACTGCAGATTTTCCATGTTTCATATTTTTGTTAAACAAAAATTTTGATTCGCTGACGATTGTGAAAACATGAAACTGACAGTTCTTTACTACGTTTTGTTGACTTTTTGGTCGTCCACTACATATATATAAACATACATATATTCAGAAGAGAGGTTTTAATGAATATGTTGTGGCTAAGATGATATGTCTTTATCTTATTTTGGAAATTTAGGAGCATTATATTATGACACTTTTGTTTTCGTTAGGATAAGGGCATGAATGTGTTTTCCTGGACCAAGTTTATAGTATCAGGTAATAGCACTTCCTCCATCATTGCCTCTACCAGTTTACGAAAATTCTACTTCTCCTCTTCCTTTTTCTTTAACTGTGCTAGGCAACACTACCTATTCCTCAATCCTTCCTATATTATCACCCAAAAGCATTGGGTGAGGTCCCTGAACTATTGAATTAACAGTCGTGCTTCTTCAAACATGCTAAGTATCTTTCTATTTCTAATTCATCATTTTATTTCATATTCCATCTTCCAGTTGCTTTTCCACTCTTTCCGATATTGTCAAATTGTGACCATGGTAGGCAACACTTAATTTTTTACATGTCTTCTTTTTATAGTATCATCTAAAAATATTTGGCTGACGCCATCCAAAGTCGTTTTTCTCCAACCATACTCAAACTCTATTCATTTTATCTTGTAAATAAGCAAAGAAAAATTCATCCTTCTCTTTCATAAAATGTCAGGAGCTTTAATCTATACATTGACACAAATTATGAAACTTTATCTTAACAAGAACTCAAAAAGTAATTTTATTATAACATTTTGAAATATATTCAATATTTGATACTTTGACACCGACTACATAGTTTGAATAGGAATACACTCTATTTAAATATTTCTGAACTACCCTATAATACTTTGTCCTTTTTTCTAAGGCTGTATAGTTCTTAACCAGGCATTGTTCACTGATAATTACAACAAACTTAGTAGTGTATTAATAGAACGTAAAAGATGTGGTTGCAAAATGATCTGGATAACAAACTAGTACCTACAGCCCAAAGTGATAAAGCATGTGATCAAGAAAACCGTAGGCACTGGATTGAACCCAGCCCGATGTAAACACATTTTTAAATTTGTATACATGATTATACTATATATTGATAAACAAAAAAGCCTATCTAGGTTTCTAGGTATGTACCTAGAGACCTAGACATGGTTTCAGTTATATAATGCAGGGGTCCCCAACCACCGGGTGGCAGAGAAATTCCTCCCCGGCCGTGGGATGACAGTATTATTTTTTTGGTGTTTACATTTTAATAAATTTTAGTGTTTCTGGTTTTTCTTTTTACTTTCATCGATGTATATATTTTGTAAGAACCGAAGCTAGTTCAAATATAACGACTTAGAGACCCAATGTTTAAGTTTTAATTTGTAAATCTGCCACTTGGTCCTTAAGACGTTCTTAAACTTTGAGACCAGTCCGTGGCACACAAAAGGTTGGGGACCACTGATTTAATGTATTTTAATATCTCAAGACTTGATTTCTTACAATGCTTACCTAAGATTGGAAACATTAAGTGAACTTCAACGAGTTAAGCAATACGAAAAGTAGATTAAGTTAAAAACAAAAAAACTTATTGGAAAAAGATATCGAGAAATCTTATCAATAACATGTATTTCACTGGCATTGCGATGCTTTTCGGCTAGACTGTTAGCAACACCTTTTGACTTCAATTGCTCTACAGAGTCAGTCCAGAAATTTCTTAATGCCTCCCTACTATCTAAAGCATGTTTAAAGAAGAAAGACTGAAATGGCGGAATCAAAACTCTTCCCTTTTTTTCCACATGGCTTGATAAACTGGAATTTTGAGCCAAAGTGTTGTCAGCATCTTCATAAGTGCAAGATGAATAGTAGTCCCATCGATGAACTGGTTTCATCCTGTCTCCCAAATGAATATCTTTGGTTTCTTCTTCAGTAACAGTTTTTTCTCCCAACTCCTCAGGAACAAATATATCAAACATCTGGATATCATTTTCTTTCTGTAACAAGTTTCTTTTCTTCCCGGTTAACAAGGCCAATAGTTCACTTGGTGTTGTTACTGCTGATGTGCCTAACAATGGAGTGTTGCAAGAGTCAGTGCTCTTCTTCATGTCTTCTTTTTCTTCTTTGATTTCCTAGTGTGTGTTAGAGAGTACTTTGGTTTAGTTATAAATGCACATTATTAACGCTTTCAAACATTAGAAAAATTATAGTTTCACCTTTTTCAAACTTAATTGGAAAATAGCTTAAATTGGAGTCATTGAAGAGATATTCAGATAACATTTCTGATTTCCTGACATTTCGTCACAGAAAATTTGTCTTGAAACAATTTAACGTACAGACAGTTTGTCATGGGCAGTTAGTTCAAATAAGTAAATCTTGGCAAAGATAAAAGTTGACAAAAATTATCAGACCCAAGCTCTAATATATACAATAAAAGTAATTAAAATGAAAGTACCCCGTTTGAAAAATGTTTGCTGCTTTGAGTAAATTTCTGTGTGTGACTAAATTTTCTATGACAATTTGTTTTACTGCCATAGGTTATGTCCACCAAAATCACAAAGTATATTTACAAATGATCAACACCTCATTATTAGTAGTTTGGTGCAAAGGATCAACAAGCTGTTAAGCGAAATGATGAAATACTGTTTAAAATTGAAACCTTGTAGATTTAAAAATTTGATACCACATGAACCGCATAGGAAGAAAGTAGGCTCTACATGGTGTCCTTTCTTCCCTCATTGTGATATATTTTGAGCTAAAGGAAGCTTAAATCCATTCCAAACAGTTACCATACTAGACACTAGAGCAACCATTTTGCCAGCATACAACCGGTGGTTGATAAATTCAAGAGATAGAGGAATATAACCTGCACAGTTTCCTCTGACGTTAAATACATTTTAACTCCCTGCCAGTATACACTTTTAGCTTTATGAAAATATATTAATTATAATAGAAAAAATATAATTGAAAATTACTAGGAAGCAATTTCTGAGAAATCTACAACATCAGCCATTACTCAAACTTTCGATACATTTATTTGAAGGAATTATCGATATCGATTTTGTTACTGGTAATGAGCTAATGGCACTATGAATTATTTTTCAGAGGAATAAGATTCGTTAATTTCAAGAGGAGGGATCGGTACGTTTCTCGGCCACAAAATTAGGTGTCTTAACCCTCAAGAGAACTATGTTTAAACGTAGGTTTGCCAGAATTTCAAACAAGAATTTTTTCTACCTTAGGTCAGAAACTTACTAACTTCCTCTCTGCAGGCCCCAAAATCGGTATCCTATTGTCATATCGCAGCTTATTGTTGTAACTTTTATCCCCCATCTTAAAATGATGTCTCCAGTAGCTGAACTAAGGGGATCAATTCAAGTCCAGTTTGACAATTTTTCTGAAAAATGAATCAGTGCTATAACGTCACCTTCTCAATAGCAGTGCATAGAAAAGACACGAAAATTAAAGAGATTTAAAAATTCTAATGATGATGATAAAAATATGAAGTAAAAAAGTTACATAAATTGAATAAAACTAAGAAGAAAACATGCAAAATACAATTTTATTAAAGTGTTCAGTGCGTTTGGAGATATATTTTCTCACGTTAAGTTTTCACTTGGAAGATTTTTTTGTGCATTATCACTTAAGTGTATTTTATTAGTTAGGGTGGATGGGTATGATTAAATTTACAGATATCAAATGGATGGTTATCACAAATAAACGTTACAGATAAAAGATTTTCTTAATTTAAATTTAAACGTAACTGGATATACCTTAAACTTTTCATCCTTGTTACTCCTCCCATTTTCCATTTTTTTTCTTTGCTCCTTTCCTTTATTTCTGGATCGTTTCTCTCTTTCTAACCTTCTGAATATCCTTCGCCATTTAATATCTGTGATACCAACAACTGCATACTCTGCTAATGCAGCAAAAACAAATACAAAACATGCCAAAAGGTAATGATCAATAGATTTAGTATATGTTGTTGGAGGAACCGAAGCCTGGATATTGTTACTTAGAGTAACAATTGTAAGAACAGTTGTAATACCAAGTTGAACTCGTCCTGGTGTTGAACGATAGTTTATCCAAAACGAGACCCATGATAAGATGACGATCATTGCGCAAGGGAAATAACTTTGAATAAGGTGATATTTAATATTACGATGGAAATAGAAGGTAAGGATAATTTTATTATGATGGCCTATAAAGGGAAAGAAAAGAAAACATTAAATTTTTCTTATGCATTGAATGCCAAATAAAATATTAGGTAGTTAATATTAATCAAGTAGGTTATTCAGGTCATTTTACTTGTCACGACAGAGCAGCATTTGAAAGGCCTGCTTACAGTACTATCTTGACGAACATGCTCATTTTAAAGGAATTCTAATTTAGGTGTTTACCTTTATTAAAGGGTGCTGCAAGTAGGTCTTTAAAATTACATTTGGTCAAACCTACGTTTCAAGTAAATCTTGGAAAAAGTTGTTTGATTATAAAGCAAGTTTGTATAGTAATAATAACTGTAAGCTTCATAGCTTACAGTTATTATTACTATACAAACTCGAGTAGTTACTTCCGTCAATATCTGTATAATTTTAACAGAAAGTAAATATTATACTTTTAATGGGAGGTTGAGCATCAGAAACAACCAGGCACTCTGTCGTATGCTTCATGCTATGTCGGCTGAAAATTGTTAACATTTTCTCCAGTTTAGTAGAATTAGGATTTTTAAGAAATTCTTTTCTCAATTTTTCGTCAAATGTCACAGAAATATAGGCTGTCTTTTGGTTCAACCACTGCTTTGCTGCTGTTATAGTTTATATAATGGTTTTATAATACACACACACAGACACAAACTGTATTTCTTTTGGTCTCCAGACTCATTTTATTCTTTTAAACTAAAGAACCATTATTTTATTTTACTTTTTATCACATTTAAAAATTATTTTCTATTGTCTTCAGAATTATATCTACTAGTTTCTGCAACAACTTACAAGTTACAATATATTGGCAATATATTAGTTATATAACACTCAACCCTCAACCCTCAACACCCAACCCTATAGAGAATATATAAGCCTTTCATGTCATCTACCTTATTCACTCAGCTATTACATCCTTTTACCTTGTCTTGTTTATGGGGTTGAGATGTTCTTTGTTTCGAAGAAAAGTTCTCATTTTCAAAAGGGAATCTGAAGAGAACCCATATGAGTGAATTTCCGTAAGATATACAGCAATGTAGATCTTGGTAAAGCAAGGAAAGAATCAAGTTAAGCATTTGGTTGCAAAATGCTCTGGATAGCAACTTAGTTGAGTAACGCGTTTGGTAATAGCAGTTGCCCATAAAAGCCATTGGCACTACTTATTACCCCTTTCGGCTAAAGTTTAATTTTTTTTTTCACATAATTTTATACCCTGTTAATATTTCATTAAAAAAATAATGTTTTACGTATTTTGCTGATGTGCAGCAAATCAATTTACACCAAGGAAACCCTTGGAAAAACATGATTCTGAAAGCAGGGGTCAATTAAGCTCCGACTTATATTTAACATTTTTAATGGGAGAGGAAGCTTCAGTACTAGTTTGACTCTGCATTGGTTTCACGTTATAAAGTAAATATTAGAAATTGGTTTTCTATCACAACATAATGAGTTTCTGGCATGGTTGTTTTGCACTTGTGCAAACTATATTGCAATATTTCTTAATTTTCAGGGCAAGATGCTTTTTGTGAAAGAAGAATAATATCCAGACAACTACCAATTTCAAAATACTTTTGAAGTATCTGCTTTAATAGAAAATATGTATAAAAGCACTCTTTTAGAAAACTACAGTACTTTATTTAGAGGCTCTAATTTTGTTCTATTAACTTAGAAAGAAAAGAAAAAATGTTTGATGAAGCACAGTGAAGGGGTATATCATCTTCATTCTATGATGCAGCGATTTTCGATAGAATCAAAGAGAATGGGCTGTACATATTTGTTGAAGTAGATAAAAGAGTTTTTGTAAAAGCAATTCATGTGATTAAGAGAAGCATTTAAGACAGAGTAGTACTAATATGTTTAGGCTCGTTCGAATATTGGTGGGTCAGATGTAAATCAGGAGTTTTCAAGGTAACTGTTGTACTTAAAGCAATGTTTCAATGATCCGAACAATAGTCAAAATTGAACATAAGAAAACGTTTTGTGTAAACTCTAATACAGAGCGAGTTATTGGAAATTTTATCAAGCAAGGTTCTTAACTTAATCTACAATCAATTACAAAATTGATTTATTAGTTAAATTTACTAGAAAACATCTGACAATAGTTGTAGTAAAAGTTTCGGTTGGCTTACAGTTTGTTGTTGGCAAGGTATGAATTTTTACAGCAAATTGTATTGAGAATGTTACTGTGTCGTCTGTAATCTGTCTTTTTAAGAAAACAAGTTCAGCAAAACAAGGGATAGCTGTGATCCCAGATTGCTGTGCATTTGCTGTTGCTACCCTCTTGTAAAAATTGGTATGCACGAAAATGCAAGTGATGTATTCCAGTCAAAATGATTTGATGGTCTTTTAAACATTGTGTTATTTTTATTGGAGGTAGTATTAGACCTCACACATTATTATTCAAGGAACACTCCCTGTTGGGAGTGTTTCTTGAATTCAGAATTTTGTTAGTATAACGAGGCTGTCAAGTGAGTTGTTTTGACAGTGAGGAATTTATCGGCCGGATGCCCTTCTTGATGCCAACCAATGACTTTTTCTTTTGTAAAGTTCCAAATTCTCCTAGCGACTTTATATATTTGAATTTCTTGAACCCCGATCAAGGAGTGCGTTAGAGTCTGCTTTCAAACTTCACGAAATTAAATGAAGTGAAGGCAACGTCTAGCAACTCGAAAATACTGAACAGAGAATGGGTCAAAACCCTCCAGTTACGGTTATTTTGAAGGCCGGCTTAAATGGCCGACTCAAATTTGTCCTCAATAACGCGTTTTTGTAACATCATCTTTTACTCGTATAAAAAAAATATCCATCTCGGAAATAATCTTGAATGGTTTAATATTTAAAGCAAACGCCAACGCTGGATACGCATGTTGGCTTATTCCAGTTCAAAGCAACTTTGTCTTAACAAATGGTTGCTGTTTCCTGACCTTTCCTTTAATATGATTTTTATAGGTTTCTTTCTCCTATACCTGCGTGGGAGCGAACCTTTTTGGCTAAAAAAAGTTGCTGCACGGTTGAAAGCGCAACTTGACTTTCAAATAACTAAATCCAACCAGATGAGTAAATGAAAGGAGTGACTCAATCAAATGGAATACAGTCCTAAAGAGATCCTAGTGAGAACAAATGATCTGATAGCTCACTATAGCCATAAAATATCATTTAAGTAGGTTTGAGGTACTTTGATATTCTACTTGTTTTTCTATGCTAACAAAGAAAAATGGATATTTGTTTAAGCCATAATGTAATCTTCTAAGATAGAACAGAAGCGTCCTGACTGGTTCTTTTTTCTAAAGTTACTTACTATTTCGGAAAATGCTACTACCGTTATGTTTTCGATGTAAGTATGACTATCGAAAGACAATATTCATCGGCATCTCTGCCATCTCACTCAAACCCTTTGCCTCTTTTTCAATCATATTAGGCTGATTGCCCAGCAGCTGTCTTAAAATCTAGTAATAAGCGACTGCTTTCCAAAGAGACAAGAATAAGCCACAGAAACAAAGAAATGATTACCAAATGTAAAGCATCAACTTTGCAAGATATACCTGCTACGATGTACCTGTTGAGTTTGTAATATACACAAAAGACTATTCATTAAAATAATGCCTTTTTTGTAATAGCAACCGCCACCTTGAAATATTTAGGAAATGCATCCTGTGGATAGTTGCAATTAATTACTAGTCTATTAAATTTCGCTCTATTTGTTATGGTTAAATTAACAGAATTATCGAAGAAACTGAAAACATACCACACTAAATATCATCAAGCATAGATATTGCTAGATGGCTTTTATTTCACAGACATTCCACAAAGAAATATGAAAATAACTCCAGAAGCTAACCAACTGGACACCTTAAAAATATGATTTGCAAGGGATTCTGGTATTAAGAGGTATTTCCAAAAATAGATTACAAGAGCATTGCCCAGCAAGGAATTTTGTTTGTTGTAATTGAATGGAACATACACTAACGGTAATTCGTTTTTACCAACGTTTTCTCCTTAAATTTTTTAAACTATTAATCCTGTGAAATCACTTTTTGACAAACTTACTTTCTCTTTGTTAGCCTTAAATTTCTTCTTTGATATTCTATACTCTTTTCCCAAGTAGCTGTTTGAAAGTATTATGGGTATTAAAAAAAAAGGAATCAGCCCCCATCCCCGAATGGAGACATTTGACAGGTTAAACTTTACAGTCAAAATAAATCTTTCCGCTGTTAACCAGTTTGAATTTCTCAATGTAAATAATAGAAATTTTTAAAAATTGGTTGAGAAGACATATTATGTCAAGTGATACATGCTAGTTGTCTTATAGAAAACGTCTGTTTTTATTTGAATTCACTTGCAAATAAGAGGTTTTTGAAAATTTTGTATTTACCTCAGGGACAACCTGAAACGATAAAGGTAAACATGGCAGCTCGCGTTTCACTTCTAACAAAGTATCTTATTAGGTGCATTAAAGCGTTCTTACTTCAGTATTATTTCTGACCTCAGTGGTGTGATTCTTAGCCCAAGTTCCCTCCAAGGTTTGGCCTAATGAGAGAGAACTTTAACACGTAGTAATCTTTTGGGGGTGATTTTTTGCTTCACAAAAAGCCTTCACATAATTATACTTGAGAAAAAATACATACTCAGAGCCACCGGAAGACAGACTTTAATATTTCAGAGTTATTGTAATTATAACTTATACATTTTAAGCCATATAAATTTTACTTTTTATTTCACTTCAAAAAGTACTGAGTGTTTCTTATGCTAAATAAATCCATTGTTAGGCAAACAAATACCATCATGGCAAGATTTTATGCCATTTCAAACTCATATTAGGCTGAAATCGCTGTGATTTTGGGGGGTTCGCCCCAGCTCACACCCAGTTAGATAAAACTTAAACTTCGTATGTATTGCTCCGATTTTACGAGATAACTACCCCACCTCCAAAAAAGTAATTGAGTGAGAATTACATGAGTTAAGTTTTAAAGAATGAAAAGGACCAATTTCAAAAGCAACTAAAGCCACTCACTCTTTAATGCCTAAAATTTAAATGGAAATAACAATAAAAGGTATTGAATGAAATGAAATATAGCTTGTACTGAAAATATCATCTTTACACTGTATAGTAATTATGGTTGTTATCTACTCCAATAAAGAGTTAAAATTTTGTGAGTACATTGTTTTCCATGATGTGTAACAATGAATGAACCCTTAAGCTGTAAATCAGAGCTTTCTTGGTGTTCTCTAATGATTGATGAAAAAGACTGCAAACTGAAAAATAAGATGATGGTGCATCAATTGTGAAGATTTCTGCAAATGTTTCACGAATTAAATTATACAATGTATCCACAATTGTATATTACACTTGCGGCTAAAGCTCTCTGAGCCAGGTACTTTTAAATCCTATAGGATACTTGTTTTTTAATGGATTTCATATCTCAGTGTTACAAATCAAAATGGTTATCGCAGGAGTACTAAAATTTGCTTTTCATGAGCAATTGTAACTTTCAATTTTTTCATCAAAGACCCACGATATTATTTGTTCAATAATATAGTAATAATATATTGGAATCAAAAGATATCGAACCAGCAGTTATACAAGATAAGTGAATCAAAATCTTTAACATATGAAATAAAACAGGCTAGATGGAAGTTTGTTAGGCATATTTTATGACTGGGTGTTAAAACTCCCCAAAATTCGAAAACAAAATCATCAAAAAATTCAGGGTAAGGCCATGAAAAAAACTGGTAACCACTTTGGACATGAAAAGCGGAAATTGAAAGAGATGGATTAATTATACCTTTGAAAGGAATAACTTCATGGAGGAAGCTTGAAAGTTTGAGCTAGCTAGCCTGTGATAGAAAAAGGTTGCTCCAAGTTGTGGAGCTTGTGAATGATGCAGGAAAAGCAAAGTGAGAGCATGGGTTCGAATGGGTTGAGTCCTCTCACTCGTCAGAATCCTTCTGTCGAATCACAGTCACAAAAAAATATTGGTTGGCGTCAGGAAGGGCATCCGGCCAAGAAATTCCCCAATGCCGAATCCAAGTCCCTATGAAGGGCACCGTCTAAGCCCCAGTTACTGGGGAAAAATGACCATAAAACAAAAAAAATATGTTCCTGCATTTTCATGGAATGACTAAACTAAGACAGCACAAAGCAAGCATAAAAATCCTAATGTCTAAAACGAGCACAAGCAGACACGAATGACCTGATAACTGGCGTTAACAACCTAATAAAATACATAACTTTTTTCTATAATTCCTAAAGGGATTAACATTTACAATGCAGAAAAGGGACATTTGGAATTCGTTTGCTATGTCTCCAAAGAGACCAGCTCTGTCGAACGACATCATAGCCCAGAGAGATGCAAGATCCTCAGGTACAAGGTCAAATTTTTACAGTAGAACTGTAGCTGTGTATATAGAATAAAAAAGGACTGATTAATAGGCGTTTTTAATTGGTTGATATACGCCTTCAGTTTCTAAAGCAGGAGGGTTAAAAAGACGGATGAGGGATTCGACATTTGTTATTTTTTCTCGATAGGTTTCACCAAATTCCCCTTACATTGATTTGCTCAAGAGATTCAAGCGTTCTTTAGGTGACGGGTGCATTTAAGGCTTGTCTTCCAGCAATTTATTCTATAAGAAAGGAAACAGATGAAATTGCTGTGATATATAAAAAAGATTTAAGGTCATTTGCTTTTGATACTTATTGTGCTGCAGCAAAAGAAGCTTGTGGTCATATTACTATTCAACTGCAAGGTGCGAATTCAAATACAAAACACATAGAATCCTTTAAATTAATCGAATTTTCTCTATTTCTCAGTTGCCCTGTGAAATTTTCTGATGAAGGCTTAACATTAACATGCTTTACTTTTTGTATGCTCGCAAAATAAACTTTGAACAGTAATTAGAATGATAGATATCAACGAGCTTTTTGCACCTTTGTTAACTGTTATTGGGGTTCATTCCTTTTTGCCTGAAAGGGATCTGAGAGCAATCTCAGAAGTTAAGTTGCTTCAAGTCAGATTAAGGCACCTGTGCGCCAACAATGAAAGAAAGTGATGCTTTTCAACCTTGAAAATAATTAAGATCTGCTTAAGAAATGTTATTGGTTACAGCCGATTAAGTGCCTTAGTAAGGCTGATTACTTTTGCTGACTTGTAGACCGTTTTGAATCCTTTGATTCAATAACAAAGACGTTAAAAAATATGTAAGACTGAAAAATAGAGGGTGAACTTCATGTACAGAAATTGACTCCCAATTACGTCTTTAACTGTTACACTAAAAGTAACAAATCATTACTCAATGCAAATCATATAAGCACAATGTAAATTCTTTGACTATTTTATCTTGTTCAGTGGTAAATGATAAAAACAACAATAAAATCTCCTTACGTCACAGAAGAAGCTCAGCTGATACTTTGTATTTAGCATTTGCAATGCTCGAGCAATTAATCATTTTAACTATGTGGCAAAAACATTCCACTCGAATATGAATTGTCTTCACCAATCACAGACACAGCACTTTTGGGGCCACACATAAAGGGGATTAAGGCTGAGACTTCAGCCAATAATTTCAGCATGACTTACTCACCAGATATCTCACGTACCCCAGCTGGTTAATCCTAATCCAAAGTAGTAAAAAAAATCTACGAAAACGAATTTGTCATCACATACGACATAAAGAAATATAATATAATATAATATAATATAATATAATATAATATAATATAATATAATATAATATAATATAATATAATATAATATAATATAATATAATATAATATAATATAATGTGATATCTCAGATACCCCAACATTTAGAGTAGAATATGTGTCGGTCTGAAAACACCTGAATAAATTATAATTTTGAGATTAAGTACCTGACAATGCTTCAAAGGCAAAAATGAATATGAATCTGCTATCGTTGCCTTTTTCATCTCACATAAATCGTAATATTGATAAGTATATTGTTCACATTATGATAATTTTATCTGAAAAGTATATGGCAAGCAGAGATGTTGTTCCTAGGCTCTCAGTCTGTTGAATAACGCATACCAAAAATGTTCTATGCAGTATCACATTAATGTGAAAATACCATAGGTGGAGGATAGTTTCATTTTTAAACTGCCTGCTAATGGTTTCAAGTTTGCATTTGGTTAATTAACTGTGAATATCAAAAATAGAAAAGTTACACATTAAACAATCTTGTTAAAATTTTTTGGTAAAGGTTAAGTTTTGGTACATCGATACCATGTATTTCAAAAGAAATAGATGATGAAGGTTTCTATCACAAACATTGGTCATTTCTGACCTCGCTTGCATCGGTGACGAGTGACTCCCTATTTGTTTTAACTTTCATCTATAAACATGTATATAAATACATGTTTATAGATATATATGTATATAAATATATACATGTTTTTATCATTGTGCGTGTAAATAAATCACACAAATCATCACTAAAGTAGGCCTCAATAAATTATTCTTTATTCAAGTGTAAAGTTAAATCCCGATTTTACTTGTTTTGAAGAAAAAATTTTGTCACTTGCTTCACTCATTAAATTATAGAGCCACTTGAATCTGTTTTTAGATTGATAAAAATTCCTACCTGGGCGAATCCCTGATAACATTCTACGGTGTTTCTACAAAAAATCTTTTAATATCAGAGAGATGCCTTAAAATATACTAATGCTAGTGACCTTGAAATAATATTCTTCTTATGTTTATCCTGTCTTGTCGAACGCTTTTTCGATGAAACTCATCTGGATCAAGTCGTCAGAATAAGAGAACACAAGGCAACAGTCCTTTAACAATGAGACTTTTTAAAAAAGTAAAGTCCACCACCTTTTGGTGACCGGCTGTCCAAAACAATTATAAACTATAAACCAATTCTTTTTGTGTGCAAAGAGGAGGTGATGAAAATTGAATATGAATTGCCTCTTCTGTCCCTAAATGAAAGGTTAACCTAGCTCCACCAATTATTTTGGCCCAGCAAGATTATAGGCAAAAAAGAACTTGTTTATAGTGTACAATCGTTTTGGACGGCCAGTCCACAAAATTGACTGGCTTTCCTTAGCCATAAAACACACACACAAAGGGGGAAGGAAGGAGGCTTTTGTCAGTCTACTACAAAAATTGGCCGGCTTTCTCGATCGTCTCTTTGATTTCAGTATTGAATGAAAAGTACAATTACTTTTGGCTTTCTTATTCTGGTGTCTTTGGTCCAGTCAAGTGCCAGCGAAATAGCTATCGACAAAAATGAACATTTTAATAGTGATTTTTACCTTTTGTATCACCAATCATTTATTAGCAAAGATTAACTATTGTCAATAAAAGAATGAATACAGCAAACATACAAGTTGACACAAGTACAAGTTTCGAGAAGAGAACTGAGTTCTTGCAGCCAAAATAGGGTTTGAGTAAGATGATAAAGAACTTTACAGAGAAAAAGGTCAAAAACAATGAAAACTTAAAGTCGTACATACTTAAGAGAATGGTTGGAATTTTTGAAATAATCACTAAGAAAGAAAAAAACAACCCATAATCAAGAAAAAACATAGGTAAAACACGTCAAAGATGCTACATTGGGTCTTGAATAACCTTAAAAGACTGCAATTGCAACTAATGAATTTAAAGGTGACCCTAAAAGTCATAATTGGAGATCGTTCAGAATGTATGAACAGAACATTTTGCTTAATACTTTAACCCCTATCTGAGTACTGACTAGATTATCCCCTAATCAATGCGACCCCCCTATCCTGAATGGTCTCTTCTACAAACATATTTTTTATGCACAAAATCTGAATCTAATCTTACCCTTTTGCACTCGAATGATAATCTAACACTCAATTTTATGAAAATATATTGCTCTATTTTCTAAAGAGACAATAAAGCTACTGTTTGCTTTCCCCCAATCACCCGGACTAGACTAATTAACAAAAGTCATATGGAAAATTAATAAAATAGATAAGAAGAAATAGTCACCTTTTCTAAATGGATGAGTTGGAGCTTTATGGGAAAGATGACAACCAACTCGAAAGCTTTATGAAAGCTGATAAAAATTGTAGCGATAACATAGGTATGCAAGTCAAGTTGGAAAAAAATGTGTATAAGTCACACTTATCAGGAATAAAATCCGACAAAAACTGAGTAAAGAATGCTCAAATTAGGTTTGGTAAAAAGAACTACAACAGAAAGGAAGACCAACTATTTTGGTATGGATAAATTTTGGTGCATTTAATTACTTTGGTATCATTAATTATATACCATACATGGATGGAAGGGAAAAATAAGAAAGCATGTTTTAAAAGAGTTAGGGTTACTTTAAATTCGAGTTAAATTAAAAAAAGTGGAACCCTCAATTTGTCGAGCAGGTGCAGCTGTGCTCCCTAGACAAAATATTATCAACTGAAACATGTATAAAATTGAACGTATAGACACTCAGTCTTTTCACTTCCTTCCTAGCATACACTAATCGTTTCCATCTGGCAAGAAGTAATGGGGGACGTAAAAGATCCAATTTAAAATTGATTTAGAAAACTAAAAGTAGCGCTATATACATATTTAGAAAGTACACATGATTGACGCCTCCAACTTATTGTAATACAAGACCACAGGAAGCTTAAACTATCTTGTTAAAGAAATGCAAGAACCTTTCAAGAAACTTAAGCGTTGGCTTTAATGAACACTCTTTTTCAGAAGAATAGCGTTTTTTCGTTTTAACCTCATCATTCTTAACTTTGTGACAACATTTAGTCTCATATATTCTTAATATATTCTTAACTTGACTACAGTTTATTGAGAATAAGTGACTTTTTAAATCCTTTCTACACTCCCGATCATCTGCTTCTTCCTTTTACGATGTCCATTCATCTTCACACGCTGAAATGACCGAGCAACCATCTTTATTTATGAAAACGTATGCCTGAATATCTCGAAAGAAACCACTGATGACCTTGGAACCACACCTCTCCATCTTTTCAGTCTTTCCTTCTCTTTTCTCAGTCCTTCACCCAATGTGCAGTTTGGCCACTCTGAGATATTGTCCTCCCATCCCTCCCTCTCTCGTTCTCTCTTTCTTCCTCCTACAACTGTGCCTTGTTGGAATGTCTTTTCAAGTCCATGTGATCCATGCGTTCCATTTGCGTACAACCTTAGTTTGCATTTTATTATTGTGATCTGGAGTTCTTCGTAAGGTCCGATGGCATACCTTATCCTCCTGTCCACTTCTTCATGGGTGACGTGGTCTTTGTAGAAGATGTCAAGAGCTTTCGAAAGCAACACATCTCCTTTGCTTGTATCCTCTTTTCGATGGATCCATGATACACAAGCATACAGAGAGATTGAAATGCCCAGTAAATACACCAGTTTGATTTTAGATGGCTGTTCGATGTTCCTGTCATTCCAGATGACCTTACGTTTCGTGAGTGGTGCTGTGGTCTGTGCGATCCTGAGAGTATTTCAGATTTGTATCCCTCATCTAAGATTATTGCGCCAAGGTACTTGAAGCTGCAGATGGTTTGTAGCCTTTTTCTATCAATCTTGATGTCAGTGCTGATGCTATTGGTGTTATTGGTCATCAGTTTTGTCTTCTCTGCAGTGATCTGCATACCGTAGGCCTTAGAAGTATTATCAAGGCTCTCCACTAGTCTCACAAGCAGTATTTCTTTGCCTGCCAAGCCATCGATGGCATTGGCAAAGCACAAGTTGGTTACCGTCCTGTCTCCTATGCTGACAGTTCTCTTGTGTTCTTCAAGTGTGTCAGTCATGACCCTCTCCAGGGAGATGTTAAAGAGAGTGAGTGAGTGAGAGTAAAGAATTTTGTCTCACTCCAGCTGTTGTTTTGAACCAGTTGCCTATGTTGCTGTTGAAATAGACTGCACTGATGGCCTTGTTGTAGAATTGTTTTATCGCCCTAATCAGGTTGGCATTGATGTTGTACAGTCTCATATTGGCTGCTTGGCAAACTATGTCGAAAGCCTTGTTAAAGTCCACGAAGATATGATAGACACCTTGTTGGTGCTGAAGCTACCTTTCACACAGAATCCTAAGCTTGAAGATTTGTCCAATTGTGCTAGGTCCCGGTCTTAAACCTGCCTTTTCCTCTGTGATGATCATTTCTGTTTCTGGTTTCAGTCTGATTAGTAAGATCTTCAACATGACTATGTTGGGATGGCTGGTCAGGCCGATCGTGTGGTAGTTCTGGCACTGCTGAAGATTTTTTTAAAAAGAGGGCTGTGATAAGTGATTGGATCCACGCAATGGGCAATTCTCCTGTCTGCCAGATCTTGTTGCAGATAGTCAGTAGGATGTTTATTATGTCTTCTCATCCTGCTTGAACCAGTTTTGAGGGTATGTTGTCCACTCCAGCAGATTTCCCTTTTTTTCCCCTTCGGCTTCGTTCTTTTTCTTCAGTTCCCTTTCGTTTGTCACACAGATCGAGAATATCAGCTGTGACACAGGGCTTTTTATTGGGTGATGTTTACCAAGAATTTTACTGGCAGTTTCGATCACTCCTTAGTTGAAGTTGTCAATCAACGAGTTTAGATCTGTGTTATCCCTGTTGAGAATGAGGAGTGGAGCGAATTTTCCTCCTGCTATTGCTCGGAAGAACTGATGCTACCTCTGGACCTTTCAGCTTGTTGAGGTCAAACATGATGCTTGTGCTGCCTCGTTTGTTGAATTTTTGCAGGTGGAGTTTAAAGGTCATCATCATTAGCTCGTGGTCATTTCCAATGCTGGCTCCTGGAGAGCTCCGGGTACTGGTGAGGTTCACACTGCATTGGAAATGCAGTTTTACCATGACGTAATCTAGATGGTTGTGGTATATTTCACCTGGGTTGTGCCACGTCCATCCTCTGGATGCTAAGTGCAGGCAAAACGTGTTTACCAGTTTCAGATCGTTGTAACTGCCAATTTCCACGAGTCGCAAGGCTCTTTCGTTTGTCTTGGTGTTGCAGTATAGTCTACATATACCTGTATAGTTCTCACAGGCGTCTTCTCTAATCTTGGCATTTCAGTCGCCTTTACAACAATGATGTTTTTTTTTGAGACTGGCTCAGCTGAGAGCCCATTGTGCTCTTCATATTGTTCTTGTGCACAAGGATACCAACCCCATGTTCATTCTTGTTTCCTCTTTCAATAAAACAAAATTTATGATCTTCATGGTTAGATGTTTCTCCAAACTTTGTCTAGGATGGTCCAGCGTATCTTGACATTCCAGAACTAAGTTCCTCCATTTAACCTGCTGCTCTCAATGATCTCACGCTCCAGGTACCAATAGTAGTTACTGGGACTAATCTGGTCATGTAGTGCACCAGTCGCACACTTTCCACCTCTGCTCTGATGTACAGCAGAGCAGAAGGCTTTGTCTCTGGTAACCCGGGTGATGACCCATCCGGTATGGATCGAATTGTAGTTGACAACGTCATGTGGTGTGTCTAGGACGAGTGTCGCATGGTGTAGCTCGTCAGCCTCCGTGCCTCTCCACAACCGATATTGTCAAATCGGTAGTTCCCCTTGGTCACGAACACTTGTACTTTGAAGTTCATCTTGGAGTTAAACTGCCCTGACCTGAGTCCAGCAGGTGCTTCACCCAGCTGTGCAGTGTTAACACCACTCTCTCACATGGTTTAGCCCGGCAACTGAAGAGGTTTACCGGGGTGTGGCACTTGGAGCAAGTACATGAGGAATTTAGGAGATAGGCTAGGGCCAATGGTGCCCGTCTCCTCAAGGAATCCAGCATTCCAAACATTGGAAGGTACTATCTACACCCAGAGCTTCCTACACATAGGAAATGCAAAATAAGAACAAAAAGATGTGCCTTACCTGAAGGCTGTTATGATACAAAATGAAATCTGTCATGTCTTTATTCTTTTTAGCATTCAAGTGGGCTGCTTTTAAGTTTAATATTTTTCATGCAGAATAGAAAACTCACAGTGTTAAATAAAAAATGAAAAATATAATTTTTTCATTTTCATCATTTTTCATAGCTAAAAAGTGGAAAATTGTTACACCTTAGCATTGGAAAGCTATCTCCTACATTTTCTATAGAGTTAAATATAATATAAAATACAATATGTTGAAAAGAAGAAATGAGGTTGGAAAAACATATCTAGCAATTTTATCTATTACATGAATTTCACTTGCACTTCTGTGTTTTTCAGCTAACATATCAGCTACTTTATTTGACCTCAACATTTTGAAAGTTTCTTGCCATCCACTTTGCTTTGTTGTCGAATTAGCTTCCTTAGCGGCTTCAGCTAATTGTCTAAAACTTATAGGTGGTTTTCTGCCTGACCCCGTACCTGCCATTGAAAGTCTTGTTGCAGCTAATCTAGGAGTAGGGGTCTTGAATGAACTTATTGACTTGTCAGATGAAGCATGGCTGGGATTCGGAGTAGAGGAGAGAGGAGCTGCTGAAAATATGGTCTGTTTTTTAGCTTTTTCGTCGTCTTTAGACGCACTGTCTTCTGCAGTATTCTCCTCTGATGGTAGAGGTGTTAATCTAAATGTTGTTTTTTTAGGCTTTGCATCAAATATAGACAGGTCCAATTTCTGTCCATTTTCGGTAGGAGGGGAACCTTTATTCCTGAGGTTAAAAGATCTTTTTTCGTCCATGTTCATCTGACTTCCATTTTGAGGAGCGTTATTCCCAGCATCGTTTGTGGCTTGAGAAGATGTGGCTGTTTTGGTGAGATTGTTTAGTATAGAATTGGCAAAGCTCATCTAAAAAAACGAAAATGAGAATTCATATATCCTGTATACAATAATTTAATAAACACGTTCTAACATGCTTATCTAATTCAATCTAAGAATGATTAAAGCCACGCCTATTATTTTAACCCTGAAAGAGTTGGTGGTACAAATTCAAGGTTTATTAGACAAGACTAATAAAATACAGGAAACTCATTTCAGCCTGTCCTTTATATTCTATCTTCTAATGCTATTTTTAAGCAAAATAAGACATACTTAACGAAGGATGAAAACATAAAATATCTCTTGACTATGTTTGCTTGTATTACACAATACTATTTTATCACACATACATGCTCCTGGAACCAGGAGGTAAATAATGTACTTTTGAGTATCTCCATTTATTTTCTCAACTACAACATCACCTTGGTAGGACTAGTAAAAAATCTGGACTGAAATTATAGTTAGCTTTGTAAATAAGAACTTCCAATATCCCTATATTCCCATTACAGATATTTATTTTTCTTAAGCTGTCTTGGAGTTTCGGACAGATGGTAAAACGCTATTTTACGTATAATCTTTAAAAGGAAGACAGGATTTAAGCTACCTGAGCATGGTAAAAGCAGGACTATTTTTTTACAGTAAAATTGTTTTTAGACGGATCTTTTTCAATAAGAAGGGGAAAAACAGGGATCTATAATCATATGTTATTGAAGAAAACATGCCATCTTTTGTGCATCCCAAGACAGCTTTAGCTGAATGATAAGACTTCATCTTCAAAACCTCTTGAACAGGTAAGGAATTGCAATCAATGCTGTTCTAGAATGCCTCTTATTCTTTAGGACTTAATACACCCAATGTGTATTGTATAAATGTACTCATTAATAATGCCTGTTTTATCATGTTTAGTTTTTTACATAATATTAAAGCAATTACTGCCGGCAGCAGTAAGTATTAAAAAATATTACCTTTGGTTAATAAGGCGCTTTCTATAAATTTACCACATCCACTCTTCTATTAAAATTATTTTATCATGTTTAAGTGGCAAAACTCAGGAAGGATATTAATTGTCTATAGAAAAATGCACCTGCCACAATACAGTGCTTAGAAATAAACAACGGAGAAATGCATTATCAGAGAATACTGAACATTAGCACACATAGCCACAATGCCATAACCATTAGTATTACTTATTCTAGGAGTGTCATTGTTTTGTTTGTATAGGTTGAAAGGACAGGAAGATCACCTTTACCTTGATTCGGGGTCCAAAGGTTATAAACATCTGCAAAAAATACCATTACTGATACTTTTAAACTATAAGCCCCAAAATTTTCTCAGTTAAGGCTAGACTAAGGCACAATCAAAATTATGCACCAGTGCAGGTAACTACTTAACCAAGCGATGACCTTTCTTCAGTCTCAAGATAATTTCTTTACTGAAAACTTACTCATTATGATAATCTCTCCTCTGACTAACAACCTCTTTCCTGACCATAGCTATTTTTGCAAAAATATTTTAAAATAACATGTATCTGTTGCAGTAAAGGATTTCAGTGCTTGGACTTTTTTTTATTTTAGTAGCTATTAAAGTCTAACTTGATAATATTGTATGTTTCATGCACTCCGTTGTCACCTCTGTACTAATTAACAGTAGAATAAATTTTTTTCTTCATTTGTACAAACATATCAAAAGATTGCTTTTCTGAATAATTCTTTGAGTTTAAGTATCATATTAATAGACTTTTCGGTCCCTGAGGGTCCCTCTATTCCTTAGCTGAACTTCCAATTTTTGTCACTGTAATGTTTGGGGGCAAGATATCGTTTTGAATGAGGTGTTATGATACCAATAAAGAGGGTTTTTTCTACACATCTTTGCAATTTCTAATCAAAATTTTTTAAAAATGTTCTAAAATGTGTTCGAAACTTGCAACAAATTTCAGATAGAACATTAAAGAGAATTCGGCTTAAGTTACGAATTATTAATGATATTTTAACCAAGTCTAGACGTTCTGCTTTACCAAAATCACTGTAAAAACCTACTCTCTCAGAAATCCAAAAGTTAGAACATTTCGGTACTGAGAAAAATTACGCATTATTAAGGGATCGCTACTATTGACCCAGTATGTATAACTCCTATTTTGAGAAATAAAGTGGGAAAGGCTGGGGAGAGAATGAAGTGGAGAAAGACAAAAGGAAGTAATGGTGTGGTGTTGAAGTGATGGAGGCAGCAGGGTAGTTTGTAATAGTAAAGAATAACGAGCTGGCAGGTAATATAAATGGTACCGGTAATGTTCCAAATAGGATAGAGGAATCAGAATTTACTGAATTACCTGAAAAGGAAGGTCCAATAAAATGTGGTAAAAATTAAATAAGCAATATAAGTCAGGTGGCAAAGATCTGATTAAAGGAAATGGATAATAGATTGAAAAACAAATGGATAAAAATAAAGAGGGGAATGAAACAGGGCAGATATCTCGATTCCATTGTCGTAAAATGAGCTGAACATAAATAATGAAGAATGAAAATACGATGAATGCAAACTTTCATTAATATTTCTGTTCGCCTTTTAGAATTTGATGAGCACAAAAACCTGTGACTATCAAACACTGCTTATAATCTATTCATATAGATATATTAATAAATATGTATATATTTAAATGTGAAAGGATGCATGAGTAAAGTATAACTATATAAAGTCAACATGTATCCGTTTAATTGAGCTTGGCAAAGTTGAGCGATTTAGAGTTAGTAAAGAATGGGTGTAAAATCTTCTCTTGAAACTGAATATCAGACTAACTAAAATAAAATCAGAAAAAGCAGAAATAAAGCAAGGATATAAACACTGGTTTGTAGTAAAAATGAAAATTTAAAATCACAGAATGGAAAATTCTGATACGAGGAAAATTCTTTGTGAAAAGAAAATGGACGAGACAGGTAACATGGAATAGAAAACTGTAGTATTCAAATTTTCAGGAAAAACATAAAACGTTTTCCTTTCAAGGGAGACAATTTGCAGCTTATTCAAAGAAAAGAGAGGATAGGAATTAGTCTATTATAGCCATTGTCTATTCTTTAACTCGTGGTTCTGATGAGAAAAGTGCTTTCTGATTGGAAAAATTAGTGCATTAAATATAAAAATTAGTACACTTTGATTAAAATAAATGCAATAGTCTTCAAAAGGAACTGATTTCTTTCAGTCAAAGTATAGTATCTGATATTGATTACGATTACTAAAAATGGTATTTTATTCTATCTCTTTTAATCTGTAAACAAAATATATTTAAGTTATAATGATTCATTGAAGTTATGAAAAGACCAAAGTTTTAAGAAGATTACAGAGATATTGATACAAAGAATAAAACATCTTACAATATTTCCCACAGACTTTTCCAGTAGGAGTAAAGACCAGTGGCAAATGAAAGGAAAATATTATCAAACAAATTCTTCTTTGCAGGATATGTCATTAATAATACTTTCCAGCTGCCTTAAGCCTCTTATTAACCATATTTGAGAGAGCAAGCTCGTTTCTCATGTTTCTTTCTTAAATTTTATGAAAATGGAGGCTACCGTCTAGACACTAAGCCTTCGATTTTGAGCATTTATCTCAAGATCAATTTCTTTAAAAGAGAAAAACAGACTCCAAAAAGCATCATTTATTGAAGAGATAAGTTAGGAAAAGAGTATTAATTTTACAATTATCAGGAGTTGTTAAGTTTTTCTGTTTACGTAAATGTACAGTAGCCAGAGTTTTTGAGGATATTTGATTTTTGAGCTGTATTGCAGTGAAACAGTTTTGATTCTCGAGACAGTTTGTCTCACCAGGAAACCGAGGTAGCTTTGTGGGCGACTTTCTTACGTTTTTTTATCAAAAACATAGTTAAACAAGAAGGATATTTTTGATCATGGGAAGTGGCTAAATTTCATTATTATGAAGAGCAAACAGATCACGTTAATTACCTATGTACTTTAAATACTCAAGCAGTCCCCTAAATATAATTAATTAAAAAGATATTCTCTCAAGAATTTTTATTATTCCTTAAAATAGATTTTTTTTAAGAAAACTTTTTATCTTTTAATTTACTATCTAAGTCTTTATCTTTTAACTAACTTTTATCTTTTAAATTTAATCTTTTAACTATATATCTTAGATTTTACTTTTACTGCCCAAGTGAAAGAATTAAAACATTTAATGAGCACATGGATGTCATCAAGGAAATCACGTAAACAAATAACAGCATTCTGCAAGTTGTTCAGTAATTTTTGTTATTACTTTCAGAGGAAGTGTTTGAAATGATTTTGGATCTCCATAACAGTTTAGGGTACAGTTACCTGACAGAAAGCAGAATAGGGTAATTGTGTCATACATGCAACTCCTATTTAATATAAATTTAAATAAAAAAGAACTAGCAATTGGTGTTATTTTCATGAATTTTTCCAGTTTCCCACTATGATCCCTTCGATATTAGTATTATTTAACTTTAAGGCAAACCGAGCTTTCCGAAATAAAACATTTTGTGAGGAGCATCTCTGGTGAAATTTTGCAATTAACAATTCGAAGGATTCACTAAAATGTTAATGTTTGGACGTCGATTTTTTACACTTGGTACAGTTTCAGTGGATAGAAAATTGTCAGGACCAGATTGAAGCATGGTGGCCATCTTTGGTCTTCGGCGTACATTGTCACTCTCTGAGGACTAAACTATGCATAACAGATCACCACCATTCCGAAGCTGTACAATCTCATGTGTCTTGTTTTCAAGCCGTGACTGGATATTGTGTCAAACACACTTAACCACCTCTAACACAGAAATTCAATTTTCATCCGAAGATTGTAATTGTCTCACAACAATGTCAATGGGGTTGAGCACTTCCATTAGCATCACATTGATGAACACAAATAATGAATCTTCCTCGTTGTATCCCATTTGACTAAGGAGCCCACTTGGTAAAACACAGTCTATACTTTTCAGTTTCTTACTTACCGACGGCACTATATATATATATATATATATATATATATTCGTATGAACTGATAAGGACAAAATACAATCATATATCTAGCAGCTTGTTATGATTTAGCCAAGTTCTAAATTCGTCGTCAACTGTTCTGATGTCACCCCTGATGCCAATCGTACGGCAATTCAGAACGTGTTGAGGTGTTTGCACGTCACTGCATGTGCAGTTCGGACTATCAGCTAAGCCAATCTTATGTATGTAGCTTGCATGCCGTCCATAGCCAGATCTAATTCGGTTGAGAAGGACCCAGGGACTCTCTTTATATCGTGGCCCGTAGGTTTGTTCGAGGGTATTGGCATGTAAGTGCGAAGCATGTAGTCGGAGTTGTTCCAGCGGTTCTTCCAAGTAGACATCATCCATGTGTCAGGAGACAAGTTTTCGTTGTTTTGGCTTGACAGAGTGTTCATTCGTGTG
>RDPX01000112.1:524485-551261 GCA_003991215.1 Morbakka virulenta | reverse complement strand
ATATCATACTCATGATCACGTATATCATCTCTTTATTAGGAATAGTTCTTAGTAGTTTCAGGGTAAGTCCACGGTGCCAAACTGTATCGTAGGCAGCAGATAGGTGTACTAGGACGATACCAGCTTTCATGCGTTTGTCGAAGGATGTCTCGATGTCTTCTGTAAGAAGTGCAACTCGATCAAGAGTGCAGCGGCCTTGTCTGAAACTAGCTTGCTCTTTGGGAAGGACAGATTCCATAGCAGGTTTGATTCAGTTATAAATAAGGCGTTCATAGAGTTTGCAGGCTATGCACAGGAGGCTGATTGGTCTGTAGCTTTTTGCATCGTCAGGAGGCTTGTTGGGCTTGAGGACAGCAATGACTTTTGCAGGTTTCCACACTTTTGGGAGCTTTTTCGAGTGGATACATTGAGTGAAGAGCGACCGAAGCCATTGTAAACAGTTCTCATGTAAGTGTAGAAAGAATTCAGGGTGCAGATTGGCAGGACCTGGGGCCTTGCCAGCTTTTAGAGTCTTAATAACAGCGGTAATTTCGTCGATAGAGAAATCGTTACACAAGTTCTGATCAGCTGATGGAGCATTCCAAGCCATCTTCAGTTGTCGGTTAACATCTTTTGTGAATTCGCGATTTGGTTTATCAAATTTGCCGTTCTTTAAGAGGCAGGAGGCAACTGCGTTTGCATTGACAGAATGTGGGTTGGGTGATACATTCTTCCTGCCCGTGAGCTTGTGGATGGTTGCCCAGGCTCGGAGTCACTCTTTCGATAGCCCAAAGTGGCGTGGTGGCAGTTGAAGTCCCCTGAGTAAATGACTGGGTGGTCATAAAGAGGGGGCGGTACAAATGGAGAATTCGGTGGTTTGTAGATTTTGGTAATCGTTATATCGTCTTTAATCCTGATGGTTAGCCACTGTATTTCACTGTCTTTGCTCTTTTCAACAAGTTGTGCAGTGAGATCATTTCTGACGAGGGTAGCAATACCGTGCTTGTTGTCGTGAACAGCATCGATTAGCGTGTAGTCATAGATTTTGATTTTGTCGTTGTTGGTGGTGTGTGTTTCTTGGAGCAAGATGACGGAAACTGAATTTGTCATGGCGATGTTTTGTATAACTTCACATTTAGGTCCCGATATGCCTTCGACGTTAAGTTGAAGAATTGCTGGGCCCGATTGTGCGAGAAGTTTCTTCATGATCAAGCAGCACAGTTACGATTTCTAATGTCGTTCGGGTAATGGCATTAGCTTCCCTGCAAGGCAGGTACTAACGGTGTGGACCACGAGTAGGTTGTCATCATCCCCCCACCGATGGCACTGACAGAGCTTGAAAAGTTTAAGCATAATTCTTGTTCACGTGCCTGGTACTTTCGAAGTAGCAAGACCATTGCATTGCAAATAGGAGTTTATTTGCTATACAATCATATGTCTCTGAGACAGTTGCTTTTTTGAAGAAATTGTACAAAATACTAATGCCAGCAAAATAAACTCTTATTTCTTCTATATTTTGGTCATTGGAAATGACTAGAGGATTATACTTATGTAAAACGCAATGACGATAAGAATGTAAAGATCACAAAATACACTAATAAGGTGTTACAACACCCCTGACATCACAGTAGGGTTGTAACACAAGACCACCTATCGAAATATTAAAATCCTGCAAGGACTCATTGACAAAACCAAAACCAACTTTAGTGGACCGATCATGGATCCCCTTGATGTTGAGGCCCTGTTCCTTCATTTTCTAATCAGCAATTAATTAATGGGAAACTAATCCTTGAACTTCTATTCTATTTACATCAGTAGTCCCATCCGTCATGACTGAAAGTTTCTGCTTTACGTACACCCTTGCCAACTTCATTCTTCACCAAGAATGCTACGTTCTCCATAACGTCAGTCTCTATGTCATATGTAGTGAATGTAGCATTTTTGGAGGTGTTTGTATTTTCTTCTATTTTATCTCCAATGGGAACAGGAGTTGCAAAAATGCTTTGAAATCATCNATACTAATGCCAGCAAAATAAACTCTTATTTCTTCTATATTTTGGTCATTGGAAATGACTAGAGGATTATACTTATGTAAAACGCAATGACGATAAGAATGTAAAGATCACAAAATACACTAATAAGGTGTTACAACACCCCTGACATCACAGTAGGGTTGTAACACAAGACCACCTATCGAAATATTAAAATCCTGCAAGGACTCATTGACAAAACCAAAACCAACTTTAGTGGACCGATCATGGATCCCCTTGATGTTGAGGCCCTGTTCCTTCATTTTCTTCATTTGCCTTGTCAATATCTGATTCATATAAACCGCGAAACAGAAGACCGTTTGCACACAAATATTTTGTCACATTCAAAACAGCAAACAGCCATTGCTTTTCGCAACTTTTTATTGATCTAAAACTTAAAGGCACAGTAACATAATTCAGTTCCTTCTGAAAATTTTGCTGTTCGTAGGTGGCCATTGAGTTTGGGTGCAAACTGGATTTGCTATGTCTACATAGTCTCTTCATTGTATCGTTCTTATGTTACCAGTCGTGAAATACAACGTGAGTAAACGTTTTCCTAAAAGATTTTGCACAAACACTCTACATGGATAACAAAAGTAAGTTGTTGACAAGAAAATTCAAACTAACAATAGAGACTGTAAAAGATAATGATGGTATTATTATAAGCGACAGGTTAGAAGTAAAAGAAAGATGGAAGAACTATTGTGAAGACGTGTTCAAGAAAAATAACAGTATCAATCATACCATTAACACAACATTGAACACTAAAGAACCACCTATACTCTACAGCGAAATCAAAAAAGCTTTTGACGATATAAAGAGCAATAAGACTCCAGGTAATGATAATATAGCAGCTGAACTTGTTAAGCAGGGTGGAGAGAACGTATTAAACTTGTTCTTTGAACTTTGCTCAAAAATATGGAAAGAGGGAATGTGGCCAGAAGACTGGTTAATTTCATTATATGTACCAATTCCAAAAATAGGAGATACAATGGAATGCAGTAATAAAAGAACAATAGCATTAATTAGTCACTGCTCAAAAATACTATTAAAGGTTATTGCTGGCGGAATGACGAACAAATTAGTCCAAGAAATAGCTGAAGGGCAAAATGGTTTTCGACAGGGTAAAGAAACAAGAGACCAAATCCTCAATCTGAAGATAGTGATGGAAAAATACAACGAAAGAAAACATAACAGCAATATGTGTTTCATTGACTACAGAAAAGCATTTGACACTTGTTCAAGATGATCTTTGGTCTTTAATGGTTGACATGGGATTTCCAAATCACATTGTTTTGCTTATTAAACAACTCTGTTATAACCAACAAGCTACCTTCAAAATAAACTATGGATTAACTGGTTCCTTTAAAATTGGACAGGGTGTTCGACAAGGATGTATTTTATAACCACACTTGTTTAATGTCTATTTAGAATGCATAACGAGAAATGCACTTGAAAACTTTCAAGGAATAATGAAAGTTGGAGGAAGAGTTATCACCAATCTTAAAGGACCTTGTTATTAGAGTAAAAGAAACGGGAAAGTTGGACTAAGCTTAAATCTACAAAAGACCAAGGTTATAAAGATGGTTGGGGATCCAAAAAACATTGTAATGGACGACCTGGTTATCACTGGTAAAACCATGGAGATAGTAAGTGAATTTTGTTATTTAGGACCAAAGGTAAAGGCCAACTGTACTGATAGCAAAGAAATAAGAAAAAGAACTGCTAATGCAAAAAATGTTGTAATCAGTCTCACTAATATCTGGTAGGACAGGTCAATATCCCTTAAATCAAAACTAAGAATACTATAAACTCTTGTGTTTCTAATTGCAACATATGTTTTTGAATGCTGGGCTACAAAAAAGACTGATGAAGAAAAGACTCAAAACGTTTGATATTTGGTGTTACAGGAGGATTTAAAAAATCAGTTGGACTGAAAAGAAAATAAACACATGCATTTTAGAAAAGGTTGCACTTTGAAGCTTCATTTCCAAAAGGAAACTAGCATTTATTGGTCACCTTGCAAGACGTACGGGTATTGGACATGATATATTAGCAGGAACGGTAGAAGGAAACAGAAATAGGTAATACCGAAGACAAGAACAGCTGATAAAATCAAAGAGATGACTGGAATGACAATGGCTCAGATGCTGAAAAATTCAAGAGACCTGGACAAGTGGAGGAGCATTGTTAGGCATGCCACGGGGAATCATGATAATGACGAAGCGAATTCCACAATGAAATGGGAATTTTTCAAGCATTTGGTTTCAATGTGTTATCGTGGAAGGTCTTTCACAATGAACAAAGAAACCTTTTCCAGCCAAGAAATAAAGAAACATAGCAAATAACTACAACGATTTGGGAATCAGCAGAAGGAAAAGTAGATTATCTATGGTAAACAGTTAGCAAGAGTAAGCACAGTTTCAATCCAATTTTCTGCTGTAGAAAACTGTTTCTCGTCTGAGGTGGTGACATCAAAGAGGAGAGTTTTGAATGACACTGGACGACTAAGAAGTGCTAGGGAGCAGTCACAGGGCAAGAGAATTAAAACAGAGTTTCACCTCCCAGTAATTTCATGGAACACGTTACTTTTAAACCCAATTTTATTAAAACTTTGAAATAATATCTTTGGGGTTTGACTTTCTTATTACAAGCTATCTCCAAATAGTCACAAAATTAAGTATGGTTTTTACAAGTGTTAGTGCCCGTATGATACCTTGCATGTTGACCGTATTACCTTACGATTGATCGATTGAATAAAACGTGCCTAGTGCTTACAAAGAAAAATTCCATGTTAATCGAGTTTAGTGATGAAGACAATGCAAGAGTGTACATAAAATTTTTAATTGTGATTCGGCTTTTAACACAATATCTACTACTAAAATCCGAATGCAATGGAAATTTATAGCTGAAACAGTTCAAAGGAATTGGCAGAGCTGCGTTGTCCGTCCATTTCCAAGCATTGGAGACAATCCATATTCAACTTTCACCACCTTCTCTTTCTAGACAGAAAGAATTTGTGTATCGTTTTTAATGTTTCAAACAAACAATGGCAAAAAGAAGTGGGCTTTTTCTATTCTCTTTTTGTTTTTTGTATTACTAAAATGCCACTTGACTTTTGTTTTCTTATTCTGGTGTCTTCATATTGTCGAGTCATAGCAGAAATGCTTTCGGCCAAATTTAACGTGATTTCAATTTCGAACCGCAAATTTTTATTAACAAGTTTTAGTTATGGGAAGTAAATATGATATCAAGCTTGAAACAAAATGGTCTAAAGAAGCCACCCTCACTACAATAGAAACTATTGTATATAGCAGGAATGAAATTGGTAGTCATCCATCATCCCGGTATATATAGTAACGTTTTTTATTGAGGAAACAAAAGAAAACTATGCAAGACACATTTTCTCTTCCATATGGCTTCTAATATTGAAAAGCTGCCCTCCCATATCCTACCAAAAGAGTTCCTCTGATCTTGAAGTCTTGGGTTGGAAACTTTCCTTTTACTTTTACCAGCCTAGTATTTCTCTCTATCTTAGAGTAAATTAGGAGAGAGTTTCTTTATTTGTTGTATTGGAACATGGAGATTATCTTATATGACTAGTGAATTCTCGCATCCAAGAGGACATGAGTTTTGGCAATTAAGAACCACTCATAATAGATCTTTACAGTGACCCTGGCAGGGTGGCTTTATGGGTTATATTCCTTACCAAAGGGTAGCTCTTGATTTTGGTGATTGTCAAAACTGTGATGGTCTATTTGAATCTGTAGCTAATCTGCACATCTACAGGACATTGGCCTTTCTGCTACATGGGAACCCGCCAGATGGGCATCCAATTATGTTCGGTGCTTGTAAAGTTATACTCTGTCATTCTTAGGCCCGTTAAATTCCAACTATTCTCATGAAAACTAAAAAGGACATACAAAAATTAAAACGGCCTAAAAGTTACAAATTTCATTACATTTATCATTTTGATACGTTTTCTTCCCGTACATGCATTTTTCAGTACCATTATATTTTCCTTTTGGGCTGGCATGACATGACAAGCCTTTCCGCAACTAACCATTATTTGCTGAGGTATTGTTAAATTTTTGCATTCATACATTAGAAAAGACCACAAGAAACGCTTTAATATTCTCAATTTAGATTTGAAAGGTTATTTTTAAAGACATTTTATAGCTCTCTAAATGTTTTCCTTCCAATTTTATCTTTGCATGATGAAACCGAAGCTAGTAATAAAATAAGTCTCAACAGATACCTCTTTTTCCCCTTAATGATTTCTTGGCTTATTCCCTACCCTAATTGCTACCTTTTGCCCTCCAAATACGTGATTCTATAGATTTGGTGATTCTATCGAAGCATTGAAATAATCTATGCAAAATAACTGTTTTTCTTTGCATCTTTATTGCTCTTTTTCATTATTCCTATTATGTAAAGATTTTTACAAATCATTTTGTCTTGCATAAACGTTTGTAGGACAAAACCTATCATACATATTTTATTACATATTCATACAGAAAACAACTTAAGTTTCATTTTTTTAGTTTTATTCATATCCATTAAATTATAAGAGTATCAAAATACTAATATTATCAAATTGGAAAAACACTTTTGCTGTACCTCAAGAAACATTATTTGAAGTAAATACTTTATATAATATCCAGTTGAAGATATAATAACGTTTCTAAAAATATAATTACAAATTGCATATTCCTAAAGCTAAGCTATTGGGTTTAAATGCCCTTTACGTCCTACTTTATTTAATTTTTTAATAAATTTTTGAGATTGCTTATCATACTGATTAGACTTTCAATACCAGTGAGAAAATTGAGTGGACCTTGCTGCCCTAATATATACAGTATCAGTCCTTGTTAATAGCACTAAAGACAACGTTTTGATGTGCTAATGCTCTCAACCATTTATTGGACTAACACCCCTCTTATTTTCAAGGAGATAATTTAAGACGTAAATTAAAAATGATTTTTTATACTATAAAGGCTATGCTTAGGCCTTATGAAAATGTGGTTTGGTATTGAAATTTCTCTCCCTTTTTAATAGTCGATTTGTCATGTGGAAGTGTAGTCACAAGTTTGGTGATAAAACTATTGAAAATATCCTAAGAAAATAACTTGGAAATATAACCAATAGCTATTGGAATAAAATGAAAATCATTTTTAAATGGATGGCTAAAAAAGGTAAAGCAATAAAGAATTGATGTCCTTACCTTATTCTCTGAAGGTGCCTTTTGTGAAGCTTTAGCAGTCACTTTCTCTTCTTGCTTTCCTGATTCCTTCTTCTCTTTCTTTAATAATTTCCTCCATTTGATATCGGTAATGCCAACTGCTGCATATTCGACCAACGCAGCAAACACGAACAGAAAGCATGTTAGTAGGTAATAATCAATAGATTTGGAATAGGTCGTAGGTGGTAAGGTTGCTCTTATACTATTAATAAGTGTGGCCATAGTCAAAACAGTTGTTATGCCTAGTGCAACCCTTGCCGGTGTTGAGCGATAATCAATCCAAAATGATACCCAAGAAAGAACCACAATTAAAAAGCAAGGAAGATAATTCTGGAGAATATAGTAATCAACATTTCTTTTGAAATGAAAGGTGACAATTAGTTTATCATAGATTCCTAGGAGAGACGAGAAAGAGAGGGATTAGTTTATTTAATTTTAACTAATGCAAGAATAGTTTCTACTTTGATAATGATATTGTTCATAGCAGAAGCACATAAATGGCCTAAGTTAGAAGTATTTTTAAAGCTTAATTATTTCTACACATTGCCTTTTCGAATAAAATACTTGTATTATAGTAATATATAGATAGACATTGTAAGCAAATATTTGTATTTACCTAACTCTATTTTAATAGTGGTAAGGTTTTGATGTTTCCTTTGTTTGCATAGTCCTCAATTTTCAAATGTTGGAGCAAAAGATATTTATTGGGGCATTCAACTGTTTTGACAATAAAAATGTAATACATAAACTCTATCATTGTTAATGTGGAGAAATTGCAAAGCTTTTTTCAGATCAAATTGTAAAAATTTGTAAAAACAAAATTTTAAAAGCTGAAATGTATTCCCAAAAAATATATGCATTCATACACACCCACCCCATCCAAGATACATATTATATTTCCTATTTTTTCATCGTCAGAATGCCTGATCTAGCTAATACCATCCCAGAGCATGTATTTTATGGTTCCATATCATCAGAAATTTGACAAAACGCCTCTTTTTCTTTCTATTATGATGCAGGATGTTTGTAATAGAGTGTCATCTAAGTGATAACTAGAAAGTAAGTGAGAGTGGTGCCTTAGTTGGAACGATAATAAAGTCTTTCGCTTTACAAATTGACTTTTTTTGTTTTGTTTTTTTGTATCGCCTATTTCTTCTTTCCTATCCCTTCCCTTTCTCATTCGTTTGCCTTGAATTCATTCTAACCATGTCGTTTACCGAGTGTTTGGTAGCAATAATATATTTTTATAGCAACCATGGTGGGTCACAAGGTCGACACCTCTGTAACATGGTCCTTCTTTATGATAGACCAACCTGCTTTCTCTCATTTTTTTTCTCTTCCCTCTGACGCTCGTGTGTCAGTGGTAGCGTTTCATTTACTGTTTATACTTACCTTTCTGCGAATATCATTTCATATTTTCGTGTTTTTTGTTTCTTTTTCTTCTTTCTTCTTATTTAATAATTCTTTCCCCTAACTCACGATTTCCTTAATTTGTAGCTTATTTCTTTCTACCCATGTTGCTATAATCTTTTTTGGAATTCAAAGTCCTGACGTCATAACAGTCCCGTATTGTGTCATTGTTGTTCAATTAATGTTTTTATGTACCTTTTATGTTTTGTGTCACTTTTTGGCAAATAACATCCTGCTACTTGGAGCTTACCCATTATACTATATATAAGGGTACATGGATAAATTAGGTTACAAGTATGCCAAAGATAAGTATGGCAAAGAAATGACTTCTCATTTTAGTTTTAAATCACCTGCAACACCACCTTCTAACCAACAACTCAGCAAATTGGAAAATGATCTACGTAAACTCATTGAAATTTGGACTTTAAACCATTCATAACGAATTCTTCAAGAGACTTCAGTCGGAACTCAAGGAGATAAAAGTATCCAAAAATGTATAAGTGCTTGCAGACAAAACTAATAACCTTTTTAAAATTTTGAAAGAACAATACAACAAATTACCAAAAGAGAATATTCCTAACTCCTATAAAAAATGTGACAATTCGTTCAAAGAAATGACCAACAAAAATGCCAAAGCTACCGCTAAAAATTTTAATCTCGAAACGAAAATGAGTCAATACACGGAACGAAAAGCATTCAACACCATTCAAGACTTTAAGCCAAATTTTCCATATAATGAAAATGTAGATTAATAAATGCAGCAAAAATCGACATGGACGTAGTAAGTAAAAGATGTTCAGAAGACATAATTAAAAATAGTGTTGAACGCTGCTAATGTTAATTTTGGAAAAGTGTTACAGAGATTAAGGTCTTGCTGTGCTCATGAATTCAAATTGGCCAAAAATGGACAGACGTAGAAAAGAAATAACCACCGTATTCAAAAACGAAGGATCGTCAATTACTATTAATACCAACATTACAAATTCGACTTCCTTGACGTGTCATGTAACATCGAAACTTAGAAACCCTACAGAAAACAAATAACGACCCACTCTACTAAAACAATAATTCTAACCACCCTAAGAACATCATACGAGCCTTAGCGATACAGTTCACAAACGACTTTGTGAAACATCCCACGACGAGTTTTTTAAATGGCTTTAAACAAATATAAGAAACACAATTAATCCGATTTAAACCAAACACCAAATTCGCCAGGTATCAGAGAGAAAGGTAAAAAGGATTATGGAAAATATTTTGGTTTATTCCACCATTTAGTCAACATGTTAAATAAACATTGGAAGGGCTACTTAAAAATAGCCAAAAAACACTTCAAACCAGACCACAAATACCACAAAATCTTTAATAAAAACATCCTGAAGATAAGCTACAGCTCCATGACCAATGTTGAAAACATTATAGAAGGTCATAACTCTAAAATTCTAAACAACGATAAAAACAACCACAAAAATCTTGTTATTGATGAAAAATGGAGCATGGTCCCATGAAAGGAGACTGTCTATCGACAAATGTAACACACAAAGCCGAGCTATCCCTTGAAAAGTTAACTGTCACTACGGTTTATCCAAAGGACAATGAAACTCGCTTCAACAGCCAAAATAAAGGAGGCCATAAGCCAACCGATATTAGTCAACGGGAACCAACTAGAGACGTTCAAGCAATTTCTATAACTCGGGGTTACTATATCAAATAACGGAGAAGTGAACACAGACATCAAAATTCGCCCAGATCGATCCCGTGCAACCTTTAGATCGATGACAAACATCTGGAAATCACCCACATTAGCCCCCAAATGAAGATTACTTTGTACATGGTGATAGTAGTCTCCACGGCGTTATAATCCAGTGAAACTTGGAAGAGAACGAAAAGAATCAGCAACAAATTGGATAGCTTTTATCAAAAAAGTTCGGAAAGAATTCTTGGAATTACATGGCGAGATAGAATTTCAAACGAGAAAGAACTGAGAAGAACAAAGCAAACACCGCTGCATGTGATCGTAGAAGAAAGGCAATGGAAGCTTGTGAGACGCACTCTGTCGATGTCTAAGGAGCGTCTCGCACACCATGCAACGTTTTGGAGACTAATAGCAGGAAAAAGAAGAAGGGGTAGTCCAGTGAAAACATGGCAAGCTACTTTTAGGGAAGACAAAGGGAAACGGGGTGTGAAAACGCTTGACATTCAAGCCTTGGCCAGAGACCAAACGCATTGAATTCATCTTGCTGCCCGATGTCCCACCCATGACAATAGGAACGAAGGTCTAAGGTAAGGTTAACAACCACACAATTTCATTTCCGCACCACAAGGAAAGAAACGACACCGAATTATCAAAACGAATATGGAATTTCAAAAATAACGAGAGAAGTTTAGTATGGAATAGAATAGCTCGTGCACCATTATACATTTGGTCTTTATTTAGCTGAAAGCGTTACTAATTTATGGGCTGGGTCAAAAAGATCACTCAGCCGTGGCTTAATGATAAGTGCAATCGCACCGTAACTAAAAGGAGGATTAAATTTGTCTCCACTTTGTAGATGCTTTCCAACTTGTAGGGAAGTATTTTAGAAATTCAAAAAAAATTTAGAGGCTGTCTTTAACCCATTTTCATCTTTATACTATATTTCGAATTTGTTTTGTTTGGAAACCGATATAAAATGCTTATTACCAATAGCGAAAGATGTTGAAATCGAACAACAGCTTCCATAGTGGAAATAATGTGGTAGTTCAAATGAAAAATAAAGCAAATTGATCAGACATGTTTACATCGGAGTATGTGCAGCTTATTTCAAATATTTGGTTTGTCATAAAAATAAATATTCTCATGACGTCTGTGGTTTTTTAAATGTAAAATATTTTGCAAGACACAAAAATACACATATCTATTTGAGTTTTGATATATTTTCTGTTGAAAGTGATATCGAAGAATAAATAATAGAATAAATAATAAATAATAATAGAATAATTTATGGATAGCTAGGGAAAAGTGCTTAAATTTTAATAATTTGAAACAAAATATTTAATGCAAGCTTTTATTGTATTGTACATTTTATAATGCCAGGATATCTATAAGGTTTCGATCAATCAGAATTTGGATACAACATTAGAGTATTTCAGACAAGGTCGTTACTGCCCAGCTCTTATGAATTGAGGTTAAAAATTTTAACAGGATAATTATCATGGGGACTGTTTTAATACACTAGAGAGCTCTATTATCCTACATATTAAAACGTTAGGAACGTTAAAACCGAAAATAACAGCAGTAAATTTTAAAGAGAAATGACATGCCTCGTGCCGTCTTGTGCCAATGAATAGTGGTGGTGATGATGACAATTATTATTATTATTATTATTGCTATGATTATAATGGCAAGAATAATATTTTTTTAACTGTAAGTGGCAATTTAAACATTTTTGGTGGAATATTAAGAAGATAAAATATACTACAATAAATTATAATTTCCTTGAAAAAGCCACTGGTTGGCGTCAGGAAGGGCATTCGGCCAAGAAATTCCTCACTGCCAAAACAAAGTCCCTCTGAAGGGCACCGTCTGAGCCTCAATTGGTGGGGAAGAATGACGTTAAAACCAAATAAAAGGAAATTGCCACAGTATACATTATTCTTGGTCTAGCATTTTTGGACAAATTGAAATCACCAGGAATAAAAAATAGCTTAAGGGTAAATTTACTGTCATTTTTTGCAGATTTTGAAATGTATTCACTTTTAAAAATTCTAATGTTTATTTATGAGCAGTATAAAACCATTGTTCACTACATTTAACTTTTGAATAACATAATTACTATCTTTGTATCAGGAATTTAAACAATAATGATTAAGCATAAACAAAATAAAATAGCTGTCTTCCTTCTTTTTTGGAAAGATAAATTTCCTGTTTTTCGATCCTTATAGGGATATTTTGGAGGAACAAAAGTTGCTAGAGTAAATGTCTCTTATTGGGAATAATCCTCAGACATATTTCCACTTCTGATTTAACATTCTCTGTTATACAATCGTTATTTTCTACCCTATTTTATTACAAGCCTAAAACGTGCAGGCTTGGAAAGAATGTCATGTTTTCTTAACAATACTCACATTTTTGCAAACATGAATATAAATAAGAATCATTGCATTCAGTTCCTAGCAAATGATCACAAAAGGAACCTGAGTAAAAATCAAGGCTCATGATAATTTGCCTTTTTGAAATTAACAAAACATATCCTTTTCTTCTTGATTTTGTTTATTCACTCCATGTTGTTAGAAAAATATAATTTGATTTAGGTATTCATCCTTTTATGTTATCACTATTTATAAATGTTGGTTGAGTTGTATCTACCTCAATCTCAGTAGGTAAAAACGTTTTTGAAACAAACAAAGTTTTTTATCAGTGTGACATCTAATGTTTTGAAGAAAAACTCAAAAAGTAAGGTCTTTTTATAAAAAGTAATCTAATTAGTTGTAATAAGATCCAAAACAAACCTTTTTGCATGAGAAGTGAAGAACGTAAACTAATTTTTTGTCCCAAAAACAAAACTTAAATACAGGAGATGTATTTAGGAAAAGGATATTTTTCAACCTAAAGAAAATAATGTTGTTTCAGCTTTAATTTTAATAGACGTTTTAATGTTTTGGCTTGTGTTGAGAATGTCAGCCAACAAACCCCACATACTATTTTCATCTGTTTACATTTTCCCACTATTTGAATTTATTCTAAAGCATAATTTTGCAGCCCAGGTCACTTTTTCATTCCTGTAATTAGTCACGTACAGCAAAGTTATCAATAATCTTCTGAAAAATTAAAGGTAAATATCTTGTTTCCTAGCTCTTGTTTAATTTTTACACACCTTCATATCCGCAACTTTTACACAGGACAACAGGTAAAAATTATTGCAAAATTACTTTAAGTCTACTATCTTGGCATGTGTAACTGTGTGCAAATTTGTGAAAAAAGATCACTCTTTCCGAAAAAAGGTTTGTTGGTTAAATGAAATAATAAACACCTTTTAGAAGCCAAGTTAATGAAAACATCAAAGCAAACCTTTCCCCAAATACAAGTTTATTCAACATTTAATTCCATTTTTAATCCACATAATTTAATTTCCTCTATTTTTATGCAGATTGACGAAGCAATACATCAAAATTCGTCGATTAAGTTTTTACTTTATTGACAGATAACTTTGATTAAAACAACAATCTGCTTAAATTTTTTTACTGTTGCTAATTTTAACTATGCCCAGGAGTGTTTCGAAACCTTCCCAACCATTGCTCAAGCCACCATCAAAATTTTTACTTCCTTAAATGACATTTTTGTGTAATATTTTCGCGTGTTCTGTGTTTAATGCAGTTCCGTATCCAAATTTATTTTCCGTAATTAGGATCTTTTCCTAATTTTCCAACCAAACACCGCCCACATCCTCCACAAAATGATTCCATTTGGACTTTTTCTACGGTGACCTTCGAGTATTTGATGAATTGGAATGATATGGGGAGCCAATTAGAAACCTCGATTATCAATTTCTCTTTTAATTCGTTTGCAGCATTTATCAAATTTTGTAAAAGCTCTGGAGCGACAGTTGGTCCATGCCGTAATGGGGACAAAGCGACGGAAGGATTACTTGAATAATAATTAATAATTTGCTTCCATTGTTGTGTTTTTGATGGAAAATATAATGAACAACAGATATTTTGAAATTGTTTTCAGAAAGTAGAAATTTTCACACAGTAGTTACTCACGTGTTCATTAGTAGAAGTCACTTATTCAGAGCAGGATAAGAAAGGTGTTGGAAAGGCTGCTAGCAGTGACGTAGATGCCGAGCAAGATAGTTTAAAACGGTTATTTCAAATCGTTCATTGTAATCCTAAAAAAGGAAATAAAAATTAATCCTCCGGCTGCAAGCTGCAATACAACAATTGTCGTAGGAAGACCCAAATCAGTCTTGCTAATTTGTGAATTTTAAAGACTGCAATTTTCAGATGACAAGAGGTTCCGGCCTTCAAATCATTTACCTCTGAAGTACGTACAATGGGGAAACTCAGGTTTTTCACTTTTAACTTCTAAAGGTGCGTAAGGCACAAGTAGCATTTGTAGTTGAAAAGCCACAAAAGAACCAAAAAACCCCTGACACATAAACTCGTTTTTTGGAATTGCTTGGGGTTATAAAAGGATGTAGACCTGGGGTAGCGATATCATCAGGACTGATTATTTTATTGTTGTTGCTCTATGATATTTTTGTTGAAAGTACATTATTTCGGTGACCAAGTAGTTTATAGGAGGGTTTTTTGTTTCAAATACGGTGTGGTCTCAAAAATTCTCAGAAAAGGGTGTGCCTTTAAATTTCCATTACGAGGATTCGCCTTTTTACGACCGCCAGTTATATTCTGTATCCATTCTGTATCCACTTGAGACATAAAGAAAAATTAAATATTAGTATTAAAAAATTCATAATGAAAACATATTCCAAGATCTGTGTTGTTTGAATACACATTTAATTTGATATTAAAACCAAAAGGAATTCAGGCTTGCAAACGGTATATTAAATTAGACAGTATTGTATTGATCGTATGAAATGAAAATCAGAGCTGCTGTTGAAATATCGAGCCTTCACAACTTGGAAGAAACAAATTTTTAAACCAGAAATGGACGAACAGAATGAAATAAAAACGAGAAAGCCAATAATTTACCTTCCTAGAGTACCACTGCCTTCAGAATAGTACTTTGGAAACCTATTCAACTGATCTTGTGATCCATTCTTGAGTGTTCACTTTGGGACATTAATTTTAATCTAGATCTGGGCAATGGCATAGCAATACTTCGACGAATGTGTTTTGATAAATTACTTATTTATCCACTTTACAAATACTTTTGTTTTTAAAAACTAGTTGACTATGATATACTTCTTTTTTGCAATGTCTCAGACTTGTTAAAGCAAAAGTTACACCAAAGCTCTTCAGTGCTATGTTCTTTTTTATTAGTCCGTTCAGGTTTTGAAATACAAATTACAAAACTCAGTTGCAAAATGACACTTGATGGCGGCAAGGCAATTTGAAGGTAGTTTTAAATCGCCCTGCTTGAGAGAAGTTTGGACCAGTTATGATGTGGTATGATATTAGACTGGCGCTAATTCCAATAGAATATATTGCTAAAGTTTTTCAAACGTCAAGGCAAGTTTTAGAGAAGGTTTTTTTAGTAACCAAATAACAATGCTTGTAACGATATCGGAACCCTTTTCCAACAGTAAAAAATCTACAGCCTCGTTGTTATTGTCTACTTAAGGTAGCGTATGGTACTGAGTTTTGTAACCCTAACTATTAAATATTATTTGACATTCGTAACTCATTTAGTCTGCCAAAAATCCAAAACAAATTTTTCTATGTAATAACATCAAATATAGTTTTTACTCCACATGCTTAATAGATTTTCTCGTTGTTTTGTATGAGCACCTGTTCTTCTCTATTTTTATATGTTCCTCTAATACGACAACCAAAAAACATATCTATGCCGACAAGGAATGTGGGTGACAAAAAATTCAAACAAAACGTGCATGAACTTTTAAGAGACCTCAAACATGCTTTCAAAATATTGTACTAGATAGAATTTTTAATCTTACATTTGGTAAAATTACGCGTTTCATATTTCCAAAGCAAAGCCAAACAAAATTAAATATAAGCGTCTAAGGTAAATCTCTGAAACGAACTGAGCAACAACATATTTGCAAATAACTCTCGACAAGATTTGAATTTTAAACGCCCTCTGAACGTTTTTCGTTCAAAGTTGTTATCTGAGTGAACATAACCAAAAACAGTAGGGCTGGTACTTCTCAGGGACAACCACATATTTGAGACAACTACATCTGTATTTGTCCTCCTAATTGTGTGAGTATAGTCTTGGTCTTATCATCATACAAAAAATTAAAACAAATAGTCTTTTGATGCCTACCTACAGTGACTGAATCTACTCGACCGAATTCAAGTGTGATGGTTTTTGTCCTTCTGCTATACCTCCAAACTCCATCCTTCAGACATACCTGACCTCAGCTTCATGCACATGTACAGTTTAAACAATATTCTTATTTCTAATGGTTCATCACTGCAACGAATCGTCTTCCTCCTACACTTCGTGATGAGTGGAAAGCAAATTGGAAGATGCCAAAGAATTTCTGGTGACTGGTTACATGAAGGATAGGAAACGTTGGGGATAACTATTTGGTTTTATGCTATCAAAAAAGCTTTGCTTATTTGCTGAGGTTCAGCATCATGAAGTACTTCTTTGGTAAATTTTAAATAAGAGAATAACCAAACATCTTGCATATGACTTCTCAGTCAGCAATCCTCTGAACGAAAAATGGTATCCTAAAAATATCCATGAAGGTGTAGCTTAAAGTCTGGAAAGCCTCCAAGAAACGTTTGCTTGAGAATTAAGAAGGATAATTAAAAATTTTTAGTGTCTGACACAAATTTTGCCAAGATACTGGGCAGTTCTGAAACAGCCTTGGGATAGTCAAGATACTAGAATAGTTACTGCAAAAATTGTAGTCCTAAATCATGAAAATTACATAACTTGCCTAAAACAGACCAAGAAATTTTCTAACTGGATTAGTGCCATTTAAAAACAACCAAATGATGAGTTGCAAACAAGAGTCTTGTTGAGAAATGGGTTCGGCACCTAAATTTCTCAATTTTCCCCTCCCTTTCTTATTCGGGACTTTGTTGTCTTAACGCTACTGAAGATTTCTCAATCTGCTACTCTGCGTGTGTGTGATTTAGATGGTTCGCTCAAAGATATAACAATATGAATATGAGAATAGATTAAATAACTTAGATTGTGATAAATATGGTATACATGCTGATATAGGCTCGGGGCCTCACAGGTACTACACCCTCAGGCAGAATGTAGTACCTGCGAGGCTTCCTCACCAGGGTTACGGTTTGAAACTATTTTGTTGTAGTTTGACATTTTGCCATCAAAGGCTAAGGGAAGCTTACTTGACCAGAAATCCATACAAACAGGAGGGCATATAAAGTCCTGAAAACCACTTCTTTTATGCCCATCTCCTTTGTTAAGGACCAGGTCGGCCATTGAAGTGTCTGCTACTGGATAAACATGAAAACAGATACCACCTGTGACATGCGTCCAATCGTCTGGGGCTCATCATTAGCAACACCATCGTCAAGCATGAGATCCATCATAAGACCAAATGGATGCACCCCAGATCTAAGCACTAGTTTCTAGAAAACTATGTAATTACTAGACAAAAAGACAAGATAGATGTGCTGGAAAACAGGGTATTTAGATGAGCTACTTGCGTAATCAATCATAACATGGTGTACTAAAAGAAAACGTATCGCATTAAGAAATAAAAGGATGACAATTAAGATAAGACCATTGAAGAAGCACAATGTAGATAAATTACGTTCTGGGCAGGTGAAGGAAGAAACGTTAGAGAATATGAGTAGGACATTGCATGAGAAAAGAGAAGAGGAAAGTGTTGTGAAACGATGGGTGAGTCTGAAGAGGTTTATCTTTGAGGATAAAGAAAGAGTGTTGGGTAGACCAGACAGGACATCAAGAATTGACTGATTTAGAGAGTACAATGGATGACTCATCAAACTTCTTCAAGAGAGGAATGCAGCAAGAAGCTTGCAATTATAACAAAACACTAGGTCAAACAAAGCAAGACTTGTAGAGACAACAACAACAACAACAACACGCAAGCTTCTGCAATAATACAATAGAGAGTTGAAGTCTCAATGGTGGGAAGAGAAAGTAAAATGTTGACAACATGAAGCAGATAAAAACAGCATGAAAGCGTTCTACCAGGGATAGAAAAAACTTCAGCTCCACAGAGGAAGGGAAAACCCCAGCTTATCTCACCAGATCGTGAAACAGTCTCACAGAGCAAGAATGAGATACACGTTTTTCAGAGTATTTCAACCAAATACTGAAGATCTCAGGTTATATGGGTTCGCTGTTAGGCTTCGAGTAGGGTTGGTATGTACCAGTTGTGAGATTAAGCTGACGTCTTGAACGACTTTAAGGTTGGTTTGAATAGTGATTCTAAATCCAAATGTGTACTTAAACAGTCAAACAATGTCCTTAATACTTTCTGACATTGGATCACTAACGTTATGAAAACAACAGATTCGCAATTGTGGCTGTGAGGACAGCATTGAATACAAAAATAAAAAAAAACAGAATAAAAAAGCAGGTCCAGTGGAAGACAATATTTTGGCTAAACCCACCTTTTAGCATGAACATGAAAACAAATGTTGCCAAAAGATTTCTGAAACTTGTCGATAAATACTTTCCTAAAAAGCACAGATTGCACAAACTGTTTAATAGAACAATTTGAAGGTTAGTTTCAGCTGCCTGCCAAATATTTCCAGCATCATAACGTCACACAACAAGAAAATACAAGCTGAAGAAACAAACAAGAAGATCGATCCGTGTAATTGCCGCAACAAGGATTCTTGCCCGTTGAATGGAAACTGTCGTGATAAGCAGTTATCTACCAATGTACCGTCAAATCATCGGAAAACGACGAAGTTGTGAACTACATTGGATTGACCAACAAAACATCCAAAGAAAGATAGTATCTACACAAGAATCCCTTCAAGTATGAACATAAAGTTAATTCAACAGAACTTTCGAAATATGTCTGGAATTGACAAAACCAGAACATAACACCAATTTCGAATTGGAAAGTGATCGACCATGCCCACCCGTATGTTAATGGCAGCAAAACGTGTAACCTCTGTCTGACGGAGAAATTTCACATGATTACGTCTAAATTGAAACTATTAAACAAAAGATCTGAACTAACCTCTACAAGTCGACAGGTCAACAAACATCTTTTAAAGAACTACAAATCTCTCCCACCAGAACATTGAAATTTCTTATGACTTTTTAATTACTTTCTCAACTTTTTATAAGTACATAGATTTTTAGCAGTTTTTATGTGTACATCTTATGAATGCGTGAGCAAGAAACTCAGAGTTACGTACTTTTTTATCAGAAATATTGAAATATAATTTTAACTTATAAGTTTAAAATGATTGTGTTTTATCAAATGTGGCTGAAAAGTACAGGTTCATTATTTTAGTAGCCCGAGCAGTTAACACTAACGTCACAGTTGTATCAAACCAAACCCAAACAACTTTTATTTGTTACTTGTTTTAAATAATTTCTCTATTTTTTCTTGATCCGATTCTCACAAACGTTAATTTTAAAAATTTGCTGTTCACGTGTTTTTCCTTTTATGTATTTTTAAAATAATCTACTTTATATTACACTTTACACTGGATATACCATTTCCTTACAAAGGAATAAGTGCATTACTGAGGCAACTAAAAGAGACGAGCTGGTTGTTAAAACTGTAGGTATTCTGAGGTTTGTGTGGCTCAGCTAATTACTAATGAGATGAACTTTTACAAAAACCCTCGTTCTTTCCCTTACACAACGATACACATTCAGTCACTAGACATTCCAAGTGGGTTAAAATGTCATTGTGAGACATATGAAGCATACACTATGTTGGGTGTTTTCTTCTGTGTCCAACCAAGGTCCTTTAATTTTTTGGAAGTAAAATTAAACAAAGGAAAGGCTTTGTTAAATCGTTTTATTGTAACTCACAGAAACAAAGGCTTGTATGGTCACATGACTAAAGCATGATAATTTAGAGAAAGTCAATGAATTTTTGAAATATCTGAATATCGTTTTGAAATTTATTGAAAAAAGCACCAAATAACTTACTTGCAGACGTTAGAAGATTAAAGCTACAAATGATGTTAATTTTGTATACATGGCTAGGGCGTAAACTCTTTTTTAACAGTAAGGTAAGGGCAACTGTGGGATGAAATGTTTTTAAAGGATTGTACCACGGCATTTGGCCTATCACTCCTTAATGTGATCCTTATGTCAGCAATTTTTAATTCACCTGAAAAATTCTCCCAAAAGAAAAGTTTTGACCACAGTTCCCCAGTTTTTAGTGAATATTTATCCTAGATATTTCATTGAGTTTCAATTCGCACTGACAAATACGGAAGACTTCCACAAATGGCTGAACAGACAAAACAAAAAAATTTTTGAAATATTTGCGAGAGAAAATGACAATTTGCAAGAAATTTAGTTCTAAAACCAGGCCAGAAAAAAGCAGCATAATGTTGAAGAAAAAAGTTAAACCGTTATTATGTTATTCCATATTCTTTTGTGTTCCTTCGGAGATGTTTTTGATCATTTAAAGGCAAAATGAGATATGAGAGAAACATAAGGGAGAGAAAACTAAAAATATAACATAATCAATTGAGAATTTACAAAGTTGAAAGCCAACAAATAAAAGGCTAAGATTATAAAACAAAAAGTTGAGTTTAAAAAGATATGTATTCAGCAAATTGGGGGATACCCCTTTTCCCCCATTGACTAAGGCCCCGACAGGTTTCTTATTTATTAAATAAGGCAGTCCAGTAATTATTAAAAACCTGAGGGATGAATAAACAACTAGCACCTTCACGATATGCGTTTGCGCGGTTTCGTAAAAGGTAGAAAATAATCAAGAGCATATATTTTCTTTTAAATACTCTTAGGATATCAAACAAAACATTCTTTAAGATTACAAAAGAAGTTATTCAAAGATCAACTATTGTGGTCGACATTTTGTTCGTTTCCACTGTTATTAATATTTGACCAGCATCTCTAACAGTTTACCTCCAACACCCTATTAATTAGTATAAGAAATTTATTATGTCCAAATTTTTCCCCCCTTGTTATTTGATTTTCGAGAGTCGCTTTTTATATTCCTCTTTTGATAGGAAGGGCATTCAGTCAAGGTGAAGCGTTTGATCTGATACCAAAGTAAAACAAGACACATGCATTTTGAAAGATCATATTTATATTATATCTTTGCAAGTGGTGTTGATTAGTCATTGTAAAAGACTGAAGATCATAGGGCTGGAGACATTTATACTAGAAATAGACGAAACGTTTACTGATGTTGTTTATTTTTTCACTTATCTGATATAACAGGAGACTCACTCGCAACCCCTCTTCTCACACACAACCTAGATTGGACTTGGAAACCTCAGAACTTGAAAAGTTAATTAAAAAAAGTTTATAAAAACAGGGTTAAATATTGAAAAGTCTTTGTTGCAATTGTGATATTGCACAACAACCTGTTCCTTAATAAGCAGTTGCTGCAAGCAGTGAAATTCACGTTACTGTCTTTTTTAGGCATTGTGTAGCCCTCCACCTCCCACATTTCCACCACCGTGAAGGTTTCCCTTGCAAATAACATACTGTTTTCAGTGGCTGTGTTCAATGGCTCTATTCAATGGCTTATTGTCTTCTCAATCAGAAAGAACTTTTACAATTTCATTACTTGCTAGTCAGGTTTCAAGACCGCCAATAGAAGACAGTGGACCACGGCCAACAGGCTGAGATCAGGCCATGGCAGAACCGCTGCCAATCTGCACAAATGGTCTGCTACCTGCCCCAAATGTCAAATTNTTATTTTTTCACTTATCTGATATAACAGGAGACTCACTCGCAACCCCTCTTCTCACACACAACCTAGATTGGACTTGGAAACCTCAGAACTTGAAAAGTTAATTAAAAAAAGTTTATAAAAACAGGGTTAAATATTGAAAAGTCTTTGTTGCAATTGTGATATTGCACAACAACCTGTTCCTTAATAAGCAGTTGCTGCAAGCAGTGAAATTCACGTTACTGTCTTTTTTAGGCATTGTGTAGCCCTCCACCTCTCACATTTCCACCACCGTGAAGGTTTCCCTTGCAAATAACATACTGTTTTCAGTGGCTGTGTTCAATGGCTCTATTCAATGGCTTATTGTCTTCTCAATCAGAAAGAACTTCTACAATTTCATTACTTGCTAGTCAGGTTTCAAGACCGCCAATAGAAGACAGTGGACCACGGCCAACAGGCTGAGATCAGGCCATGGCAGAACCGCTGCCAATCTGCACAAATGGTGCCTTCGAGAGTCTGCTACCTGCCCCAAATGTCAAATTGCCCCTCAGGACACAGAACACCTGGTCCTAACCTGTCCAATGACAAAGATCCCTGGCGGATACACAACAATACATTCCTGCAGTCAGGAATACTTTAAATGGCTCTAAAGAACTGGAGTGGAAATATAAACAACAAAGCCATACGAAACTACTACTACTTTTCTTTGCTGTGAAGAGCCTGTAAGACTTCATTTTGGTCTTGTTAAATTTTGTTTTCAAATATTCTATCATTCCTCTTTTTCATTGAAATGCTGTGTTTTATATAAAAAAAAAAAAAAAAAATATTAGAAAAAGAATAAAAACAACCTGCGTCAGCCGGGAATCGAACCCGGATCTATTGCTTGGAAGGCAACAATGCTAACCTTTACACCACCGACGCCCTTGCCAATGGGTGCATAAAAACAGTGTGACTACTTAATTTTAAGCTAATTTGTGGTTGACCGATCAATTGATTTCCCATCAACCTCGTATTGGTTGACCTACTTTTTATTTGTGAACAGAAGAACCACTTTGTCATTGAATCTATCTTGCCTACATTCAAGCCAAATTTTGTCAAGTTAGCTTTAAAAAATCCGGGCTTCCAAGATTTTAAAGCTTGAATGGATATCCCCTGTCTCGTGCAGTGTAGAGCAGGGGTGGGAGAAGAATTTTCATGGCCCGCGAGGCCATAAAATGATATAATTTTTGTTAGCAAATAAAATTGTCTAGCGGTTGCAGATATTGAATGAATTGAATAAAACATATAACTTTGTCAAACTTGAGATTCAGAAAACACTTTTTCACTTGGAAAACTGCGAGCCACAATTCGGTAGGCACACCGGGGCGATTTTTCACCGGTGTAGTTTTCTTGACTGCGCACAAACGGGCACACCGGTGTGGTCTGACTCTACTTTGGCAGCGAGGACGGCAATACTGACAGCGAGGTTGATTTACATAATCTGTCTTTTGTTTTTTTCTCTTTGTTTCTCTCTTTCTATTTGTTTGTCGCTTTTCTTATTATATTTGGCCCACGTGAAGAACATTTTTGAAGAATCTGGCCCACTCTCTAGAAAGGTTGCCCACCCTTGGTGTAGAGCATGGGTTTTCCCAGGAAAAAAACCCGGCCTTGAAATAGGCCTGCTGATTATCGGAATGAGCCAGAAGGACAATAAAACGCAAAAAAAGAATGAACTTGTACAACTGTCCCGAAAAACAATAACATACCCTTACATTGACCGACTCCCGATATTTTAATTTACTTGTTTTGATTGGTCAATTGATAGAAAAGATGGCACGATGATATAGAAATGACTCCTGGTCAAATCAACAACAGTGTCTTGGTGAATCAATTCAATTAATCGTTGCTATGTCTGACGAAAAACAGGCATAGCAACAAATAATATAATTCAAATGAAGAAATATAGGTTAGAAGGAGGACCTTATTTGTGGGACAATGGGGTAAAGATGAGGACCAGAGCCTGAAGGTTAGAATATTGGAAATAAAAATTCCGAAATATCTAAAGAAAGAAGGCTGGAATAAAAAAGAAGTTAAAAAACAGAACACTATTCTGTCTGACCATTTAGCTTTGAAGTACATAAATTAGCAAGTTTATTTCATACGTTTATTTTTCTTTCTATTTTCTCTGTTAAACTTATGTACTTATCGACCTCCTGTACTCCACGAATAACGAAGCAGCAATGAAAAATAAGGTAGATAAATATTACAAAGAGGATTTACCAGTATCCGACAAAATGTTTAACGATGTTTGTCAATATTCGAACCGAAAAATCTGACAGTAAATCAACAGTTCTGACTATTTGATGAATAATAAAAAAAAGGGAATATTACGTTTGCGTTCAGTGATAATATTCATTACATTATTGTGATGGTTCCTTTTCAATTTTGCTCCCAACGTTTACAAAGGGTGGTTCAATGTCTTTTGACGTTCTCTCGTTGTCAAGTGTTGTCTGGGGTCATTTTTACACAAGACTACATCGAACAAAGATAGCATTTATCTTGTAAAAACCGGAACTGACGAAATGATCTACATTTTTCTCTGGTATTCAAACTTTGTTTGTGTAAAAGTGATTACAAAAATATTGGAGATATTGTGTAGGCGTACAGATTTTTGGTTTTGCGGTCCGAGCTTACCACTGGGACCATGCAGGGGGTGGCAGCCCTTCAAAAATAGCTATCCATTTAACTGCTTATCTGAAACCCTTGAGATTTTATCACGAAGTAATACTAAAAGTGAACCACATATTTATTTTTGATACTTTCTTTTACAATTAAATTCCACATTTTCTTAAAAAACCCCGCATGAATTGCCAGGTTTACCAGACAACTCCTCTCGAATTCCTGTGCTCTCGCACAAATCAGGTAACTAATTTCACGTTCACGTCACTGTGATCGATCTTCTATTGTTGTTATAAAATTTGCTAAGTAAACAAGTTGTTTTAAATAAAGGAACTTGTTATTTTGATTCAAGTAATGTAGGATCACACAAAGTACTCCCAAACAGCACAAGCACGCCAATATTGCAAAGAGCACTGTGGAAAAATTTATGATAAGATTAAAATATAAAAATCATAAAAATCAATGAAGAAAAAAGTAAAGAAAACCAGATACAAAAATGAATGAAGCTATTTTGGAAGAGAAAGATTTGGCAAGGAAATGAATTAGCAGGCGTGATATCTGAGGGATGGCAAAATGAAGTAAAAGGCAAAATGACAATGAGAAGGTTTCAACTGCATTGGAAGAACACATAAGCATGGATTTCATGTGACAGTGAAAAACATAAGGTATTTTGCTATGTTTGAGAAACTGGTGCTGACCAAGCTATGCACAAACCAAACATTGTATGGTAGTTAGATTCCTATCAATATTTTGTTTGATAATGGTTTCGAAATTGGGAGAAAGTAATAGATGTTGAGACTAATGCTATTATGGAAATCCAAATGTCTTTGATTGTGTTACTGGTCTTCGAGAAAGAGTTTAAGAGAAGGAATGCAGTGCTACGGCTATGTGCTTGTTTATCTCAAATTGCTCTGAAATGGAGCACAAAATCGCTTCTATTAAAAACAATAGATACGTTTTGATCATTATTATAATTAAGATGCCTCGAACTCTCAAGAAATTTGCTTTATACGTGAAAGATGTTGAGAAATTCTGATTTGTTAAGCCACAAAGTTTCCTTGTTATTTCTAAAAACCAGCCAAGACCTTACCTGCAAATCCATAATCTGTGGTTGCAGTTTTTAATTCCAATTTTGATAATGAAAATTCAAACATTCTTAAATCAGGAGGACGTATTACTGGCTTATCACCTGTTTTTGTCCAGTCAAGCCTCATTTGATCAATATTATATGCATCTAAAAAAAACACAACACACGTTCTAGAAAGTTGTTATTGTTTTATACTTAAAAAATAAGTAGTATTGGTCATATAGCTAGTTAAACCTTTAAGTCATGTGATCATCTGCACCTATAATTTTCCTTTGACACACTCAATATCATTCAAAGTGTAAACTGAATAATGCAAAATGAAAAATGATGAACTTACTTCATTTTACTGTCAACTATTACAATTGCTCATTTGAATAATAATAATAACAAAGTTCATGTCCAGCATGACAGCCCGCACAGGGAGATGGTATTCACCTGCCAGACGAGAAAACTTAAACCCGGCTACTGACCAGTAGCTTTAGAGGTTAAGCACCTTCCTCAATATGTTGGTGGTTCCAATGATGGTAGATGTTTGGAGTACACCCAAGACACCAGGGATGCCCAACTCTTTCACACTGCGCTCCAAGCGCTTCGTCACCTCTCCTAAGCTTCCCACGACGATTTGGATAACGCTGGTACATACGCTATGTAACTTCCGGATTTGTTGGGCCAAGGGAGAATACTTAGTGAACTTTTCTTCTTCCTTAGCTGTCACATTTCGATCGGAAGGTACAGCGAAATCTACAATCAGCCATCTCTTCTTAGTGCGGTCAACTACAACAACATCGGGACGATTACATTCCACCTGTTGCATTGTCTCCACTGATCTATCCCACCAAACTTCAAACCTACCATCTTCACTCTTTCTAACTTTGTCAGGCAC
>RDPX01000112.1:509994-522160 GCA_003991215.1 Morbakka virulenta | reverse complement strand
TGCCAAAGTGCAGAAAACAACTCTGTTAGGAATTGCTAGGATTTTGCGAAAGGTATCAGAAAACTGAATGGGAAAGACTATTATGATAGACCTTTGGTTACTGGTTGTAACCAGCTCTCTCTCACACACACAGAATGGCTTAAGATCTGCCAGTGCATTAGTTGAAATTGATAATAATAATAATAATAATAATAATAATAATAATAATAATAATAATGATAATAATAATAATATTAATAATAATAATAATAATAATGTAATAAGACTGATAAAAAATAGCATGACTAAATGGGAGACAGAACTAAGATCAGGAGGTCAAACTTTAGGAAACGTGAAAATAAATTTTTCCCCTCTTCTTTTTGTAATTAGCTTAATACCATTATCTTTCATCCTTCGGTCCTTCAAGGCCGGTTTTGAGTTCTCCAAAACAAGCACCCCTATTAATCATTTACTTTTCATGGATGATCTAAAGCTATTTGGTAAGACAGAAAAACGATTAGAAAGCCTATTGAATACTGTCAGAATTTTTTATAGTGACATCAGAATGGAATTCGATATAAGCAAATGCGGAATCCTAATCATGGAAAAAGGGAAACATATTAGAAGTGAATGGATAGAAATGCCTACTGGAGAAAGAATGAAAGAAATAGATCTTGAAAATGGATACAAATACCTCGGTGTACTTGAAGCAGATAACATAAAAGACAATGCAATGGGAGAAGGAATAAGGACGGAATATCTTAGAAGGCTAAGAAAAATCTTAAAATCAAAGCTAAACAGTAAAAATACTATAACTGCTATTAACGCTAGGGCAATATCTGTTATAAGATATAGCACGTGTATTATAGAATGGAGAGTTAATGACTTAAAAGAACTAGACAGGAAAACCCGGAAAATGCTGACAACCTATAGTATGTTTTACAAGAAGGGGGATGTAGATCGTCTTTATCAGAAAAGGTCGGAAGGGGGCAGAGGTCTCATAAGTGTAGACGACTGTGTAATAATGGAGCAAAACTGCTTGCATAAACACTTGCAAGAGAGCAAGGAACCAATGTTGGTAGAGGTCAGAAAGGAGAAGATTATAGGTGAAGGGGCGAATAAAGTTACAATTCTAGAAAGGAGAAAAAACAACTTCTATCAAAAACAATTACACAGCGTCTTCCACACCAACACCAGTTTCAAAGACCCACGTAGTTGGGATTGGTTAAAAACTGGTGACTTGAAGAAGGCCACAGAAGGCATTCTAATGGCAGCTCAAGAGCAAGCCATCAGAACCAAGTCAATCAAACATCACACTGACAAGGATGGTACTTCCCCTATGTGTCGACTATGTGGTGACCGTGAGGACACAGTTGCCCACTTAGTATCAGAATGTAGAACTATGGCTCAGAAACAATACAAAAACTGGAGGCATAATAAAATTGCACAAGTTCTACATTGGCATACGTGTACAGACCACAACATTAAACTATCAAAAAATTGGTATGATGACCATCCAAAAAAAGTAATTGAAAATGAAAAAGTGAAAATTCTCTGGGACATGAAAATCCAGACTGATTAGGTCTTGGAACATGTCAGGCTTCGGATGTTCCAAAACCAAAGCCTGACATAGTTATTTTTGATAAAGAGAATAGGAAATGTACAATAGTTGATGTGGCATGCCCCTTTAACACCAGAGTCATCGAAAAAGAGAGAGAAAAAATCAACAAATACTAGGACCTTTAGTGAGAATTGAAACGAATTTGGAATTGTAGGGAAGTACAAGTGGTTCCCATTATCATCTGGGCATTGGGTACTAAATCTAAGGATTTCCACGATTGTCTGGGGAAAGGTTGCCCTGATTCTCATTTTGGAACTTTACAGAAGGCTTGCTTGTTGGGAACAGCAAGGACTCTGCGCTTTGAACTGGATATCTAAGGTTGTGAGTTGCAACTTGACGTTCATGTACATCTTCCGGTTTGTAAACCGAGCTTAAAAAGGAAATAATAATAATAATAATAATAATAATAATAATAATAATAATAATAATAAATCTCGGGTATTGACATTATACTGGATCCAGTTGTGGAGNCATCTGGGCATTGGGTACTAAATCTAAGGATTGCCACGATTGTCTGGGGAAAGGTTGCCCTGATTCTCATTTTGGAACTTTACAGAAGGCTTGCTTGTTGGGAACAGCAAGGACTCTGCGCTTTGAACTGGATATCTAAGGTTGTGAGTTGCAACTTGACGTTCATGTACATCTTCCGGTTTGTAAACCGAGCTTAAAAAGGAAATAATAATAATAATAATAATAATAATAATAATAATAATAATAATAATAAATCTCGGGTATTGACATTATACTGGATCCAGTTGTGGAGATTCGACGTGGCGAATGAGGTTACCCCTTGTCAGAACTACCTCCAGGCCACCTTGGGCAAGGTGTAGCACTTGTTAGCTTACCCCGAGACTTTAAAGTACCGGGTTGACATCCGGTGGCGTTAAGTCTGTCTCATATGAGAAGGAAACAATAAACCAACAGCAGTTGTAAATTTCAGGTTGACGTCTGACTGGATATAGCTGTGTCTCATGGTCAGGATTGGATCTCAAGCTTTGGTCGGTAGCAATCCAAGAGATAGTGTCTCAAAAAAAACACTGGTGGTTTTGCAACCTGAAATCCACTAACCCTCTAATGATTGTTAAAACTCAAAATCAGATTAATGAAAAAAAACGGAGTTAATGGGACCGCAACTGCAAGTGAAGGCGCCTTGCCCAGCAGGGGTTCCCCGGCACAGCAGCGGGGACCCAGTCGTTATCCTGCGACTGCTAGAATGAATTGGAGTAAAAAGATGAACAAAGCAGTCATGGAATGCTTTTATACAAGTAAACCGTTTGATGAAAATAGGAAACGCAACAGAGGTCATAGGCAAAAAATGTTTAGAGAGGGGAGAGATAAGGTTGAGTCGACCTAACGGAGCAATGTGTATGTAATTAAGCAAGAGCCATTAGAACAACTGACTGGTTGTTGGAATTAGAACTAAAAATAAAGAGGAGAAAAGTAGAAGAGTGGGGGTTAATGTAATTGAGGAAGCTTATATAGATGAAAGGGCGACTGATGAAGTTGAGGAGAATAGCTATGATCAATTGCATATGACAGTGAACATAGAAGATGCATGTGATATGGCAATGTATAGAGTTTATAAACCGGTAATTCCGGTTTTACCAAAACCGGTAAACCGCCATTATTTCCTAACCGCTGCCACCGGTAATAGAGCTTCAGAAAACCGTTTTTTTTCGGTATGTACAAAACACCAAACTGTATGGCAACGCTGAGTTTCTCTCAGCTCAGAGTCAGTTTCTACTTCTAGTATTGTGTCATTGTTATGCAAGCTCAAGCTGAGCTTGCATAACACATGAGCCGAACTGACAGCATTACTACCGGAAGTTGTTTTGACCGAGTTTTGTAAACTTCCGCATTGCCCTTTCTTCTTCAAGCGTTTACAGATTTTTAAGTGAAAGTGAACCACATCACAGCTACAAAAATCAAGATCATCATGGACTTTGTGGGGTTTCAAAGTGATTCTCCTGTGTGGATTTACTTTTTGCCGTACAAAGAGCAAAAAAAGGTCAAGCACAACATCTGCCAGATATCTTGGCTTGCAAAGGAGGGTCACCTAGTGGCCTGAGGTTACATCTCAAGACCAACCACAAAGTAAATATTCCCGCTGCTGTAGAAAGCATGCCAGCTCCAGCTGTTCATGTTCAACAGGGAAGCACCAGAAGCTTTCTCACCACCTAAAGCAACACTGAACCAGTTGTTACTGAACTGACAGCTTGTGATAGAGTCAGTTCCAGTACACTGGCAACGAGCATAAGGATCTGAGAAGCTTTGCAAAGTCAAGGTCACAAGCTACACAGGAAACCAGGAGTTATTTGAAATCTGGTTATTGTTCATCATCAAACGAAGAAGGAAGAAACAAAACACCAACTAGAGGACCAACGAAAAAAGGGGGAAAGATTTAGTCTCACCTTAGATGAGTACACTGTTCTCAGCAACAAAAAATATGTTAAAATTTACATCCACGCCATCAGCTCTGGAATTTTTAGCCTCTGTATGGTTGAAATACGAGGAAGCATGTCTGCGGAAACAGCTGTTGAGCTAGTCAAGGAAAGGCTTTCAGCCTTGTGTTGTTTTCATGGACTCTGATGGGGTGGCAGTCACGACAGACCAAGATAGAGTAATGGAAACATTTGGCAGACTGATCATGCCAATCCATCAAATCTGCGTTTCCCACGGCTATCCTCTTGCAGTGTGTTACTATCTGTACGAAAAGAAAGAAGATGACAATGAGTCTGAGGAAGAAGACGCAGAAGAGGAAGAGGAGGAGGATTGGCCAAATGTGTGTGGCCAGTTGCTAGATGATGTATGCAGCATTGAGGATGGCCAGTCATCAGTAGCACCTTGAAGAGACCACCTCCTAGTGATCACGAAAGTGAGAAAAATTGAGAAGAGATCACCAGGCATAAATGACATCCTCCAGAAATACGTCCGAACAGAGTTTCAAAAGAAAATCAATCTCATCCTGGACTGCAGAACGAGGTGGAACTCAATATACGAGATAATAATCCGTTTTCTTAAGCTTGAAAAGCCTGTCCAAATGACAGTGATTGAGCTTCAAGATAAGCTAGACTTCGATGCCAGTGAATTCTCCCAGCTTAAAGATGTTGCAACTGCCATTGAGCCTGTGAACTCTGCAGTTGAAGCTCTGTACCACAGGGACACCAACATCTTAAAAAGTCAAAAAAGTCATGACTTCACTCTAAAGAAGCTGTCTCAGCTCACCTCGGCAAGTTCCAGTGAGATGAAAGATGTTCTAGAAGAGAGGGTATCCCAACAAAGAAATGACAGTCTTTTGATGGAACACCTCAATGACCCTGACTACGTTACACACAGCGACTGTCCAACATCATAGAAACAAGAGACACTTTCTCTTGCAACACAGCTGTTTGAAAGATTGCTACCAAGCAGAAAAGAAGGAGAAGATCCTGGGGAAGATGCCGAGAGAGATAAAGAGGAAGACAAGAGGACTCTTTCCCTAGCAGATGAGTTGGAACTGGCCATTGACAGTGTGGAGAACAGAAAGGAGAATTTTCAGCTTACAAAAGGAAGCCTATCCAAAGAGTTCTGTGCATATGAGGGCACAACAAAACTAACACCAGACCTTGAGCTACTCTTTCAAGGCCTGAAAACGGTGCAATCACCTTTAGTAGAATCTGAAGGATCTTTCAGTGCCTGTGAGTTGTTCATCACAAAGCTCAGAAGTCATCTGAATGAAAATACTAAATGCAATGTGTTTTCTTCGGGATATTTACAAGAAAAAGTAGTCTTTCTTTGTAAGAGTGCTTTGTCAGAATAAATATAGAATATTTTTAGCTATAGTTCACTATATATTGTGTCTGCTTTTACTTAGTTTTTTTTGCCTTTACCGAAAAAATCCGGTTTTATCGGAGGTCCTTTACCACGTATTTACTGAAACCTGTAAAAGTTTTTAAATACAAAGCCGCAATTCCCCAACAATATGTGATGGTGATTTGAATGAGAAGCTGAAGGAAATTTTTATGAATTGAAGAAAATCATTGAAGAAATGCAAACAAGTGATGGCCTTTTTTCTTTTAAAAGGCTGATAGGAAAACTATACGACTTCAAACTGAGATAGTGAATTCAGCAGTCAGGTTTGTAAGAACTAAAAACATTGAAACGAATAATCTGATTAATGCTGCAGGTGTATTGGTTGCTGAGCAGATGGTATTGAAGAAATTTCAGCCCAGACTAAATAAGGAACCAAAATAGAAAAATTTAATCAAAGGAGACATTAAATTGCTAGAGCATGATATTAGAATGCTTGATAGACAATCGAAAGGGGAGCTGGGACCAAAGAAATATCAAAGCAGTGACATCTGCAGATCTGATGTTGTTAAGACTTGTTCCACCAATAGATATTCCTTTCATGTTCTTAATGTTTCGCATGATCATTTTCGTGTAAAGTGAGAACAGGTCAGGAGATAGTATACAACCCTGTCTCACTCCCTCCTTACTTCGACATACTCACTAACTTCACCATTGAGTCTCATAGCTGCCTTTTGTTACCAGCATACGTTTTTCAACAGTTCAATATCCTATCCATCCAGATGTAATGCTTCCAGGATTTCAAACAAAGGCTCATGTCTAACTTAATCAGAGGCTTTCACATGGTCAATGAAACAGACATGTACTCCTTTCTCTTCTAATATTTTCAGTACGAGGATGGAATTTCGTGTGCCNCAAACTGAGATAGTGAATTCAGCAGTCAGGTTTGTAAGAACTAAAAACATTGAAACGAATAATCTGATTAATGCTGCAGGTGTATTGGTTGCTGAGCAGATGGTATTGAAGAAATTTCAGCCCAGACTAAATCAGGAACCAAAATGGAAGCATAGAATCAAAGGAGACATTAAATTGCTAGAGCATGATATTAGAATGCTTGATAGACAATCGAAAGGGGAGCTGGGACCAAAGAAATATCAAAGCAGTGACATCTGCAGATCTGATGTTGTTAAGACTTGTTCCACCAATAGATATTCCTTTCATGTTCTTAATGTTTCGCATGATCATTTTCGTGTAAAGTGAGACCAGGATTTCAAACAAAGGCTCATGTCTAACTTAATCAGAGGCTTTCACATGGTCAATGAAACAGACATGTACTCCTTTTTGGCATACTAACTGCTTTCTCTTCTAATATTTTCAGTACGAGGATGGAATTTCGTGTGCCCTTATTGGCTGTGAAGCCATACTGTTCTTCTGCTACCTCGTCAACTGTTCGACCTCGCAGCCTACCTAGAAAAACTCTGAGAATCATCTTTGTTAGTTGGCTCGTTAAGTTGATTGTTCTGAAAAACTCACATTTCGTAACGCCCGTTTTTTTGGGCAGAGTGATAAAGATAGATCTGCACATTATCTCAGGAAAATGACCTTACTTATAGATTTTATTTGCCAATCTTGCTATTTGTTCTATTCCAAACTCTTCTAGTGCCAAGATCGTTTCTGCCAAAATCCCATCCGGGCTCCCAACTTTACCTCTTTTCATTTTCTTTACAGCTTTTTCTATTTCCACTTTAAAATTGGGTTGCCTCCTTGTTTCTGGGAAATAATTCTTTCTCCTTTGTTATCAGCAAACATATTTTCTATATATTCTTTCAATCGATGTAACATCTCCTCTTGCTTAACCAAAATACTTCCATCCTTTGCTTCAATGCAGCTGGGTGTAACACTCTTTTTACTTGAGATTACCCGTCGCACCATGTCATGCAACGTCTGCCGTTTGGTCTTCTCTATTCGTTCCAGTTCTTCACACTGTTTCACATACATACACTCCTTTGCTTGCCGACATTTTATACGCACCTTCCTGTTTAATCTGTCATATTCTTCTGACCATCTCTTTACTGTTCTACACTTTTCCATTATTTCTAAAATCTCGTTCATCATTCATTCCCGTTTCTTCCTTTGTGTTACAGGAAGGATGATTTCTTTAGTAGTTTTACTGATTGCCAAAAATATTTGTTCATAGTCATCTACTGCTCTATTGTTCTCCTTATAATTTTTCATGCGAAGTTTAACCTTTTGTTGAAAAGTTGTTTTTACATCATTGGATTTCAGTTGGTCTACGTCTCGCCGTATCACCTTCGTTGGTCTTTTCAGTTTCTTCAATTTCAGCTTGACAGAAGCAACTAATAGAGCACAATCGCTGTTGCAATCTGTACCATAGCACTTCGCTTGTGTGACAGCATTTCTGAATCTCTTATTAATTGTTATGAAATCAATCTGGTTCCTTGAGCAATCATTTGGGCTTCTTCATATCCATAGACGTCTGGGATATGTTGATAGTACGTATTACTAATCACTTGGTTATTTCCTTCACATCACTATTCCTAGATATCACCACAATGAATTCGTTTGCTTAGTCCATGTGTTCCTACAACATTTGATTGACTACCTCAACCATCTTTAGCATTTAGGTCACCCATGACAAACACAATCTTTTGAGATTTGCATTGTGCCATGGCTTAATCCAGGTCTTGATAAAAGTTTTTAATCTCATTCTCATTGCTATTGGATGTTGATGCATATACGTGAATGATGGTGGTATTAAATGGGCTTTCTTTCAATTAAACTACAATTATTCGATAGGAAACAGTCCAGTAGCCAAGTAGGCAATCTGCTTTGTTTTGTCCTAGTAGGATTCCAACACCATGAATATGTTCTTTATCTGGTCCTGAGTGTAAGAATATGGTGTTGTATTCTAAATTGATTTTTATAACTCGCCTAGTACGAGTATCACGGTAATACGATCAACCAGAGCATAACCTTGATGGTAGTAATAATAATAGTAATAATAATAAATACTACTAATAAATAATAATAATAATAATAATAATAATAATAATAATAGTAAAAAATAATAATATTAACAACACTGATAATCTCCGAGACCTTAAAATACCGGGTTGGGTCCGGCGGAGGTAACTCTGTCTCATGGCCAGAGCTAGGCCATTATCATAAGTCGACACTCATCCTAAGAGAAGGTATACTCAGAATAATAAACCAATAACTTCATGTAAACTTGAAATACCAGGTAGCATATGCCACGGAATATTTAGCTCCTTGGCAGCAAGGCTAAAATGCACCATATAAAAATTATAAAAACCCTAAGTAAAATATCATATCACATCGTCCATTGTGTGGGTAAGCAAGTGATGGGTCCCCCAAGGGAGCTGAACCAGCTTGGGGTCGAAAAATGTACTACTGAATCGGAAACCTCTTTTAATGAAAACTCTGTTGGTCACCATGCACAGGGAAAACTATCAGCTAGCGCAACTAGAGATACACCTTCAAAGAAAAAAAGCTAAAGAAAAACGCCAAAGGTTGGGGAGAAAGGATTATAAAGAAGTGACGTATGCTTTCCACATGTCTCCAGAAAAAACAGAGGGGAGTCACATTGAAAACACTTTTAGTATTTGGAGAAACCGTAACTTGGGATTGAAAATGAATTTTGACAGTAATACATTAGCAAAGGTTAGGCTTGAAATTTTAACTAAAAAGACACTGACTGATTTTGAACTTCACGAAAGTAAAGGTATGTTAAGAGTTGATGTTGCGGAGATAGAGTATAGAAAGATTGATGTTAGGGTAGATGATAACTTAAGATCTGGTCAAGAAGAAGATTAGTTAGGAGTGCTGGATGACATTCCAATTGATCTAAGGAGGAATTTGAAGTAGATGAGAGAAACCAAAATGTAAGATATGCCATGATTGATGATAATGTTAGTATGACCCTTTTCGAGAATTAGCGCTAAAACTAGTTACGAAGAAACAGGAAAGAATCGCGACATTAAAGAAAACATTGTTGAAGCTAATTTGAATAATTTTAAAAATGAGTTTTATAAAAATAAAACAAAGGTTGAGGCTATAAGTAAGAATGAGCGTGGAAGCCTAACGAAGATAAAAGTGGAAAATTTTTGAACCATGGCAAACTTGATTATACAGGAACTCTGTGATGATATTGACCTAGATGTGGACGATCTCAACACCATTTTGTATGAAAGTGCAAAAATTATCTAAAGTAAGCTTGGAGTTAAGACTCAGAGACCAAGAAGAAAAAACCAACGTAAAAAAGCAAAATGGAAAGTTCGCATTGAAAGTGAAATCGAAACGTTGAGTGGCGAGATGTCAATACTAACTGAATTTGAGAGAAATAGCAAGCCAAAAACATGACAAGCTAGAAAGGTTGTAAGGAAGTATAAGATCGTAAATGCGAGCAGCATCCCGAGTGTAAAAGTAGAGTTAAAACAAATAATGCAAGTAAAGGCTTAGTGAGTAAGGAGCTTTGATAAGGGACACAATTTTTACAGGCAAAATAGGATTTTTAATCAGATGCGAAGAAGTTTTATAGGGAGCTAGGGAAGAATCAAATTACAATAAGGAAGCACCATCCAAGCAAAATGTGGAGGTTTTTGGATAGGCATATGGGAAGAAGAGAAAAACTTCAATGAAAAAGCGAGCTGAATAGGGAATACTGAGAATGAAAATGAGAACATCAACAAACAAAAGTGGGTAAAAGTCACTGTAACGGAATTGAGAATTCCCAGGGGGACTCGCTATCTCCACTACTCTTCTGCATCTCGCTATTACCTCTATCACTTGAACTGAACTCTTCTAAATACGGATATAACATCGGATCTAAAAGAATCTTATAATGGACAAATTACATGTCTGAAACAAAACAAACACAAAACAACAATGACAACTAAAAATACAATTTTATATTGCAGTAAAAGTTCTCTTATTTGCCTTGTATTCTATAACAACAATAATTATAAAAAAATGATAACAATAATAATGGTAATAATCATAAATAATTTCCAAAATTTGAATTCATTGTTAAACACCTCTAGACAGCATTAATTGCATTGAATAAATGAATTAGCAAAATAGTTTAATGGGATTTAAGACTGACATATTTAAATTTTAGACAAAATATACAGACTGGATGAAATTACGATAAGGCGTTCTTTTTTTATGATAATGTGTTATTCTGATGTCAAAAATATGTTATGGTATTTCATTTTTTTACAGTACTCACATGATTCCAATACAAAATCACATTGTTGTTTATCAAATGGAAAATTTTCTAGATCCATTGGACAGTAAGCAGTTGTTGATATCCTGAAAAAAAAAAGGATTTAAAGATTGTTACTGACAAATCAGCTATGCATTAGTTAAAAAGAAAAACAATTTACATAATTAATTATTCGCATTTTGTAGGAACTGTTTCAATAATTGATTGACTTGTATATTTCTGTGAGGTGGGAAGGAAAGAGGGACAAAATGTATTCAAAAGAAAAGGTGTTAAACAACTGGGCTTTAAAACGCGCAGAAGGTGCCAAAATGGATTAACTGGAAAAGAAAAGGCGACTACACTGTGTAGGGGACAATCGAAGAAGAAATCGTAATAGTACTGACAGTGCATTCCTTGGATCCAACATGCTGTGGTGAATGAATGGAAACCACATTTGAAGTAGGGTGCTTACCGGTTACATCTTCCATCTGTTACATCAAATAATCTAGTAGTGAACTTACCCTACCTTTTTTAAATTTCACCCTATATTTCAAGTGATTTCTTTTAATTAGAGTCATACCTATTATTTCATTTTCATTTTCCTACTTTCGTCTATCGTCTTTCATCCATCATTTCCAGACCCCGACAAGTTATTCATTTTTTGGATTTAGTTTCCCTTTTGTGATGAACTTTTTATTCTAATTTTATTAAGAACTAAAGAGATCTCCTAGAGTTTTATATTTACTTCTAATCTCTATTTCCAAGTTATATTTAGGATAATGTAAGGTGTGAGAAAGGCTGTTGTGATAGCTGTGGGTATTGATGACTTAGGAACAGTGAAATTAAAACACGAAAAGTTTAGTAAGAAGCTGGGAATTAATGTTAGAACTGAGCATTTATAAAAGGTAGTATCAATGGTGACTGGCAAAGCTTCGAAAATGATACTAACACTATAAGAAAGATAACAAAATCCAGTTAACCTTACATCATTTGCTGTGAGTAGCCCTCAAGGGAATTATTGAATTCCACAGCTGGTCAAAGTAGGGAGTACAATAATAAAGTTGATTTTGAACTAATTGTATCGTTTTTGCCAGGTGAAGAACTGGGGGTAACGGAAATCAGATTTTTGAGATAATATAATGAATGCGATTCATGGGGACTTAATATAACTGATATTTACACCTACTGGGTAAAGAATTTCAATGTACCTCTTTCTTTGCCCACATAAAGCAGCATTCCAGACTACGAGAGCGACATTAAAAGTAATTTGCTGCAGTGTGATAACAAGTTGATGAATATATATATAATATATATATATATATATATACATCAAAGTTGATTCGTAGTAATAACCTGACCTACCCTAATGCATGATACAGATTAGCTGAATGCAAGTTTTATACGCATTTTAGAGGAAGGTAATGACAAACCGTTAATATATATATATATATATATATATATATATATATATATATATATATATATACATAAGATAAAATAGAAAAAGATAAGAACTATAATTACAAATAATA